>CM058237.1:73530029-73859177 GCA_030180135.1 Orychophragmus violaceus
CGTTTCCATTCCCGATAACCCGAAAAACTCATCTACGGTCCGTTTCTACCATTCTTGGTCTTATAAATGTTTTCTTTACTTAAAAGAATAACATTTGGTCCGTCTCAGCTTCCGTCTCTCATTTTGGTAAAATTACCAAAATGCCCCTTAACTTCTCAAAATTACAAAACTGCCCTTCGTTGACTTTTTATGCTGCCCGTTAACCATTTTTTGATACATGGTATTACATTCTTCCCCACTTACAGGAATTCGGTCCTCGAATTCTCCGTTACTAACAAACTTCAAATTGGAATCTGAATCCTGTAAGTTTTCGTCTCTGAATCTAATCCAACTATGCTCTGCTGCTTCCACTCTGTTCCCAAACTAAGCTCATACTCCCGATGCTTACTGATTTTCGAACCACTGGTTTGCACAAAACTTCTCTAAATCGATCTGCCCTCTGATTACATATTCATTGCTCTTGACTACACGACTCCAACATAAGTCTTGTTTCCATCTGCGCCACATGATACTGCTTGAACTCTAAATCAACAGTAACTACACTCCCGATGATTCTTGATACATGGTTTTGCTCCAACTCTCATCACATTGACATCTTAACTTTCCCCCGCGATATGGCTTGAATCTCGACCAATTCCAACTTCTCCATTTGATTGCTTCGTTGATTCTGTCTCTAATCCCCAAATCCACCAATTCTGACTGAATTGTTATACTCTGCTTCATGCATTTCTCTGCGCCGATCAATACTCCAGGCTTCCCCACTTTGTATTGACTTCTCCGATCGTGCATTAATAACTCGTCCTCCATTCTCGTCGCTTAACTTGTTTCCAATGATTACCGCCTCGATTGATATTAGGTTCATATCGATTCTCTTCCTTCCATCTAAACCGCCATACTCATGTACGCCTCGAACTTCCTTGATCACAGATCTCCACGCTTCACTGACTCCAAAACTGTTCTTCCCACTGATATCCTCGAACGGACTCCTCCAGTGACTTTGATGCTTCTGAATCCCTTTGCTAACTCATCAAACTCATCTGTCCTGCTTTATTCTGCCACTGATACCCAAACTCTTTTCAGAATCCACACTGACTTTCTTGCAGGCTCGGGTTAAACTGCTTCCTGAAATAACATCTCATCTCTCAGGTTCGAGTTTGTTCTTGTGTCCTCGTCAAATCGTCCATCACATCCTACATCAACAACCTCAACAACACTGGAACGGTTAGACCTTTCTCACTTACTTCCCAATATCACTTCCTTATATCAATATGGTTACTTAGTTATGTACCCAACGGTCACACATGGATAAATAAAAATATCCTATAATTTCGTTCAATCTCAAATAAGCTCCCTATAAAAACCGTTTTATCAATTACGAGCTTTCGTCTATCTACAAGGTTCTCTAACCTTTATAACCAACAACCACTTTAATCAATAACTTAACTTCTCGTCTATACAAGACTAAAGGTCAAACACTCACTCAAACGTCTAACACCCTAACCGATCAATCCAATAGATTCACTAAGCAAAACTCAAGTAACCCAGCGAATAAAACATTCAAAGATGCTCAACATTCATCTAACAACTGGACGAGGTGATTAATTTACCAAATCTCAATTAACAATCTAGCGATTAAACAAATGCAATGCTAGCAGTACTACTAAACCAAATCAACCCATGAGCAATGCAATGATACCATCAAACGCTCTAGAAACCTAACGATCAATCAAATGCAATGCTTCAAAATCAACAACTAACAACCTAGCGAGCAATCAAAGCATCAATCAATTCAACATTCCAACACCCTAGTAAGGCAATCAAACACACACACAATCAATCAAGCAAATCGGCGATCGCAGTCGTCTCTTTGGGTTCTGATGGAAACCTTCTGTTCGGACCATCACTTGTTTTCACATTGTAACTACATTGCATTCACAACCATCATGAGTATGCAATATAACCACTCCGCTACTCAAAACGACAACCGAAATACTCAACATCCACTATGTAAATAAAACTTCTATTCACCACATAGAGTTTTAGATGCATATGTCTGTCGAAGACTACATACTAGCGGTTCCAATCCGTCCCACAAGAAACACCGCTTCACACAACTGAATCGTCAGAGACGAATGCAAGCCGATACACACATCAAACAACGAGTTATACCCCTTACTTATATGGGCCTAATCTATTTCCAAATCCCCAACATGAGCGGTACAACTCATGTGTATCCTATTCGACAGGTGCGCCAGGAGGATGGAATGAGTGTGGTGGTGGTGGCTTATATTCCCGAGCAAACAACTGACACCAGGTAAAACTGGAAACTCGTAGCGTCGCAGGCAAGGCACGAAAGGACGATGCAGAAGATGCATATCAAACTAGTGGAATACCCGGTGGTGGTAGCTCGCATATCCCAAGAATATCGACGGTGCAGGTTCTGCTGGCGGTGGTACTCCAGACATAGCTATATCATATGGCGGTCATGGAATGAGTGGAGCGGAAACAGGCTCGGCACCGATAATTACGTGCTCTGGAATGGGCTGCAAAATACGAGAACACTGTGCATGCTGGAAGTACGGACCTGGACTAGCTGGGGTATATCTAACGGACTCAAGATCATCCACGCTGATGTCACACTTCTTGTCGTTGCAACCACACACACACACCAATCCTCCGAGGGCAACTTTGCTGTGTGACTGAAACAAAACACCAAATGATTAGCACAATCCTAATAAATTTTCTAACACACCCAATCCCCCGGATTGACGGACGCGACTCGGATTCCAAATGGTTGCATTGGCGACATATTTCAACTCGATAAAACATTAAAAACCGGAATTTTTTAATCCATGACGAACCATGCTCTGATACTACCTTTTGTAACGCGACAGTCCGGTTTGAGACAAAGGCTCGAACCAAACCACCTTTGACTCCGTTTACCTCGTTTTCACAATACGAGGCTTTTCAACCTGTACCGCTTTCACGAGTTGTGTTTGATTCGGACAAAACCATATATCAGAGAATTATTCTGTTTTTACTACTTTAAAATCATAAACTTTATTCATAACAATATACGGTCTAATACAAATAATTTAGCGGGTACCCAACAAAATCCGCAACCGAAAATAAAGTCAAAATGCTTACAAACCCCTAGCGAAATGTCAACCCGTGACTACTCCGAGTATCCTAGGCGTCCGCCGAGCTACGCCAAACCTGAAAAACACAAAAGATTCTAATGAGCAATCTAATATTACCCAGTGAGACGGCTCCCAACTAAAAGGCTGCTAATAATCTAATAATCCCGCCGAAACCCAAAATAACAATCAAGTACAAATAGCTGGTTACGTGCTACCAAGACGTGACGAGCTCCACAACACTCAAGCATTTAAATAGCAACACAACAACACAAAACTAACCAAGGGAATCGAGAAGGTCACGTGCTACCAAGACGTGACGAGCTCCACAACACACAAGCATTCAAATAACAACACAACAACACAAAACTAACCAAGGGAGTCGAGAACACTGCGGCACATGCTCTCGATTAAACTCGATCTATCTATCGCATCTCTAACGCAATCTCCACACCATTTGGGCCCACTATGCAAACTCGGTAATTTCCACGTGAACACTTAGCTTCCCCACGGTAATTAAAACTTTCCACGACTCCTAGACGAAAACACGAAGTCCTACGACTAGGACACCGTTCTCTGTCCATTGATACGCGGTGACTCGGGTTACCCCTAGATAACCAAAGCTTCCATGCAGTCCGGCCCTAGGACACGACCCCGTATTCTCCGGACCACACACCTACCGGCGTCACTCAGTAGGTTAACACCATAACCAGAATCACCACCAAAGGCTCGTTTCTGATAGGGTAACCACTCGAGGATCCAATAGGGTTAGAAGTACCGGAACGCCATCTCTAGACTTACGGGCTAGCGCACCCTATAGAGTCCTAATTAACAACAATATAAACAAGGAAACTCACTGGGACTCTATCACGCAATACCAACAAGGTCAAATAGAACTACCATCTCAATCCCCAGTCTATCCCGCAAGTCCTATCACCAACCTCCACATCACCCGACTCTACCCAGACTTACCCGGTTCTGCACCAGAGTAAGTATCTACCATTGCAGTCTACTCGGCTCAACACCGAAGTAGACAAACAATGAAGAAATCAACAGTCTACTTGGCCCAACACCAAAGTAGAAACACAATCACACAAACAATCAACAATCTAGTCGGCCCAACACCGGAGTAGATACACAATCACACAATCAACAGTCACAACACCACACAAACAGTTATTTAGGTTTATTAGTCTTTTCATATTTCCTTAACCTCTACTAATTCAATCCTTAACCTAAACTCATTCAATCCGCTACCTTGGAATTAGTGGATTACTAATCACGTATACGGCCCATCAATCACATTACTTCTTTTACTTATCCCTTTCTAAGTATCTTTTAATAATTCCTCGATATGTCGGTTTAGAGTTAGTAAGATCACTAACTCCCCGACATCTCATTATTCATTAACTTCCATTCATTACCATTAACCCGACTAATTAACCCACCACGTTATTATATTCTAAGTGTGTTATGTCTTTTAACAATATTTTAATTAACTCATAATTTCCCTATATAGATTCCTTTAGATACGTTCTTAAGTACTTATATATGCATATACGTCCTAGCATGCCGTTCTATATGTATGCATAACCCAATCAAGCAATCAATGAACTATCAATCAACGAATGCAACACCCAATCAAGCAATCAACGAACTATCAACGATTGCGGATATAATCTAACTAGCATGCATCCCTTAACCTAACTATTTAATTAATTAACCGAGTTAATAATCAACCTAGTCGTTCTAACCAATTCAATCAATCGGGTATGCAACCTAAACTACGGTTTATCAATTCCGGATCTATATGATTCTAACTAAATGCAACATATAATTTAGCCGACTCACAATGTTATTATGACGACGGACGAACAGATTGACGGACTAGCGGAACAACGAGACCCGGCACGAATCCGAAGCTGACCCAAACATTCCCCGAACCGTTGCTTTGACCCGACCTTGACCCGCACTTGACCGTACCGTTGACCCTGGGTGATTCTGATCGAGTCTCCGGACCATTCTCATATTCTTTCTCCTCTTTTTCTCCTTCTCTCTCTCCTCCAGTTCTCTCTCTCTCTTTTTCTTCCGGTTCTCTCTACATCTCTCTCTCTCTTCCTCTCCTCTCATGCTTCATCTTCTTTATCTCTTCTTCTTCTTCAAGCTTCATCTCCTCTCTCTCTCTCTCTTCATGCTTCTTCTTCTTCTTCACGCCTCTCTCTCTCTCTCTTCTTCTTCTTCTTCTTCTTCACGCCTCTATTTCTCTTCTTCTTCTTCTTCTTCCTCCTCCGGCTTCTTCTTCTCTTCCTCCGGCTCCTTCTTCCTCCTCCTTATTCTTCTTCTTCCTCCTCTGGCTTCTTCTTCCTCCTCTTTCTTCTTCGTCTTCCCCCTCCTTCTGCTTCTTCTTTTTCTATTCTTCTCCTTCTCCTTCTCCTTCTTCTTCTTCTTCTTCTTCGTCCCCCTACTTCGGTCTTCTTCTCTTCTTCCTTCTCATCCGGTCTTCTTCTTCTTCTTCTTCTTCTTCTTCTTCTTCTTCTTCATATGCTTCTCCTTCTCCTTTTCCTTCTTCTTCTTCTTCTTCTCTTCATTCTTTCTTCTCACGCTTCTGCTTCTTCTCCTCTTCTCTCCTTCTCTTCTTTCTTCTCACGCTTCTGCTTCTTCTTCTCTTCTCTCTGTCTCTTCTTTCTCTCTTCTTTGTTGTGTTTTTGTTGATGGGATGAAGAAATGAGAAGAGCAAGGCTTCTTTATATAGGAAATGGAAGTAACTTTAGTGTGTGACATGTGTTTTGCTAAGTGTCTCCTTCTTCCTCTTCCAACAGACACGACATATGATTCTAGAACAAGAAGAGATTAAGTGAATTACTGTAGCTTGTGTTGGAATTGTGTCCAGTAATCTCGGTACTGTCTCTAGAAAGTAAGAGTATGTCAATGATCAGACATAAGTCATATAATACTGGGGGTCATGATGGCTTGCTAGAGTCCGCTCATGATCTATAAGTCTTGGACTTATTGCCTTTATTATATGATCCCATATGGGTCACACGCCTAAGCTAACGGGAAAATGTGTAGGAACGGTTTAGCAGAAGTACGGTAAAAGTGCTAGGCATTTACTATACTTAGAGAGACTAAAGGGCCTGATTAAATCCAAGGGATTTAATCAGAACTGAGAATTGGGCCCAAAAGCCCATGAGAACTAGAAGGGATTTTAATGAATAAAATCAGACCTAGCTCTCTAATTCTTCTAACCCTCTGCGCCGCCAACTCTCTCTCTCTGCGCCTCCCTTCTTGCTCGGTCTAGCAGCCACTTTCCTGTGCGTGCGTGTGTGAGCCTTTGGAGGATCCATCTCTTGGTGGTTCTGCTGATCTCTGACCCGTACCTTCCATTCCGCTGCATAAACAAGGTAACAGGTGAGTTCTATTATGTTTCTAATCAAGAGAACCTAGATCTGCATGTTTAGTAGGATGAATCAATCTGAGAATTGAATCAGGAGACTCTAAACGATCCAACAGTGGTATCAGAGCCATTGGTTCTGTGGTTTTTCTTGTTTAGAATCATGTTTAGGATTGTTTAAAGAGGTGTTTTTGAATCAATCTACTGATAAGAGAAAAACACTTAAGAAACAAAGAATTAAAACCTAAACAAACAAGAAATCGCATGATCCAATCTATATGAATTGGTATGCGTCGGAGTGTTGATCGCCAAAGGATCACACGTCCGGATCGAGTCGCGTTGCGTCATCCGATCATGGATCGGTATGCGTCGGACCGATCAGCTGCAATGGACCGCGAGATGCTCGGCTGAGACGATCGCAGGCTGCGTGACCGAGCTGATCGCATACATCGATCGCGGATCGATGGTATGGATCGATGCTTGCGTCGCGTCCTGCCCGTCCCGTTGTAACCGAGAGCCGTGCATCGTCCAGCACTGTCCCGCGTGACCGAGGCCGAGCATCGACCCGAACATCGTCCCGTCCCACGCCGTCCGTACGATCGCGTGATGCTTGCATCGCGTGATGCTTACGGCTGCGACAGTCCCGACCGGTTAGGGTTTTGGCGTGTGATGGTTCGGTTCGGTTTAAGGCTCGGTTTAAAATTTTAATTAAAATTAATCGTCACGGTTTAATAAACAGACTTAATAAATTTATTAAGTTCTGCTTAAACCAGGATAAGAAATCCAAAGTCGAAAAATTGGATTTTGTGCCTAAACCAGTGATTTTCTAATTTGATTTGGTTGGACCAAATAAATTGAGAAAATCCGGTTTAGTAAATAACCGGTTGACAATTGTGGTCGTCGTAGTAATTAATTTTGGTTAGACCAAATTTAATGAACCAGACCGGTTATGTCATTTAATTGGACAATTGGGTTATGTCTTGGACATAGACAAATTCTTGGGCCTCGGGCCAAGAAGTTAAAACAATTGGGCCAATTATTTGAGTCTTTTCTTCAGAATTAATTTAAAATTTATTTTTATAAAATTATAAAATCGATTTTTTTAAATTAATAAGTTTCCAAAATTTTGAAATTAGAAAGTTTCTTAAAATAGAAGTTTCTAGATTTGCATGTTTTGGATTTTAGGAAATTTCTATAATTAAAAGTTTCTAATTTTAGAAAGTTTCCAAAATTAGTAGGTTTCCCAAAAAGGAAAGTTTCCCAAAATAGTAATCTTCTATTTTGGGATGAATTTTTTAATAAACCTACAAACCTCAAATAATATCAAGCGTTGGATGTCTTGTCCAGTCTATGTCAGCTGTAGAAGCCCATTCAATTGTACTCATGGCCTTACAGTGTGAGGGTGTCTACTTTTGCGTGGGTAAGACGGTTTGTGATTCATAAATGTCATTGGGAGTCCCAGACATTAATGATTACATGACTGTATAGTCTGGTTTTCTTGACTAGGCCATCGGGAGTCCCGGGCCTTGAGACATCAGAGTGGATTGGGCCTCGGGCCCAGATTCACAACCAAGAGTTATATCACGGATATAATTAGCCGAGATAGGGCTTACCGATATAAGCTAAGGTTGGGTGATGGCCAGTGGCCCACTTTGATCTTAGTTATATGTGGATCTTGGAATCATTATATTCTATTGAGGGTAACTTATGTTATTGAATATAATGCGTGATTAATCATATAAAATATATTACAAGATTAATCATTTTGAACATATTAACTAATAACCTTTTTATCTTATATTTCAGCTATGACTACTACAAGCACACAAAACACATTCTCAATCCGGTCTGTTCTCGAGAAGGAGAAGCTGACTGGAACGAACTTCCTGACGTGGTCAAGGAACTTGAGGCTAGTCCTCAAGCAGGAGAAGAAGGATTATGTCCTTCGTGATCCCCTCCCCGAGAGGCCTCCTGCCAATGCCGCCAGGACTCTGCATAATGCTTGGGAAAAGCATTCGTCAGATGAAAATGATGTCTATTGCCTGATGTTGGCGACAATGACTGCTGAGCTGCAAATGCAGTTCGAGAGTGTGTTGTCACCCATCGAGATAATGGCAAGCCTGAAATCGCTTTTTCAGGAGCAAGCAAGGACTGAGAGGTTTCAGACAGTTAAGAACCTCTTAGACTGTAAGTTGGCTGCAAATGCGGCAGTGAGTCCTCATGTCTTGAAGATGATGGGTTATCTCGATCATCTTCAGAAACTCGACTGCCCTATCAGCCAGGAACTTGCCTGCGACATCGTTCTGCAGTCTTTACCTGCAAGCTATGATCAGTTCATTCTGAACTTTAATATGCATGGCTTGAGTAAGACATTGCCTGAGCTTCACGGAATGCTCAAGACTGTAGAGCCCAACTTGAGGAAAACCGCCAAGGACCCCAATGTGCTTATGGTGCAAAAGGGCAAGGGCTTTAAGAAATCCTCTGCCAAGGACAAGGGAAAGGCTAAGGCTGTCCAAGTCTCGGACAAGGACACGCCAAAGCCCAAGCCCAAATCCAAGGCTGGGCCTACTGACATCTGCAGGTTCTGTAAAGAACCAGGGCATTGGAGGAGAGAATGTAAGAAATTCCAAGAAGGTCTAAAGGAATTGAAGAAGAAGACTCTCGAGACTTCTTCATCAGGTATTTTTGTTATAGAAGTTAATACAACTACTTCTGATAATACCTCATGGGTTATGGATACTGGTTGTGGGGCTCATATTTGTACTAATATGCAGGCACTCAGCAACAGTAGAAGGCTGAAGCAAGGACAAGTGGAGCTACGAGTTGGGAATGGAGCGAAAGTTCCTGCACTAGCTGTAGGCACATACTTGTTGTCTTTACCTTCGGGATTGGTTTTAGAACTCAATAATTGTTATTTTGTACCTGCGATAAGCAGAAATATTATTTCAATTTCTTTGTTGGATTTGGAAGGTTATGATTTTTCAGTTAAGAATAAATTATGTTCCTTCAATCGCAACAATTTGTTCTATGGTTGTGCCCCTCTTACGAATGGGCTTTACATACTCGATCAATCCGCGCCAATTTACAACATTAATACCAAACGGTTCAAACCTAATGAGGAGAACCGAACGTTTCTATGGCATTGTCGTTTAGGGCACATCAGCGAGAAACGCATCAAGAGGCTCCATTCGAATGGACTTCTTGGCTCGTTTGACTTTGAGTCATGTGAGAAATGTGAATCCTGCATGATGGGCAAAATGACCCGGGCCCCCTTTAATAAACCTAACGAGAGGGCCAGTGACTTATTGGGCCTGATACACACTGATGTGTGTGGCCCAATGTCCACAAATGCAAGAGGAAACTATCAGTACTTCATTACCTTCACTGATGATTTCAGTAGGTATGGATATGTTTATTTAATGAAACATAAGTCTGAATCTTTTGAGAAGTTCAGAGAATTCCAAAATGAAGTACAGAACCAACTTGGCAAAAGCATTAAGGCTCTTCGGTCCGACCGAGGAGGAGAATACTTAAGCCAAGAATTCAGTGATCATCTAAGAGAGTGTGGGATCGTGTCCCAACTCACTCCTCCTGGAACACCTCAATGGAATGGTGTGTCTGAGAGGAGAAATCGGACCTTATTGGATATGGTTCGATCTATGATGAGTTACACAGACCTTCCAATATCCCTTTGGGGATATGCTCTGCTAACAGCAGTGTTCACTCTAAATAGAGCGCCATCGAAAGCAGTAGCAAAGACACCATATGAATTATGGACTGGAGTGGCTCCAGTGCTGTCTTATCTTAGAATTTGGGGTTGTGAAGCCTATATCAAGAGATTAATCTCAGACAAGCTTACACCAAAGTCTGATAAATGCTACTTCATTGGTTATCCGAAAGAAACCAAGGCTTATTACTTCTATCTACGTTCCGAGAACAAGATCTTTGTTGCCCGGGATTGTAACTTTCTTGAGAGGGAGTTTCTCTCTAAGAAAGACAGTGGGAGTAAGGTACTGCTTGAAGAAATTCAAGATGAACAGGATACTGCTCAACTTAATGAGGAAGAGCAGCAGGAGGACCTACAAGAAATTGTAGAGCCTGAACCTGTAGTACCTGAAGTTCGAAGATCCGGGAGGATCCGTCACGAACCCGAGAGATATCAAGGATTCCTCGTGACTAACTGTCATGATCTTCTGATCATTGATGGTGATGAACCATCGAACTTCAATCAAGCCATGATGGGCCCAGATTCCTCTAAGTGGCGTAAGGCCACTGATTCCGAAATGGACTCCATGTCAGTCAACCAAGTGTTTTCGTTGGTTGACTTACCCGCTGGTGTAAAAGCCATCGAGTGCAAATGGATCTTCAAGAAGAAGATTGACGTGGATGGAAATGTCCAGATTTATAAAGCCAGGTTGGTGGCAAAAGGTTTCAGACAAGTTCACGGTGTGGATTACGATGAAACCTATTCCCCAGTGGCTATGGCTATGATGAAATCTATTCGGATTCTACTAGCAACTGCAGATTTTCATGATTATGAAATTTGGCAGATGGACGTGAAAACCGCCTTCCTGAATGGTATTCTGGAAGAGGATGTGTATATGACACAACCTGACGGTTACATAGATCCAAAGAATGCTGGAAAAGTATGCAAGCTTCATAAATCCATTTATGGATTGAAGCAAGCATCGAGGAGCTGGAATCTTCGTTTTGATGAAGCGATCAAGCAATTTGACTTCATCAGAAACGAAGAAGAACAATGCGTGTATAAGAAAACTAGTGGGAGCAAGATAGTATTTCTTATTCTGTATGTCGATGACATACTGCTTCTCGGAAACGACGTTCCAATGCTGAAGTCGGTAAAGGACTGGCTTGGAAGTTGTTTTTCCATGAAAGACATGGGTGAAGCCGCATACGTTCTTGGAATCAGGATCTACCGGGATAGATCTAGAAGGCTGATAGGCTTGTGTCAAGATTCATACATTGACAAAGTCCTACAGAGATTCAGCATGAAAGATTCCAAGAAGGGCTTCACGCCAATGGTACATGGCACAACGCTAAGCAAGAAGCAGAGCCCTACGACGGCTGCTGAGCTTGAGCGCATGAAGAATATTCCTTATGCATCTGCAATAGGATCTGTCATGTATGCCATGATCTGTACTCGTCCTGATGTTGCTTATGCATTGAGCATGACGAGTAGATACCAGTCAAATCCAGGTGAAAACCATTGGATTGCCGTCAAGAATTTCCTGAAGTATCTAAGACATACTAAGGATAAGTTCTTGGTGTACGGTGGAAGTGATGTGCTTGAAGTCAGTGGATTCACGGACGCAAGTTTCCAGACAGACCAAGATGATTTCCGGTCACAGTCCGGTTATATCTTTTGTCTGAATGGCGGTGCAATCAGTTGGAGAAGCTCCAAGCAAGACACCGTTGCTGATTCCACTACAGAAGCTGAATATATCGCCGCTTCAGAAGTTGCGAAGGAAGCTGTTTGGATACGAAAGTTCATTATTGAACTAGGTGTGATACCAAATGCGGCTGAGCCTCTGGCACTGTTTTGTGATAACAATGGTGCTATTGCTCAGGCAAAGGAACCAAGATCACACCAGAAATCCAAGCATGTTCTAAGAAGATTTCACTTGATACGTGACATCATTAATAGAAAGGAAGTCAAGATCAGCCGAGTTCAGACAGATGATAACGTCGCTGATCCATTGACAAAGCCACTCCCAAGACCTAAGCTCGAGTTCCTAACTGAAGCTGTAGGCATTAGAGACATTGAAATGTAATCTAAATTTGAGTGGGAGTTTGAGGGCTTTATTTAGTTATTGATATGTTCTTGTAAAACATTTTCTTATGTTTAATGAAATTATTATTTCAAGATTATTTTAACTGTGATGAAATAATCGTTCCAAAATGATATGAACCATTTTATAGGTCATCGAAGTAAGTGACTTGATCTTGAGTTATCAAAGTCATTTAGCTTGATCATGAGACCCTATATCTGATAGATGGCTTATATCATAATGTCCCTAGTCGAAGGTTGTTGAAATTGGAACACCAACAACCGTGTGAGACTAGATTGGTATGTGACTTATGACAAAGTCTCAGTGTGTCATTGATGTGCGGCATCAAAGTCAGTACATAGGTGTATGTTGGGTACATACGACCGGACATGACCCGCTTATAAGAACTCTTCAGGATATTTATATCTGTGTCATAAGAGATTCTTACTACGACTATAGAGTATAGTCCTTAGACCTGAGTTCGCATGCATGTGACTGCACATGAACTAATGCGCTTTGATCATTGTCTAATGCTGTCGTTAAGCGATAGTTATAAGGACCTTGATTGGGCATATTATGAAATGAGTAGTTTACAGTGATGGAACAAGACGGGATTTTTCCCTCCAATATAAATGGAGTGAATATCTCTAGGCCAATCGGAGATTTGAATACTGGAAAATGCATGGCCATGCTCAAACGGACTTTCCCGAGTCGTTTGGATTGTCAGTATCAAATCAGAGTCCGATGAACAAGATTAGGCTTTATAAGGATGACACTAATCTTGCCTTATGACTAATCGAGATATTGTGACAAAAGGATTATGAATACAGAGATTCCAGTACAAGTGGGAGATTGTTGGAATTGTGTCCAGTAATCTCGGTACTGTCTCTAGAAAGTAAGAGTATGTCAATGATCAGACATAAGTCATATAATACTGGGGGTCATGATGTCTTGCTAGAGTCCGCTCATGATCTATAAGTCTTGGACTTATTGCCTTTATTATATGATCCCATATGGGTCACACGCCTAAGCTAACGGGAAAATGTGTAGGAACGGTTTAGCAGAAGTACGGTAAAAGTGCTAGGCATTTACTATACTTAGAGAGACTAAAGGGCCTGATTAAATCCAAGGGATTTAATCAGAACTGAGAATTGGGCCCAAAAGCCCATGAGAACTAGAAGGGATTTTAATGAATAAAATCAGACCTAGCTCTCTAATTCTTCTAACCCTCTGCGCCGCCAACTCTCTCTCTCTGCGCCTCCCTTCTTGCTCGGTCTAGCAGCCACTTTCCTGTGCGTGCGTGTGTGAGCCTTTGGAGGATCCATCTCTTGGTGGTTCTGCTGATCTCTGACCCGTACCTTCCATTCCGCTGCATAAACAAGGTAACAGGTGAGATCTATTATGTTTCTAATCAAGAGAACCTAGATCTGCATGTTTAGTAGGATGAATCAATCTGAGAATTGAATCAGGAGACTCTAAACGATCCAACAGCTTGGGCATTAAGTCTCTTCATGCAATTTGGGCCAAACATATTTGTTGATTCTTTGATTTTGTTGTAAGTCCAAGCTAAATTTCTTCTCTACTTCTTTCACCATACCACGTGATTCTACTCCCTCAGAAACAAATAAAATTGATTATTTGTTACTTGATCAGCAAGTTTCATTTATATCCCATGACTTGCCAAATGAAATGATTATTTGCACTTAATTATCCAATTAGCTTTTAATTCTCCAAAAACCACATAGCTGCTTCCATAATCTTCCAAGCCACATATAAGATTCTTGATGATTTTATATGAATATAGCAATTTGAATTGCTTCAAACGGACAACCGTAGCTCCCGTTATGAATTTTACAAGTTTTGTCGGTTTTATCGGTGTCCATTCCCAATAACCCGAAAAACTCATCTACGGTCCGTTTGCACCATTCTTAGTCTTCTAAATGTTTTCTTTACTTAAAAAGAAGAACATTTGGCCCGTCTCAGCTTCCGGCTCACATTTTGGTAAATTAACCAAAATGCCCCTTAACTTCTCAAAATTACAAAATTGCCCTCCGTTGACTTTTTCTGCTGTCCGTTGACCATTTTTGATACAGGGTATTACACTTACTCTGGTACGGGACCGGGTAAATCTGTGTATAGATACCTATTCCGGTGCGGGACCGGATAGGTCAGGTTGTGTTGATGAATAGTGGCATGACTTGCAGGATAGACTGGGTATGGGGATTGAGATAGTGTTTCTTTTTTACCTTGTCGGTCTTGTGTGATGTAGTCCCAGTGAGTCTGATTGTTTACATTAATGTTATGAGGACTCTAAAGGGTGCGTTATATTCCGCAAGTCTAGAGATAGCGTTCCGATACTTCCGACCCGATTGGATCCTCGGGTAATTACCTGATCGGTTCATGTGCCTTTGGATGGTGAATCTAGTTATGTTGTTAACCTACTGAGTGACGCCGGTAGTTGTGTGGTCCGGAGAATACGGGGTCGCGTCTCAAGGCCGGACTGTAAGGAATCTTTGGTTATCTAGGGGTAGCCAGAGTCGCCGTGTATCGATGGACAGAGAACGGTGTTCTAGTCGTAGGATTTCATGTTTTCGTCTAGGAGTTGTGGGAGGTTTTAGTTACCGGGGGATAGCTAAGTGTTTCCGTGGAAGTTACTGAGTTCGCGTTTGGGGCCCATGGTGTGTAGAATGTGTTCGAGATGCGTTTAGTGTAGATCGAGTCTAATCGAGGGCATGTTCCACAGTGTTCTCGATTTCCTTCGTTGATAACATGTGTTGTTATTCGAATGCTTGTATGTTGTGGAGCTCATTACGTCTTGGTAGCACGTTATCAGCTATTGTACTTGATTGTTATTTTGGGTTTGGGTTGGATTATTAGATTGTTAGCAGCCTTTTAGTTGGGAGCCGTCTCATTGGGTAATCTTAGATTGCTCATTAATTTTTTTTGTTTTTTCAGGTTTGGAATAGCTCGGCGGACACGTAGGACACTCAGAGTAGGCTTGGTTGGCATTTGGCATCGGTTTGTTACGCATTTTGACTTTATTTTCGGTTTCGGATTTTGTGGGGACCCCTCTAAATGATTTGTATAAAGCCGTAAATTTTTAGGTATAAGATTTTTAAGTAATAAAACGCAATAATTCCTTGATATACGGTTTAGTCCAAAACGAACGCAACTCGTGGAAGCGGTACAGGTTGAAAATCATTGTATCGTGGAAACGAGGTAAACGGAGTCAAGGACGGTTTGGTTCGAGCCATTGACTCAAACCGGACTGTCTCTGGCTTCGTATTGTGGCAAACTCTTCTCGTATGGCTGCTTGAGTTCGATCGGTCATGTTCTTGTTTGATTGTTGGCTGATCAGCTCGTCGGTCAGTGGAAAACGGGAATGGTGCATTACACACCATGCTATTTTCGGTAGAATATATATAAATCTCTCCATTATGTGTGTTTTGTAATGTGGTAGAGGCTCAATTTATTGGGATCTTTCGTGTTAGGGTTGAACTTATTTGGCCGCAATTCTCTGCTGGAAGATTGGTATATGCCAATAGTTTTATTAGTTTAAAAGATCAAACTATATTCGACAAAAAAAAACTAAAAAAATATTTTCAATAAGATATTGCGATGTGTTTGAGGAAACTAATAAAACTTCCAATACTCTTCAAAATTTATATTGTTAAGATATTGAGTTGATTTGATCAAAAACTAATAATTGGTAATTTGCATTTGTTAAGATTTAGTTGAAATGTTTACGATTCGCTAAACAGTTTTATTATTCTAGAAATGCATCTTTAAACAAATGTTAAATGTCTATTTAGGTTAATAAAATTATACATTAATGTTTCGCGTATTCTCATATCGATATTCTCATAGACATTTATTTTTTTAAATGTATTATAACCTTTGCCAAATTGGTTTGTCCAAAATTTTATACGATATCTAAATATATTAGTTTATTTAATTGATTCTGATACTGATAAAGAAAGCTGTAACATTACTGATATATAGGTTTATTATTAAAAAAATATATAAAAGATCACACGATACTAAGCCAAAAATAGATAAAAGTTTTAAAAGGTCTACAAATTTTGATTAATAATTTAGAAGATGAAATGCTCCATAAGATTTTCTTCACGGTATTGCTTAGGAACCGGATTTAAAAATCTACGAAAAGAGAAAGACATATATTACTCCTCGATGTATAAAATCAAGATCTATAGATGAATTCAATGTTTTATGAACACAACCTGTTGAGGAATTGAACAAAGTCAGGATTGTTAGTTTGATCACAGACAATCGTTGAAAGCTCTTCTTCTCCTTTAAGCCAAGTAAAACCTAAGTTAATGCAACTAAAAACAAACTTACTAAACATTTTATAGAATGCAGCAATTTCTATACGAATCAATCATAAACCAAATCATTTAATACACAATACAATAATTTTCATCTGATCACACACAAAATTTCAATGCTTACCCGCTTCATGTCTAATGAAGAAACATCTAAGAATCACAAAGACATGTCTTTCCGCATCATCCGAAAACCTTTTTATCAACTCCTCACCATCTTTCACAATCAATAAACATTAAATTCTCCGGAGGCTAGTTAAAAAGAAATTGTTAACTATTATTAGAGACAAACAACAAAACAACTCATCAAAATATAGGATTACGATCGCCTCACTTTAGATCGTGAATGGTAAACTGCAACTTTAGCCCTGCCCAATAGTCTTGGAGCTTTCCAATCTGGATTACAACACCAATGACATCTATAAAGTGAAAAATATCAATTAGAAAACACAAGAAAATCACATGGTTATTATTATTCTAAGAACAATATTGACGTTTTGAGATACCTTTAGGATACAGATCACAAACCCTCTGATCTAAGATATCTGAAATCGATCTGTAAACAATAACACGAACATCGGGAATACCATGATAAGTCACACAGAAATATGTATTTGATGTTCAAACCAGCTTGAAGTTGTGAGGAGTCAAGGATATATATTGTGGTGAAAGAACTACTTGAGGATTTGTAAGGTTAAATCAACGACCCTCAAACCAAGTTGAATCAAGAAATTTTTCAACATCAGAAGCATGAACAACGGCCTCTATCTTGATACCCTAAATTCCAAACATTACTCGGTCAATACAACATACAAGAATAAAAAGATAACAAACGAAAATGGAAAGAGATATTAACTCTTCATCGACTAAAATCATTGACATTTTAGGATCTCCAACGGAAGAAGCACACATCCATATACGCAGGAGGAAAACTTTAATATTCAAAAGAAATGGGACATAGTTGTTGATCTCAGAAAGTCTTCGGATAACCGGAAGAGACATGGTTGATCCTCGCTGGTTATTTTGAACAAAATCTAGAAAGAAAGTTGTAAACAGTAGAATATGAATCGTTTAGGGCAATAAACTTTATATATTCTAAAATTTATGAGCAAAAGGTGTAAAGGTAAAAAAGACAACTCTTGGTTTAGTATAGATATTTGGGACTTATTTGTTTTTTATTATTATTAACCGCCGTATATTTTTATTGTAAATTAATAATAAGAAATAATTACCTATTCGTTTCAAGTTGGTATGAAACAAATCTACAACTTTATTTGGAATATATGGATTAATCAGAAAATCAAACATATTGGCAAAGTCATAGTTATCGCACTTTATCAAGACTATTGGGACTAAACCTTACACGGTACTCGAGAGAGTATTTACCAAATAGATTGTTTTACCACCAAATCAATGTATATAGTAATAGACAACACTTATTCGGACTATAGGCTCATTAGGACAACCAGGACATGTGATGTGAACTAATAACGTCTTGACAACAACCATCAATCAGACTTTTAGATCTCAACTATAAATTCACACTCCTTTTATAGAAATTTTCATACGTTTGTTGGTTCACCTCTCATTAAACCTTAGCTTTGTGATAATCGAGCTTCTTCTTTCATGCGCCAAAACTAAAAAACAGAATTAAAAACAAAAAACATAGAAATCCATATTAAATCGTTAAGAAGAAGAAAGTAATAGAAATAATAACGGATCACTTGATAAAAATTTTAGTGATCCGGAAGAAGACTGCCATAGCCAATTAGAAAACAAAAATAGATAGAAAGCTTCTTGAAAATCGATTGTTTACTACCAAATCAATGTTTACAGTAATAGACAACATTTATTCAGACTAAGGGCTCATTAGGATAACCGGGACATGTGATGTGAATTAACGTCTTGGCAACAACCATCAATCAGACTTTTAGATCTGAACTAGAAATTCACACTCCTTTCTATAGAAATTCTCAGACGTTTGTTAGTTCACCTCATATCATTAAATTTTAGTTTCTTCTTTCATGCGCCCAAACGAATAAAACAGAATTAAAAACAAAAACATAGAAATCCATATAAAATCGATAAAAAGAAGAAAGTAATAGAAATTACAACGAATCATTTGATAAAACTTTTAATGATCCGGAAGAAAATTGTCATAGCCAATGAGAAAACAAAATAGATATAAAGCTTCTTGAAAATATGGAAGATGCAAACGGTTATGTTTATCGGCCAACAAGCTCACCTTATAAGGATTTCACAAACTTTTCTCGAAAGCTTGGTATATGCCAGATAATATTTTTTTCAAACTCGAGCTAATAAAATATTGAGAAAGATATTGTGCTTTTTTAGGAAAATGAATTAATTAATAGAATTAAAATCGACTTGATGGCATTCCCGTAAATAAGTTCAACTCCAAACCCTTTAAGTTATTTGGCCTTGCCATGTCACTATTTACACGTCATTATTATCCTCCTCTAGAGTTCCTTCGTGTTGACAAATCAGCTTTCGCCAAAAATTACTTCTCATTTAAAGTTATAAATATAATGAAAGATGAATATATATATATATATAAAGCTTTCCAAATAGGATTTTAAAGAAAGCATAATTATAGTTTACATTAACATCTAAATTTTTGTCACATATCCATTACAATTTTTCACAACATCACATAGAATAGACTGTGCGAAAGGATCAAAGAAAATACATTTTAAAATTAGGCTTTGGATTTCCATAGATCAATGTAGAAATCATTTGTTTTGAGTTTTTATGTTTGATATTGTTGATTCCAAGAATCACAATGATCAACTAAAATAATCGATCTTAGTTTAAAGACTTGAATAACTTGAATCTAAGAACTTAAATACAATAACAGAAGGACCAAAAAATCTAGTCTTTATTGATTTTGAGGCTCGAAATCGAATTGATCTCTTTGCCTAGGGTTTTGGTACAATTAATGAACTTAGTCTTTTCCGGCGCAGGAGAATGATATTTGTAATTATGATTTATTCTCTATATTCTCTCTGATATGATAAGTAAAATCCGAATAAACATATGTTCTCCAGAATGATCTTCAGCCGCATGGTCTTGTCTTGCAATGTTGAATATGACAACTTCTTTGATTCCTTGAAGAACTAACAAGAATTGATTGCGAGATTTAATTGTTCTTGCATATCTTTTAATAGTTTTTTTCTAAGCTCATCTTCTCGTAAATTTCATACTCTATGATAGATGATGAGTCTATGTTGACTTGTTAAACTTCTCTCTCAAACATCTTGTTCATGATTTGGTCCTTGGTGTTTGATCCATAGTTTCTATGTTGATATCTTCTGCTTTGGATTCAGATAGCGTGGTTTGATGTCCTCATCATCTCCTTTCCACTGAGAAGGTTATGTCTTTAGAATAAGTACATTTGAATGAAAATGAGCTCAATCAGAAACATTGAAAGTAAGATATATGTTTTACTTACCAAATTGCTAAGTTTGTATTGATATTTCTGAGCCCTCGAAAGGGGCTATTTTCTCTTGATGAAAGCTTTGATTTTCTCGGATTTGAAAATTTCTCGGATCTAAAGTGTTAAGTATTCATTTTGATATCACCATTTTTGATCCAAATAGACATCATCGATCTTCAGTTATCTCAGCTATATCTGGATCTGGTCGCTTGATCATGCAAAGAAAACATGTTAAAGATATGCCCTCTTAATTGCTCGAAGTGTGACCAAAGACTGTCGTCTTAACTCGTAAGTCGCTAGAGATGGACCACAATGGTTATAAGGCATATTACGAACCGAGGCATCGCATCTCTGGCCTTCTTTGGTCTTTCCCTCATCTGTCATTACAATAGGTCTGCAAATATGGCATTCATATGCTCTGCAACCTTTGTTTAATGTTCTATCATTTGGTGCCTACTAGCATTTTAATTTATTGTCTGCTTTATTGTCAAACACTCTTGAAGTGGCAATTTGAATTCCAATATTAAAAAAAATAACGGTTATAATCCTATAAAACAAGAAAAAGCTCGTAAATTTATTCAAATATAAATATGTACCTAATAAATATATGTTCTCTAGAATGATCTTCAGCCGCATGGTCTTGTCTTGCAATATGACAACTTCTTTGATTCCTTGAAGAACCAACTAGAATTGTTCTTGCTTATCTTTTAATAGTTCTTTTCTAAGCTCATCTTCTCGTAAGTTTTCATACTCTATGATAGGTGATGAGAGTCTCTGTTGACTTGTTAAACTTCTCTCTCAAGCATCTTGTTCCTCATTTGGTCCTTGGTGTTTGATCCATAGTTGCTATGTTGATGTCTTCCGCTTTGGATTCATATAGCGTGGTTTTCATGTCCTCATCATCTCCTCCTCTCCATTGAGAAGGTTCTGTCTTTAGAATAAATACATCTGAATGAAAATTATCTCAATCAGTAACACTGAGTAAAATATATGTTTTACTTACCGAATGTTACAAATATCTGTTAGTTGTTACAATATCTTCAAGGATCCCTTCTGTTAGAGAATATCCTCTTGTTAGCTAAGATATGATATACTCAAATCTCTAACACTCTGTGTATATATATTGTATGCCTTCTGTCGATCAATACAATAAGTTGCACATCCTATATGGTATCAGAGCAAGCGATCCATTAAACACAAAAATTATTTTCTCTTTTCAATCATGTCGACTGAATCATCGTCTTCTTCCCCGATCGCTCACGTCTTCAACAGTAACGATCCTAAGACATCCCTAATCGAAATTAACATGTCTTCTATCACCAATCTCACGCCGTCAAACTATCTGACATGGCGTCTCCAAGTCCGTGCTCTCCTTGAAGCTCATGAGCTTCACCCATTCGTTGATGAAGCTGATTGTATGCCACCGGCGCTCATCACCATAGACGGACTCGAACAACCGAATCCGGTTCATGCCCCTTGGAAGCGACAAGATCGCTTACTCTTTAGCGCTCTAATGGGATCTCTAACATTACCCATTTAACCAATTGTTTCTAGAGCAATCACATCTCGTGATATCTGGACAATTCTCGAGCGCACCTACGGCACTGCCTCTCGTGGTCACATTAAGGTCATTCAACAACAACTCAAACGCAGCAACAAAGGTAATCAAACCGTAACAGAGTACATGAGGGGAATTCTCACCAAAGCAGACCAGCTGGCTCTCCTCGGTACACCATACTCTCATGAAGATCTTCTCGACATACTTACTGAACGTCTTGGAGATGATTTCCGTGCAATTGTGGACATGGTTAATGGGCGTGATGTTCCCATCTCCATTGACAAACTGCATGACAAGCTTCTCAACAAAGAAAACACATTGAACATGCTCTCAACCAACACCACGGTTGATCTCCTTGCTACAGTCAATGCTGCTCAATATCGACCCAACAACAATAACTACGGTCATGGTGGCTATCGTCCTAACCAGTCCGGTCGTGGTGGATACAGGCAGCTGAGACCATATCTGGGTAAATGTCAGCTATGCGGCACTCAAGGACATAGTGCCAAGCGGTGTCCGCAATTCATGGCATCATCACACACCAATGCTTCACCATCGTCGACGTGGCCTCCTATGACTTCACCGCCTGCTCCTCCTCATTGGCAAACACCCTTGCCGCCTCAACAATAGAGTCCACAGGCACACTACACTGCATCTACGCCTTCGGACTCTGCTCCATGGTTACTTGACAGTGGTGCCTCGCATCACATAACCTCTAACCTTGGCAACTTGTCTCTGGCGTCTCAATACAATGGCGGAGAGGATGTTCTCATTGGTGATGTCTTGGGACTGAAGATTACCCACACTGGTTCTTCTTCTCTTCCTTGTCACAATCGTCCTCTCATACTTTCTGATGTTCTTTGTGTTCCCAGCATAAAGAAAAATTTAATCTCCATCAACCAATTATGCAAAGCTAATGATGTTATTGTACAATTGTGTCCTTCTATATTTCAGGTGAAGGATCTCAGGTCGGGGGCAACGATGATGCAAGGAAAGGCTAGTGGTGGTCTCTATGAGTGGCCAACGGTTTCTTCTTCCTCTTTGTTTCGTTCTGCTTCAGCTTTGTCTTATGTTAAGTCCACTTTTTCCGAGTGGCATTCTCGCTTAGGTCATCCCTCTGTTTCTATTCTTAAACAAATTGTTTTTCGTTTTTCTTTACCTACTTCTGGTGTTTTGTCACATTGCAATGAATGTTCAACTAATAAAAGTCATAAATTACCATTTGCTTCTTCTTCTATGCAATCATCGGGTCCTCTTGATTTACTTTATACCGATGTCTGGACATCTCCAGTGTATTCCATTGACAACTACAAGTATTACGTCATTTTCGTAGACCATTACACTCGTTATGTATGGTTCTATCCACTTAAAAAGAAGTCTGACGTCCTTCTGATCTTCCCATCTTTCCATAAACTTGTAGAAAATCGGTTCAAGCGCAAGATCACCACCTTGTATTCTGGCAATGGAGGTGAGTTCATTGCCTTGGCCAAATATCTCGCTTCAAATGGAATATCACATATGACAACACCACCTCACACCCCTGAGCATAACGGTTTAGCTGAAAGGCGACACCGTCACATTGTTGAAACCGGTCTCTCACCCCTCACTCACTCCGGTTTGCTGATCTCTTATTGGTCTTATTCCTTTGCTGCTTCCGTCTATTTAATAAATCGAATGCCCACCTCTGTTCTTCTCAACTCATCACCTTTCGAGCTCTTGTTTCAAGCCTCGCCTAACTATTTCAAGCTCCACACCTTTGCATGCTTGTGTTACCCATGATTGCGTCCTTATACATCCCATAAGCTTGACAACAGATCTGTTCCTTGTATCTTTTTGGGTTATTCTCTTACTCAAAGTGCCTTTCTCTGTCTTGACATCAAATCATCTCGTCTTTATACGTCTAGACATGTCGAATTTGTTGACTCTGTTTTTCCATTCTCTCAGCTGTCACAAAAATCTCCCTCTCCTTCGACTTCGTCTGAGCCTTCTTCACCTATCTTTGCACCATCCTCATTAGTTCCTGTCTACCGCTCACCAATCATACCACCACCGGCTCTTCCTTCATCCTCGTCGCCTTCTGCTACTGACCCTTCGTCCTCGTCGCCTCCTTCACCGGAACCATCATCAACACCAGTCACTGTTTCTCCATCTGCTCCGGTTGCAACAACAATTGCTCCCGAGCCGGCATCAACACCACCACGACCTCAACCAGCTAAACTGCAAGTGGTTACACGAGGCATGAACAATATTGTTAAACCTAATCCCAAGTATGGTCTTTTCTCTCTTCTTGCAGAAATCAAACCAAGCACCATCACTCATGCGCTACGTGATGAGAAATGGAGACACTCTGCTAGCGACGAAATCAATGCCATGATTCGGACTGGAACATGGGATTTGGTCCCTCCTTCTCAGGCTCAAAACGTTTTTGGATGCCGCTGGATCTTTAGGATCAAACGCCTCCCTGATGGCACGGTGGACAAGTATAAATCTCGCCTTGTTGCGAAGGGTTTTCATCAAAGACCAGGGGTGGACTTCAACGAAACATATAACCCAGTAATCAAACATGCTACCATACGTTTGGTTCTGGATATTGCAGTCACTAAACGATGGGTTCTTCGTCAACTCGACGTCAATAATGCGTTTCTCCAAGGTACGCTCAATGAAGAAGTCTACATGACTCAGCATCCGGGCTTTGTTGATAAGGATCATCCTGACTATATTTGTCGTCTCAACAAAGCCATTTACGGTCTCAAACAAGCCCCTCACGCTTGGTACAATGAATTTTGGACCTTTCTTATCAGCATTGGCTTTCGAAATTCTCTCGCCGATGCATCTCTGTTTGTGTTGATCAAAGGCTCTCTCTACATTTATATGTTATTATATGTCGATGACATTATAATCACTGGCAGCTGTTCTCATACTGTTGACGCAATTATCAAAACGTTGGAAGCTCGTTTCTCGTTGAAAGACCACGGAGATTTAACTTATTTTCTGGGCATTGAAATCTACCGAACATCATCTGGTCTGCGGCTAACTCAACAAAAGTACACGACAGACTTGCTGTCTCGGACCAGAATGACTCGCGCCAAACCAGTAGCTTCACCTATGTGCTCCACACAAGCTCTAATCCTTGCTGGTATTAACTTGGATGCAAATACGGCTAAGGAATACCGAGCAGTGGTCGGCAGTCTTCAGTATTTATCATTTACTCGACCCGACATTGCCTTCGCGGTCAATCGTTTATCCCAGTTTATGCACTGTCCTACCACAGATTATTGGGAAGCGGTCAAGCATGTTCTTCGTTTTCTTGCTTGCACAGTCACTCATGGGATCACTCTTCATCCAAACACTCCTCTCACTCTCACAGCCTTCTCGGATGCAGACTGGGCCGGTGATCGTGATAACTACTGCTCAACCAATGCCTACATTGTCTATCTCGGTCACAATCCAGTGTCCTCGGCTTCGCGGAGACAGAAAAGGGTTGCTCGATCTTCCACATAAGCTGAGTATAGAGCAGTGGCTGATGTCGCTTCTGAGGTTAAATGGCTATGTTCTTTTCTCTTTGAGTTAGGCGTGCGTTTACAGTCAGTCCTAACTATTCATTGTGACAATATCGGTGCCACATATCTTTGTGCCAATCCTGTTTTTCACTCACGAATGAAGCACATTGCTTTAGATTATCACTTCGTTCGTGAGCTTGTTCAAAGGGGTCAGCTACGCGTTTCTCACATTACGACTCGTGACCAACTTGTGGATGCACTTACCAAGCCATTACCAAGAGCTCGATTTCTGGAATTAGCTGTCAAGATTGGAGTCACCAAAGGAGCTCCATCTTGAGGGGGCGTGTTACGGATATTTGTTAGTTGTTACAATATCTTCAAGGATCCGTTTTGTTAGAGAATATCCTCTTGTTAGCTACGATATGATATACTCAAATCTCTAACACTGTGTATATATATTGTATGCCTTCTGTCGATCAATACAATAAGTTGCACGTCCTATACCGAATACCTAAGTTTGTATTGATATTTTCGAGCACTCGAAAGGGACCATTTTCTCTTGATGAAAGCTTTGATTTTCTCGGATTTGAAAATTTCTCGGTCTCATGTATAGACAAATTCCAAGCATCTTTTAGATATTAAGAAATGTAATAAAATGTCTTGATCTGTTAAGTATTCGTTCTCCAATCACCGTTTTTGATCCAAATAGATCTCTAGTGTTTTAACTGAACTAAAGTGAGAAAAGCTAGCGTTTGGTCAAAAAAGTAAAAAAAAATGTGGGAAACTTACCGTAAATAAAAGAAAAAGAAGAATTACCCATTTATTACTCGGCTATCCACTTTTTATATAAAAAAAAAAAGAGAAAATTTTGTCAGAAGTGGGGTTTGAACCCACGCCCTCTTACGAGGACCAGAACTTGAGTCTGGCGCCTTAGACCACTCGGCCATCCTGACTTTGACATACATTGTGCCCAGTACCTATTATTATAACCAAAATAGTACATATAAATCAATCCACCATATGCAAAAGATGAAACGATAAGCTACTCCACAACTGTGCATTCTCTCGTAGAGAAGTGGATCTATTTATCTCTAACGCACACATGACTGGATTTCGCTTTACTAAAGTCGAAAGTCAAGAATACAAATATATTTAAATCGGAAGAGAGCAACTACAAGTTTTATCCACATGTCACACCACCAACACCGCAAAAATAAAACAAGAAGCGAAGTTCTAAAGTAAGAACCAAGATGCGATCTAACACAACTTTTAGGTTACCAATTCACAACACAACTCACATTTTTAAAACTAGAGCATTGTGTACACGCATGCCAAAGAAGAAACTCCTAATCCTTCTTCTTACTCTTCAATGGTCCCCTTGGGATTTTGCTCAACACCTTTGCGTCCAACACTGCATAATGCTTCTTTAACTCAGCCATTGCTTTCTCACCATACGAGTCTACCTTGTCTTCGTACTTGTCGTATAGAAGAGGAACCGTGAAGAGCAGGACCAGAGCTAAATTAAACACAGATCAATCAAGAACCATACCCATTCATTAGCATTGTAGGAATAAAAGATGAGTTAGAGAAGGAGAAGCAATGCTTCAGTAATGGTATGTGTTGTTGTTACCTATGTATGCCAATGTCAAGAAAGAACAGCATCCACCCAAGATTGATAGAACCCACAATCCGAAGATAGCCTAGTTTGATCAGACAGTAAGTTATAATCAAGCTTAAAGATGAGACACTAAGAGAGGAGAATATCTGGACAGTTTAAACTTACAGAAAGAAATTTCTTGAGATCCCTTCCAGATGCAATCTCGCGAAGAGAAGAGAACCCACGGTTGATTTCGATTCTAAGCCCAGACACAAGCTGAAGAAGGGGTTCTTCGGGGATATGAACTTCAGGTATCTTTGGTGGAGACCTGAAGGAGAATGAATTAGTAACCAATGAGGTGGGCCAAATCAGCTTAATCTGAGATGTCATGTGAGGATTAAACATGAACTTACTTGTGAATAAACATGGTGGCATTAGACCAAAGAAACAGCACAGCGAGAGCGACGATCATAACGTGACACAGCAGAGTCAGAAGATGATACTCCATCAATTCAAAGAGTATCCAGGCTGCCGTAGCACCACCAAACACACCACCTGACATCTTCTTGTTCTTCCACATAAATATATCAGCCGCTGCAGTTCCAAATTAGGGTATCAGAAACTGACAAGATCATGAATAAACTTCCATTTTCAAAAACAAGTCAATTTATAGAAATGGAAATCATTTGAATAGATGTGAAACCAGAAATAAGGTGGACCCGTATGAACTACTATACGCAACGAGATAAATAAAACTCTAAAAACCTCTGTGAAAATCTATGCGGATTCAAACTTATACATCACCAGAAAAATCAACCATCCTCTTAACCTCACACAAAACCACCGATCCCTTAAAACGAAGCATCAAGCTCTAACCAGGAACCAAATCAACATCTAGGAGAAAGTATAACAGATCAAGCCACCGAAAACGCTAACTTGGGGGAAAAAACGAAGCGTAAACGTACGTTTTCCGCCGCCGAGAACCTTATGCAAGGGCCTCTCCCTGCCGAACAAACGGTAAACCTTCGATTTCAGAGAAGACGAAGATGAAGATTTCTTCTCGTTCTCGTCATCTGACGACGAGTCACCTTTGTGATGGATCTTCTCCGATATCTTTTCTATCAACGATTCTCTCTCTACAACTTCCACCGCCGGGTCCAACTTAGGCAGAGATTCTTCATGCTTATGTTCATCCGCCATTGTTTCCGATCGATTCGTGCAGAATCTAGCTTCCGATTCAGGAGAAACAACCAACAAACGCTTTCTTCTACCTCTCAGAGAAGAATCTCGAAGGAAGCCTAAAATATAGAGAACGAAATTTACACTCGATCTGAGCCGTTGAATATATAGTTTTTATCTGAGCCGTTAATTGCTTCGGATCCAGTCGACGCATGGGGAAACGATAAAAGGCATGGTGGGGACATAGAACATTTCGTACTTTCATAGGACCGAGATGTAGTAACGCCGTCAGAGTTAACGGCTTCTCGACTGTTGAATCCGCCGTTACAAAAGCCACGTCTTTAACGGCTCCGTTCACTGATTAGTGATTACTGTACCATTTTCTTGTTATGTTGCAGCGCTCAGGTGTCACGCAGCTGGAGACCATGAAACAGTCGAGCCACCGATCTTATGACACGTGGTAGAATAAGAGCCATTCGCTTAGGTGCCTCATGGTTTTTTGGTCTGCGTCAAGAGACATTAAAATGATATCTCAATAAATGATATCAAGAAGTAGGAACCGTCTTAAGACTTAACTTTTTGATTACTATAAAATTTAAAGACGTGTTTAGTTAGAAAAAGAAGTTTTTAGAAAAGTTCTAGAAACAGCAAAAGCATTAATTTGAAAGCGATGTGTAGCATAAGTTTAAATGCTAAGACCATTTCCAATGGGACTGCATTTTCTACTCCAAAATTCTATTTTGGAATAAATCTTTTTTAATGGGACTGTATTTTCAATTTCAAAATGGAGTAAAAAATGAGATTACTCCAAATATAGAGTAATGCTCTATTTTTTAAGTCATCATTCAATTTTTTACTCCAAAATGAAGTATGGTTGGAGTAAAACTCAATTTCATTTTGGAGTAAAAAATGGAATAGTTCATTGGAGATGCCCTAATAAAAGTTTTCTCTCTCTTCCACCGTCTTGGCGATTCTTCGAACAATTCACTTTCATCGCACCGTTTCGATTTATCTGATCGATTTTTGCTTTTGATATTTGATCAGGCTCAGTACGATTCAACGAAATTTTCGCAATCTTCAGCTCATGGAATTTGAAAAAGAGGTCTGGAAATCTTTGCGGGAGCTGCGAATCGGAGAAGACCGAACTCTTTGGACGGTCCATCTCGATGTCCAGGATCAATTCAGGAAAGACCATTATCTCTGCCTGGTAGTTAAACCACTCAATCCGAACAACCTTCAGCAAGGATTAAAAACGTTATGCCCAGAGTCTGGAATATGATTGGAAGAGTTGAAGGACAGGTAAATGATGATGGTACAATCAACTTTTATTTCCTCCCAGAACATCAGCTTCTCATGGTTTTAGAAAACGCTCCTTATAAATTTAGAGGATGGGTAGTTGCAATAGATCGTTGGACCCATCAATCCTATCCCACTTATCTTCGGAAGATACGTTTTTAGATCCATATCAACAAACTACCCAACAAGTATCGTCTTCGCAACATTGTTGAGAGTATTGGAGCCCAACTTGGTCAGGTTTATCGCGACGAGATTCAGATGCTAGAACCAACTCTTTCAATGCCGACTCAGGTTTGGGTTAAAGTTGATTTCGACATCGACCATCAAATATCCTTGGTACGCAATGTTATACTCATGAGAGGTGAACCACCGGTCGAGTTAGAACTCAAATATGATATATTACAAAAATTATGTACGACTTGTGATAGCCTCTGTCATGATGCAACTGACTGCACTATCCAACTTACTCAGAGCCAAGTTGATGCTCAAATGCTCATCATCTGTGGAGATGCAATAGAGGAACAAATTGAAGGAGCTAAAGAAAAGGCAGCTCAGGTTTTAAAATCGCCAACTCAACTACCAGGACAAGAAGCATCTTCCTCAAATACTGTCCCAACTTTTCAAACATCTATCCCTTCTATCAACTTACCTCTTCCAATTGCAGAACATCCTTATGAGCAAAGCAATCAAGAGATCAGAAGTGCAAGGATGGAAATAGATAGTCAGCGAGTAACTCGATGATGTAGGAGACAGAACACAGAACAACCACCACATGAGCAACTGGAAACATCTTCACCAACTACTGAAAGGGCGAAGAGGCATGAGAAGACCCCTTTTCCCATGCCATAATGAATTTAATGCATTGGAACTGTCAGGGTTTGAGGAACCCTCTGACAGTTCGGCATTTACGGAAGATACGTAGGATGATCTCCCCTGACATAATGTTTCTCGTGGAAACAAAAAACAGTGTAGATTATGTACAACAGGTTGGTAGAAATCTTGGTTATCCGTATCAGTTCTATATACCTTCTCACGGCTCTAGTGGAGTGATATACCATGGATTTTAGGGATTTTAACCATGGTATATGTGTTCTTTATCGAGTCTTTTACTATGTTTTAGAGTCTTTTCAGGTGTTTATTAGGTACAAGCACATTTGGAGCAGATTTGTTGATTATGGCACTTTCTGGAGATATTTGGAGTGTTTGGCCGAGAGACAGAGTTCACTGTCCAGATTTGAGGATTGCGTCGATCGTTGCACACCTGCATCGATCGATGCATAGCGCGAATGGGCCAAACTCGGCGGTCTAATGAAGAATGCTGATTTTGCAGAAAAGCCCAGATATTTACACAGAAGCCCAAAACGTGTTTTAGCTATTATATAAGGGTTTTTAAGCCATTGTTTAGGCTACGCTTTTCTTAAGTTTTATTTTATTTCAGAGAGCCTTAGGGGCTGATCTGGTTCTCGAAAGAGACTTGATTTCAAACCCCTGTTGATTATTCTGTTTAATGATATTTGGTTTTCTACTTATGATGTTTTCTGTTTCGATGAACATGTCTGAGTAGTTTACCTGTTAGGTTGAAGGATTCTCATTAGGGATTTCATGGAACTATAGTTTAAATCAATCTGTAGGGATTCATATCTGCTAGTTCTTTGTTTAGGTTGTTCTTAATGCTTAATCTGAAGTAGCTAATCAGAATTATGATGTTAGGTTGATTGATACAACGAGAGTTGGTTAATTAACTAGAAAGAACCTAGATGAGCAATTTGATCTACTCGCAAAGAGATTTGGTTTAGGGGAATTGTGAACATATCAAACCTGATCATTAATGCTAGTTTAATGTGTTAGTAATTGCAAAGAGATTTGGATTGCTGCACTTAGACTTAGAGAATTCTCGCAACTAGAGTTGGTGAATTCTATGTCCGTGTTTGAGTTCTAGAACAGTTATTGATTAGATCCTGATTGACTGATTGCTTGTGTTCCTGATTTCCTGAGAACTCCTGAAACCTAACGCTTCGCTTCCTTGCTTACAAACTCGCCTGATTTACTTTTCTGCTTCGCTTTTTAGTTTCTCATCATATTTACTTTCTCCTAGTTTAATCTTTTCTGCTCTTATCTATCGTTGACCGGAGTCCCTGTGGATTCGATACCCTAAGTACTACAACTACATCACTGTGCACTTGCAGTTAGTATAGGGATTAAAACTAGACCTATCAAGTTTTTGGCGCCGTTACCAGGGACTCTTTTGAGTCTCCGATAGATTTGAACTTAGGGTTTAGACTAGGTTTTTCGTTTTTGTTTTTTGTTACTAATTCTTTTTCTTTTCCTGTTCTTGCGTTTCAGGTACGCCTGTAATCGCCTTGCAACGATCGACACGGTCCTGTGTGTCGATCGTCACATCATCGCGCTTGCATCGATCGACGCTTCCACTGCATCGATCGACACATATCGTAAGAAAGATGTATGATTTCTTTAGTCCAGGGATTGATAAATCGCAGATAGCTGGGTTGAAGAGTAAAGTCGACTATCTGCACAGTCTTATACTTGAAATGTATGGGCAAGAACCACCTGCACCTACATATGAAAGCAGATTGGAAACTATGATGGAGCAGTTATTGAAAAAGCAGGAAGAGGATTTGAACTACATCAATAGCTCTGGATTCCAAGGAAACATGTTTGGTAATCAGCAAGGTAATTCTTATCAGAGAGCCTATGGATCATCCTCATATCAGACACCTTCTGCTGCTAATGCTTATAAGAGCAAGATGGAATCTATGATGGAGCAGTTACTAGAGGATCAGACCAAGTTTGTTGTAGAGTTCGACAGGAAGTTGGATGCTATGCATGAAAATCTGAATGGGAAGTTTGAATACTTGAGCACACATGTGAAGAAGCTGGATGTTCAAATTCAGCAAACAGCTGGAGCAATACAAAGGCATAATGAAGCTAGGAAAGCTGAACAGTGCAGATCCATCAAGGCTGTGACCTTAAGAGATGAGATTGAGTTGCTAGGTGAAGAAGAGAGCATAATCTCGGATTTTCTGGATGAATATTGTCTGCCTGATACATGCATCGATCGACACCCTTGGGCATCGATCGACGCAGGGCGACGACAGGTAAGTGTTCTGCAACTTTTCGGATTGTTTCAAATTTGATTATTTTTCTCACCGAGCTCATGCTTTGATTTCACTGGGGACAGTGTAGTTTAAGTGTGGGGGAGGAACTACTGACGCACGCTTTTGTTTTCTTAGTTTTTTCAAAAACATTGTTTTATTGAGTCAAAATCTGTATGAAACTATGATTTTTCGAGGAAAATTTTCGTTTGAACAGGAACTAAGTAACCATTGGACAGACTTGCAGAGCCTCTATGACTGTTAGAAAACCCCAAACGGACCAGCCTACTGAGAACACCCATATCACTTCAGGTATCAGAGGATCCTTTTACTGACTTCACCCTTAATACTGACTTAGATTTTCTCACCTAAGGGCTTGGTATACTTTGTGTCGGATTCCCTTGTTAGTTCTGACACAGCCTGTAAACCTGTCCTATTTAGTTCCCTTCTCCCCTTCCATAAAAAAAAAAAAGATAATAAACTGAGGATGAGTTAGTAACTCCGAAGTGGTCATGGGAATGGTAGCAAACACTATTTTCTCTCATGTGATCCATGGAATATGTCCAAAGTACACCCCAAAACGGGAAGAACACTGATAAAAAAAATAAAATGATACCCAGTGGGGAAAAATCAGTTGTTAAGGAAGGGAAAGAGAAGAAAGGGACTAGAGAAAGATAGTATGGTGGTCTAGAGCTGATAAGGTAAGAATCCATGTGCATTTGATCGATACTCCTTAGGTGAGACCGCACTTAAATACTTGCAGAAGTCAGTAGGGAGAATTTGAATGCTTGAATGTGATTGTGGAGTTTACTTAGGACAGTTGCTAAGTGTGGGGGAAGTACATGTTGGTCTTGAGTTCTGCAGGAAAGTTTTCAGTGGCTTACTAAGTGAATGTGATTGTGAAAGTTCCTAGGACGAAACGAGTTTCTGTGTTTTCAAACCTCTTCTCTTATACTTTGGTTCTTTACTTGCTTGAGGACAAGCAAGAGCTAAGTGTGGGGGAGTTGATATTGTTGGAATTGTGTCCAGTAATCTCGGTACTGTCTCTAGAAAGTAAGAGTATGTCAATGATCAGACATAAGTCATATAATACTGGGGGTCATGATGGCTTGCTAGAGTCCGCTCATGATCTATAAGTCTTGGACTTATTGCCTCTATTATATGATCCCATATGGGTCACACGCCTAAGCTAACAGGAAAATGTGTAGGAACGGTTTTAGCAGAAGTACGGTAAAAGTGCTAGGCATTTACTGTACTTAGAGAGAATAAAAGGGTTTGGCCACTGTGTGTCAATGGATACACAAGGAGTGTCGATCGACACAGTGCGCGAACGCCTCGGAGTTAATTGGCCTTTGGGCCAAATGGCCCAAAACGAACTGAACGAGTTTTATAAACTCAAGACGAGTTCAGGTCGAAAAAAAGCCCTAGCCGCGAGCCTCCTCTCTCTCTCTGCGCCGATTTCCTCCTGGTCTAGCAGCCTCTTCCTGCTCGGTGTGCGTGTGTGAACCTCTGGAGGAGTTATCTCTCGGTGGCTCTCTGATCTCTGACATACCATCCCTTTCCGCTGCATAAACAGGTATAAGGTGAGATCATCAATTGTTTCTATTCGAGAAGAACCTAGATCAGCATGTTTAGGATAATCTGAATCAGAGAATTGAATCAGGATTCATCTAAACATTCCTTCAGTGGTATCAGAGCCAGGTTCTGGTTTTTCTTGTTTAGATTCAAGTTTAGGATTGTTTTTCTTGTTTAAAAGTGTTTTGAATCAACTACTGATAAGAGAAATCACTTAAGCAACAAGGAATTGAAACCTAAACACACTTAAAATCGCAGAAACCAAGCTATATTGATTTGGTAGAATGCGATTTTCAAAAGTCAGTATCGACTGCGATCGCATGGATCGATCGATACGATCGCATGGATCGGTCGATACAGTCTATCGGCTAACCCTGTTAACGCGTGAAAGCATCGATCGATGCAGGATCGATGCAGGTTCGATGTTGGTGCATCGACCGATGCGGTTGGTGCATCGATCGACACGGTTATGGTTTTGGCTCGGTTCCGTGCATGCGTGAGAGCATCGATCGATACAGGATCGATGCACGATCGATGCAGGATCGATGCTAAGAGCATCGACCGATGCGGTTGATGGATCGATCGACACGGTTGGTTCATCGATCGACATGGTTGGTTTAAGGCTCGGTTTAATATTTTGATTAAAATTAATTCGTCCTGGTTTAATAAACAGATTTAATAATTTTATTAAGTCTGGTTAAACCGGGACAAGAAATCCAATGTCGAAAGAATTATTGGATTTAGTGCCTAAACCAGGATTTTCTAATTTGATTTGGTTGGACCAAATAAATTGAGAAAATCCGGTTTAGTAAATAACCGGTTGACAATTGTGGTCATCGTAGTAATTAAAATTTGGTTAGACCAATTTTAATGAACCAGACTGGTTATGTCATTTAATTGGACAATTGGGTCATGTCTTGGACATGGACCAATTCTTGGGCCTCGGGCCAAGAAGTTAAAACAATTGGGCCAATTATTTGAGTCTTTCTTAAGATTAATTTAAAATTTATTTTATAAAATTATAAAGTCGATTTTAAATTAAAGTTTCCGAAATTTTGAAATTAGAAAGTTTCTTATATTAGAAGTTTCTGGATTTGCGGGTTTTGGATTTTAAAGAAATTTCTAAAGTTAGAAAGTTTCCGTTTTTAGAAAGTTTCCAATTTTAGAAAGTTTCCAAAAATAGTAGGTTTCCAAAATGGAAAGTTTCCCGAAATAGTAATCTTCTATTTTGGGAATGAATTTTTAAATAAACCTACGAACCTCAAACAATATCAAGCGTTGGATGTCTTGTCCATTCTATGTCAGCTGTCGAAGCCCATTCAATTGTATTCATGGCCTTACAGTGTGAGGGTGTCTGCTTTTGCGTGGATAAGACGGTTTGTGATTCATAAATGTCATTGGGAGTCCCAGACATTAATGATTACATGACTGTATAGTCTGGTTTTCTTGACTGGGCCATCGGGAGTCCCGGGCCTTGAGACATCAGAGTGGATTGGGCCTCGGGCCCAGATTCACAACCAAGAGTTATATCACGGATATAATTAGCCGATATAGGGCTTACCGATATAAGCTGAGGTTTGGTGACGGCCAGTGGCCCACTTTAATCTTAGTTATATGTGGATCTTGGAATCATTATATTCTATTGAGGGTAACTTATGTTATTGAATATAATGCGTGATTAATCATATTAAATTTAATACGAGATTAATCATATTGAACATATTAACTAAAATCCTTTTATCTTAATTTTCAGTTATGACTAGCACAAACAATCAAAACACTTTCTCGATCCGGTCTGTCCTTAAGATGGACAAGCTGAACGGATCAAATTTCTTGACTTGGTCGCGGAACCTGAGGCTAGTCCTCAGACAGGAGAGAAAGGACTATGTCCTTGAGAGAGCTCTCCCCGTGAGGATCGTCCAATGCTTCTCATGCAGTATATAATGCTTGGAATAAGCATTATAATGATGCGGTAGATGTGCGTGGTCTGATATTGGCTACCATGGACTCAGACTTGCGGAAGCAATATGAGAACATGGAGTCGCCAATAGAGATGATCAGCAGCCTGAAATTGAAATTTCAGGAGCAGATAAGAGTGGAGAGATACCAGTTGATTAAATCTCTCACTAGCTGCAAGCTACCAAATGATCATCCAGTGAGTCCTCATGTCAGTAAAATGATGGGTTACATTGATAACCTGAGGAAACTGGATTATCCAGTAAGCCAAGAATTGGCAACTGAGATCATTCTGCAGTCACTGCCGTCAAGCTATGATAAGTTCAGAAGGAACTATATCAAGAAAGGCTTAACGAAGACGCTGACTGAACTGCATGATATGCTCAAGACAGTTGAGCCAAACGTGAAGAGTACCCTGTACAATCTCATGAATGAGAAGGGTAGGTTTACTAAACCTAATGCTGACAAGGGTGAAGACAAAGTTGTCCAGATTTTGAATCATGGCAAGCGTGTGTCTTCTGAGCCCGAGTCAGATACCTCTTACGTTGGTAAGTGCTGCTACTGTAAGGAGACAGGGCATTGGAAGAGAGATTGCATTAAATTCATGGAAGATGATGAGGAGTTGAAGTCGATGTATGCGACTACTTCCTCAGGTATTCATGTTATTACTTCAAGTTCTACCTTATAGGTATTGGATACTGGTTGTGGCACTGATATTTGTTATAATATGCAGAGCCTGGGCAACAGTAGAACTTTGAAGGAAGGGCAAGTGAAACTACATGTCTGGAAGGAGTTTGGGATGCTGCCTCAGCCGTAGGGTTTTCACTTATAGATCCCTTTTAGGCTTGGTTTTGTATTAAGTAATTGCTACAATGTACCTGCTTTAAGCAGAGTTGTCTTTCATTTTCTTGTAAGAATTTGAATGTTTTCATTTTGATAAAAGACAAGTTTTGTTCTTTTGATCTTAATGAAATATTAATTGTAGCACCCTATTCATGGAATGGGTTTTATATCTTAAACCAAAGAGTGCCTAAATGTAACATAAATACCGAATTGGTTTAAATCTGATGAATTAAACCTGATTTTATTGGCATAAAAGTCTTGGTCACATAGAGTAAGTCGGATTCAGAAATCCCATAGTCATGGACTGTTGGGCTCATTTTGATAAAATATCTTATGAGACTTGAATTCTGTTTATTAGACCAAAAGGTAAATGGCCTATCTTAGCCGAGCTAGAGAAAGGCCCAAAGGCTTATTGGACCTGGAACATACTAATGTATGTGGCCCAATGAGCAGTAATGCCAGAGAAAATCTCTTGTACTTCATTGTCTCTACTGATTACTTCAGTGAGTGTGACTGTGTTCATTTGATGAGACACAAGTCGGAATTCTTTGACATGGTCGAAAGAGTTCCAGAATGAAGTATAGGATCTAAATGACAAAAGTATTAAGACTCTGGATTAAATCACGAGTGAGAATACTTAAGTCATTGATTGTGTGATCATCTGAATGAGTGTGAAATCGTTTCACAGCTCATTTCTCCTGAAAACCTGAAGGTTTTTCTGTGAGAAAGAATCAGATCTTATAAGAAATGATTAAAGATGAGTCACACGAATCTTCCATGATATTATTTAAGAATAACGCTCTAGAAACATCTAAGTTTACGCTGAAAAAGTTCCACCAATATCAGTTGAAAGACACCACGTAAATGTGGATTGGAATCGATCCAAATTCGTCTTTACTGAATATTTGTAGTTAAGCTACTTCGCTGGTTGTCCTAGGGAAACTAAGGCTTGTTACTTTTACGTCCACTCTGTTTTCTAAGAAGGGAAGTTATTTTCCAAGAAGAACAGTGGGAGTAAAAGTATAACTCGAAGAAATTCGAGAAATACAGGAGGTTGCTCAACCTGTTGAGGGAGAGCAACGGAAGAATTTACAGATTTCTGTAGAATCTACACCTGTGGAGCCTTGTCCGAAGGAAACCAAGGCTTGTTACTTTTACGTCCATTCTGTTTTCTAAGAAGGGAAGTTATTTTCCAAGAAGAACAGTGGGAGTAAAAGTATAACTCGAAGAAATTCGAGAAATACAGGAGGCTGCTTTACCTATTGAGGGAGAGCAGCGGAAGGATTTACAGATTTCTGTAGAATCTACACCTGTGGAGCCTGAAGTTCGCAGATATGAATGAATCAGTTACTAATCCGAGAGTGATTTCTCGTCATTAGTTGAACCTGATAATCATTGAAAGTTCGCATGATCTGATGATTATTGAAAGCGACGAATCTGCGAAAATCAAAGAAGCGAAAGTGAGCCCGGACTCCGAAAAATTACATTTTATGTAAGTTAGCTTCATCGATCCATTCATGGATGGAAGCAAACATATCGGAGTTGGAATCTTCGTTCTGTTGAAGTAGTCAAGGTTTTGACTTGAACAGGAACGAAGCGGAACTGTGTGTTTACTAATAGATTAGTGGGAGCGATATTGCATTTCTCATATTGTATGTCGATGACATACTGATTCTCGAAAATGACGTCCCAATGCTGCAGTCAGTAAAGGACTGGCTTGGGAGTTGGTTCTAATGATTGACATGAGTAAAGCCACGTATGTTCTTGGATTTTGGATCTAAAGATAGAGATCCGAAAGAGCTGGTAGGACAAAGTCAGGATTCTTATCCCGACAAAGTCCTACAAGTTTTCAGCATTCCAAGAAGGGTTTTATGCAAATGTCACATGGCATTACGTTAAGCAAGACACAGTGTCCTACGATAACTGCTGAGCTTAAATGCATGGATAAGATTCCATATGCGTCGGCAATTGGATCTATCATGTATGCCATGAAACGTACTTGTTTGATGTTGCTTTAATGATTAAGCAAGACAAGTAAAGACCAGTCAAATCCAGCAAAGAACACTGGATTGCCGTAAAGAATATCCTAAAGTATTTAAGGAATACTAAGGATAAATTCTTGAGTTACGGAGAAAGTGAGGTGCTACGAGTCGGTAGAGTCTGAAAAGCAAGTTTCCAATAGACAAAGATGATTTCCGATCACAGTCCGGTTATATCTTGTGTCTATCTGGCGGTGCAAGGCACTGTTGCTGACTCCATGACTTAAGCTGAACATTTCGCAACTTGGGAAGTGGCGAAAGAGGTTGTTTGGAAAGAAGAGTTCGTCACTGAACTTGATGTGATTTCCAGCATAGATGAGACTAGCTGCACATCAGAGGTCCAAACACCTTAAGGATAGGTATAACCTATTCCGTGAGATAAATGACCGAGATGTTAAGTAGATCAGCAAGTTTCAACGAATGAGAACGTTGCTAATCTATTAACGAAGCCACTCCTTAGGCCTAAGCACGAGTCGCGGACTGTTGCTGTAGGATAAGTGAAATTAAGATGTAGTCTTAATTTCAGTGGGAGTTATTAAAGGGCTTTATTTAGTTATTGGATATGTTCTTGAAATAAAATTTAAGATGTTTAATGAAATTATTATTTCAAGATTATTTTAACTGTGATGAAATAATCGTTCCAAAGTGATATAAACCATTTTATAGGTCATCGAAGTAAATGACTTGATCTTGAGTTATCAAAGTCATTTAGCTTGATCATGAGACCCTATATTTGATAAATGACTTATATCATTATGTCCCTAGTCGAAGGTTGTTGAAATTGGAACACCAACAACCGTGTGAGACTGGATTGGTACGTGACTTATGACAAAGTCTCAGTGTGTCATAGATGTGCGGCATCAAAGTCAGTACATAGGTGTATGTTGGGGAACATACGACCGGACAAGACCCGCTTATAAGAACTCTTCAGGATATTTATATCTGTGTCATAAGAGATTCTTACTACGACTATAGAGTATAGTCCTTAGACCTGAGTTCGCATGCATGTGACTGCACATGGACTGATGCACTTTGATCATTGTCTAACGCTGTCGTTCTGCGATAGTTATAAGGACCTTGTTTGGGTACATTATGAAATGAGTAGTTTACAGTGATGGAACAAGACGGGATTTGTCCCTCCAATATAAATGGAGTGAATATCTCTAGGCCAATCGGAGATTTGAATACTGGAAAATGCATGGCCATGCTCAAACGGACTGTCCCGAGTCGTTTGGATTGTCAGTATCAAATCAGAGTCCGATGAACAAGATTAGGCTTTATAAGGATGACACCAATCTTGCCTTATGACTAATCGAGATATTGTGACAAAAGGATTATGAATACAGAGATTCCAGTACAAGTGGGAGATTGTTGGAATTGTGTCCAGTAATCTCGGTACTGTCTCTAGAAAGTAAGAGTATGTCAATGATCAGACATAAGTCATATAATACTGGGGGTCATGATGGCTTGCTAGAGTCCGCTCATGATCTATAAGTCTTGGACTTATTGCCTCTATTATATGATCCCATATGGGTCACACGCCTAAGCTAACAGGAAAATGTGTAGGAACGGTTTTAGCAGAAGTACGGTAAAAGTGCTAGGCATTTACTGTACTTAGAGAGAATAAAAGGGTTTGGCCACTGTGTGTCGATCGATACACAAGGAGTGTCGATCGACACAGTGCGCGAACGCCTCGGAGTTAATTGGCCTTTGGGCCAAATGGCCCAAAACGAACTGAACGAGTTTTATAAACTCAAGACGAGTTCAGGTCGAAAAAAAAGCCCTAGCCGCGAGCCTCCTCTCTCTCTCTGCGCCGATTTCCTCCTGGTCTAGCAGCCTCTTCCTGCTCGGTGTGCGTGTGTGAACCTCTGGAGGAGTTATCTCTCGGTGGCTCTCTGATCTCTGACATACCATCCCTTTCCGCTGCATAAACAGGTATAAGGTGAGATCATCAATTGTTTCTATTCGAGAAGAACCTAGATCAGCATGTTTAGGATAATCTGAATCAGAGAATTGAATCAGGATTCATCTAAACATTCCTTCAGATATACCATGGATTTTAGGGATTTTAACCATGGTATATGTGTTCTTTATCGAGTCTTTTACTATGTTTTAGAGTCTTTTCAGGTGTTTATTAGGTACAAGCACATTTGGAGCAGATTTGGTGATTATGGCACTTTCTGGAGCTATTTGGAGTGTTTGGCCGAGAGACAGAGTTCACTGTCCAGATTTGAGGATTGCGTCGATCGTTGCACACCTGCATCGATCGATGCATAGCGCGAATGGGCCAAACTCGGCGGTCTAATGAAGAATGCTGATTTTGCAGAAAAGCCCAGATATTTACACAGAAGCCCAAAACGTGTTTTAGCTATTATATAAGGGTTTTTAAGCCATTGTTTAGGCTACGCTTTTCTTAAGTTTTATTTTATTTCAGAGAGCCTTAGGGGCTGATCTGGTTCTCGAAAGAGACTTGATTTCAAACCCCTGTTGATTATTCTGTTTAATGATATTTGGTTTTCTACTTATGATGTTTTCTGTTTCGATGAACATGTCTGAGTAGTTTACCTGTTAGGTTGAAGGATTCTCATTAGGGATTTCATAGAACTATAGTTTAAATCAATCTGTAGGGATTCATATCTGCTAGTTCTTTGTTTAGGTTGTTCTTAATGCTTAATCTGAAGTAGCTAATCAGAATTATGATGTTAGGTTGATTGATACAACGAGAGTTGGTTAATTAACTAGAAAGAACCTAGATGAGCAATTTGATCTACTCGCAAAGAGATTTGGTTTAGGGGAATTGTGAACATATCAAACCTGATCATTAATGCTAGTTTAATCTGTTAGTAATTGCAAAGAGATTTGGATTGCTGCACTTAGACTTAGAGAATTCTCGCAACGAGAGTTGGTGAATTCTATGTCCGTGTTTGAGTTCTAGAACAGTTATTGATTAGATCCTGATTGATTGATTGCTTGTGTTCCTGATTTCCTGAGAACTCCTGAAACCTAACGCTTCGCTTCCTTGCTTACAAACTCGCCTGATTTACTTTTCTGCTTCGCTTTTTAGTTTCTCATCATATTTACTTTCTCCTAGTTTAATCTTTTCTGCTCTTATCTATCGTTGACCGGAGTCCCTGTGGATTCGATACCCTAAGTATTACAACTACATCACTGTGCACTTGCAGTTAGTATAGGGATTAAAACTAGACCTATCATGGAGGAATAGCCATTTTTGGCAAAAAAAAAAATCATCTCCCTGAATGTCACCAGGCCAACTCTTCACCTTACTGATGATTATATTAATGACGGCTCTACAAGGTTTGTGTAACATATGTATATGGTCCTCCACATCTCGGCATGAGACAAGACTTATGGAGAAGAATGCAAAGTCAAGCATCATCCAGTCGATACTTCAATATTCCTAGAATCCTCATGGGTGATCTTAATGACATTTTATCCAATGAGGATAAGCAAGGTAGTCCCACTAGACCAGAAGCGAGTTTTAATACCTTCAGAGCAATGATTCATGCCAATGGTCTTCAAAAAGTTCGAACAATGGGAGGTTATTTCACTTGGGTGGGAACTCGCTACAGTTATACAGTTAGAACGAAGATTGATAGAGCCTTTGCAAATACCATGTGGACAGACGCCTATCCACAAGTTTATGTTACACTTCTTAATTAGATGGATTCTGATCATCCTCCAGTGATCTTATTTATAGATGGGGTTATATGGAAAAAAAAATCTGTTCACTTATGTATAGATGGAGGTGTAACCCAGAGGCCAAAGATATCGTAACACAAACTTGGAATAGCAGATGTCGACATCTTCCTCCAACTTTATTCAACCAAGCATTGATACAATGCATAAGCTCTATCTCTCTCTCTCTCTCTCTCTCTCTCTCTCTCTCTCTCTCTCTCTCTCTCTCTCTCTCTCTCTCTCTCTCTCTCTCTCTCTCTCTCTCTCTCTCTCTCTCTCTCTCTCTCTCTCTCTCTATCTCTCTCTCTCTCTCTCTCGATGAAAAAAATGTAACAAATAAGAACACCCACAAGAAGATCATAGAACTCAAGGCAACACTTCAAACAGAGTATGAGCCGAGCCTGGAACGGCCGTTAGTAGACGAAGGAGGCTGGGGAAGGCCGAAGACTACATGAGGGAGAATTCATCATGGACAACTCCCAACTGGTAAAGCTATATGGCTCCGGGTTCACTCGGAGCTTTGGCAACCACCGTAGGAGGTGTGATGTACTTGCACCCCCTTGTCACCTTATATCTATCTCATATGTACAGAAGGCTTGACACACTTGATTTAACATTACTGCATTAATAAGCATATTACTGGATACAAAGCTTCTAGAGGTGGACCCTTAATCACTCATCTTCTCTATGCAGACGACTCTCTCATCTTTTCAAGGGCCACCCCTCAAGATGCTCATACTATTAAAGAAGTTCTTCAACTAGAAGCATCAGTCCAGCAAGTTAACTACACTAAGCCATCCTTGATGTTTAGCAAAGGTACACCTTCTAACCTTGCAAATGAGATTGCGAATATATTGGGAATCACAAATACTATAGGCTTTGGTAAATATCTGGGACTGCCATAAAATATTGGTAGAAACAGAACCGACACTTTCTCATTTCTTTATCAACGCGTTAAATACAGGCTAGGTAGTTGGTATACTAAGTTGTTATCATCTGCGAGTAAGGAAGTGTTGCTTAGATCAGTGATAACCGCTATCCTAACTTATGCCATGAGTTGCAAATAAGATCATTAATAAAATCATGGGAGATGTGAGAAGGTTTTGGTGGTCCAATAGTCGTGATAAACATAAAATCTCATGGGTTGCATGGAACAAAATTGTAGATTCCAAGGAAGCAAGAGGTCTGGGTCTTAGAGAATTTAAAGATTTCAATGTGGCTCTCCTTGCCAAACAAGGTTGTAGAGTCATGATCCAACCAGACAGTTTATTAGCACATGTCTATAAGGCAAAATACTACCCCAGGACAAACTTTCTCCATAACGCTATAAGAAGAAATCCTAGTTATGCATAGGGAAGTATACATAATTCTTTAAATTTACTTAAGCAAGGTCTCTAATGGTTAGTGGGTAATGGAAGTCAAACATATGTTTGGAACGATCCCTGGTTACCATTGAATCCTCCACGTCCACCATGATCTCGTTGTTCCGGTTATAATCTAAAACTCAACGTCTCTGATCTTCTGAATGCATGAACTTACACAAAGCTCAATTCCTTAATTGCATAGGATGACATTTTCGAAATATTACAGATACGCCCTTCCACGTCAGGGGTAAGTGATTCACTGATATGGAATCACTCACAAGATGGCACTTATACTGTCAAATTTGGTTATCACATTCAAAGAACAATTACCAAGGCGAATGAGCCAAGCCATAGCAGCTCTACTCCTATAGTGCATCCTACAATTTTCAAAGAGCTTTGGAAAATAAAGGGTCCACCAAAAATAACGATGTTTTGGTGGAGAGTAGCTCATAATAGCCTCCTTTTTGCAATGCAGGTCAAAAGAAGAGGCATCAAACTCGACACCACATGCTACTTTTGTGGAGAATATGAGGAATCATTAAATTATTTACTGTTCAAATCTCGAGTATCAAGAGAAGTGTGGAACATGGCTCCTACCGCAAAGTTACTAGGTTAACAGATGCTCACCCATTCACTTATAGACAATCTTCATTCTCTCATGTGCCTCATGGGCCTAAAGCATGATCATTTCTCTCTTCTACCATTCTTTGGTTGGAATATATGGAAGGCGAGAAATAATCTTGCATATCAAAATAAGCGAGAGAGAGAGAGAGAGAGAGAGCACAGTTAGTGTGATACCCTGTATTTAAAATACGGTCAACGGGCAGCAGAAAGTCAACCGGGGGCAAAATTGTTATTTTACCAAAGTCAGGGGTAAAATGGTAATTATGCCAAAGTTCAAGACGGAAGCTATGACGGGTAAAATATTCATGTTTAACAACATAAAGAACATTTAGAAGACCAGGAATGGAAGAAACGGAGCAGAAATGTGTGTTTACGACTTGTCGGGAATGGAAACCGACAAACCCAAAAAACTTCAAAAATTCATAACTGGAGCTACGTAAGTCCGAACGGAGTGATTCAAAATGATAAATTCATCAAATAGCATGGAGAATCTGATTGTGTAGGTTTGAGGATTTATGGGATCATCCGAAGGGTTCTAAAAATATTAAACACGATCAAAGAAACCGAAGCTTTGGGTCAAGATGGGTTTAAGATTGGTTTGAGCCGGTTTAGCAATGGTTTTTGGACTCAAAGGCTTCACCAGGAACATGTGTCATCACCCCAGAGGCGCCAGCACACTCTTTTTGGTACAAAGAATGGTTTGCATGCACAAAAATGAGTGCATGCATGTGAGAAAGGTTCATTCACTCTCTCTCAACCTCTCTCTAGACACACCCACGACCCTCTCTCTCTCTCTCTATTCATCAGATTCATCCCATTTACCCAAAAAAAACCCAGAAGTCTTTGAAGATTCAAAGGAAACCAAGAACACCTTCATAGTGTTCTTCATACCTTCCAACACCAAAAATTCCATAACTTCTTCATTATAAACCCAAATCAACTTCTGCAAAGTGCTATAGCTTCCTCTCTCCCTCCTCTACAATCTCCAGCCAGACACCGTCGTCTCCGTCGCCGGATCTCGCTGGAATCTGGCCGGAAAGCATCCACGGAATAAGGTTTGATGGATCTCTCTCTTCCTTCACCGGATCTGAACGTTTTGAAGCCATGGATGGCTAGATCTTTTCTTTGCGGTCAGTTTGATAGGTGGATCGTCTTCTGAGTCGCCGGAAAAAGGGGTGAACCGGCCGGTCAACGCCGGACCACCGTTGGTCAACACCGGAGGAGTCGCCGGAGAAAGCTCCACCGCCTCCAATCTTCAAGCCGGTTCTTCAGGGAGTGTGATGGGTCGGTTGGATTCAAGATTTGGGTTGGTTTAAGACCGGTTCAGCCTTGGTCAACGGTTAGGTCAAACCGGTCAACGTTTGACCAAAACCGGTTTAACCTAACCGGTTTAAATTAGACCGGTTCAGTTGGTTCAGATGGTTCAGTGGTTCAACCGGTTTGATTTGGAAAGTCAACCGGTCCAAGTCAAGTCAACGGTCAACTTTTCGGTCAACGGTCAACGCCGCCGGTCAACGATCAACGTCGTGGTCAACGCCGGTCAACGCATTGACTCCGGCCATTGAAGACTTGGGGTTCTTTTCAGGGTGTTCGGGAATCTTCGGAGTTCGATTTCTGGCATTCGGGTAGTTCGGGTTCCAGTTCGGTGGTCTCGGGATTCATACCGTGTCAGAGCCGCCATTTCTGCACCTATCTCACTGTGAGTCGGTTCACAAACCTTTAGATTCATATAGACCGGGAATCTATAAACCGTAGTACTAAGACTGCATACCCGTTAATAACCTGATTAGTAATTGATAATTAAATGGACGTTTAATGATAAACCGAATAGGACCGAATAAGCATGTTAGGGTTTTAGAATTAAAAAGGTTAATCAATTGTGTGCCATTAGGTTGTTAGTAACGATTGGTTGATGCATTCATATAGACACCGTTGATTAGGACCGTATATACATTATATATGTAAAGAACGATAATGAATGAATCTATATACTTGAATTAAGACGACATTAAAATACTAGTTAAACCTATACGAACGTATAGAATATTATAACGGGATCAGGGTTTAGGTTTAATAGCGGGGATGGGTAATGAATCAATTAATTAATAATGAGACGTCAGGGAGTTAGTAAGTTTACTACTCTATACCGACAGATCGAGGAGTTGTTAAAAGATATCTAAAGTGAGATAATAAAGGAAGCGTAGTGAGTTGTAAGCCGTCTACGGGTTAGCAATCTGCTGACCCAAGGTAGCGGATAAGAATGAATTAAAAGACTTAGAAATCCTAATAGGCCTGCTTGTGTGGTGTTGTTGTGATTGATTGTGATTGTGTGATTATTGTGTTGTTGTTGTGAGCTTTGTATGCAGGCTTGTTAGACTGCTCGGTGTTGGGCCGAGCAGTTGTTGTGGACACTTACTCCGGTCTCGGGACCGGGTAAGTTAGTTGGTGCTGACTAGGTATCTTACCTAGTCAGAGCGGTGGTAGCGTAGTGGCTTGCGGAATACTTGGGGATTTATTATTGATATTGATTGCGTGATCTGTGCTAGAGTCCCAGCGAGTATGCGTGTTTATATTTCTGCACTAGGACTCTAGGGTGCGTTAAATTCCGCAAGCCTAGGTTTTTGTTTACGTTCTGGTACTTCCGACCGATTGGATCCTCGGGTTTTACCTAATCGGATCATGGTGATTCCGGTTATGGTGTTAACCTACTGGGCGACGCCGGTAGGTGTGTGATTTGGAGAATACGGGGTCATGTCCTAGGGCCGAATCACATGGAAACTTTGGCTATCTAGGGGTAGTCCGAGCCACCGCGTATCGATGGACGGAAAACGGTGTCCTAATCGTGGGACCTTGTGTACACGTTTAGGAGTCGTGGGTTAGTTACCATATAGGTGACGATGTAAACCCGTGGAAGTTACCGAGATCGTAGGGCCCAGTGTTGTTTTGTTATTTCTTTCATTGCACGTTAGATAGAACGAGTCTAATCTAGGACACGTGCCGCAGTGCCTTCGATTTCCACATTTCTCCTTATCTTTGGCATTGATTGTGTGTTGTGGGTTTATCACGACGTGATAGTGCATGATCGACCGTTTACTCGTGTTGATTGTTATTTTGGGTTTTGGGGCGGGAATCTGTAGTTCTAGATAGACTAGAAGCCATTAGTGGGGAGCCGATTCACTGGATGATCTTAGATCGCTCATTAGACTCTTTTTGTGTTTTTCAGGTTTAGCATAGATGGATGCGGGAGGTCCTCGGTGTAGTTTCGGGATTGCTTGTGGCGGGATTTGATTCGGGGTTTTGATTGTTTTTATTTCGGTTCGGCTTTGGCGCCATTCGTGTGTTTGATTTAATTGTGTGTTTTGAATTGGCGATTGTTTGTAAAAATCTATTAAACGTTGTGCTTAACGTTTGGTTACTCAAAAATGAAATTGTTTCCCTGATATTGGGTTTCGTCCGAACCGACACAACTCATTGAAGTAGTACGAGTTGTACAGTTTTGTACTATGGATATGAGGATAGCGGAGTCAAAGATGGGTTAGTGCGAGCCTTTGTCTCAAACCGATCCGTCTCTGGCTTCGTCCTGTGGTGAACCTTTCCTGTTCGACTTGCTCGGGTTCGATCGGTCATGTTCTTGTTTGATTGTTGACCGGCGAGCTCGACAGTCAGCGGAGAATGGGAAAGGGGCGTTACAGAAAGGTGGTATCCGAGCATGGTTCTGCATGGGTTTCGAAACATTTCATTTTTGAGTGTTTTCCGTGTTTTATCGAGTCAAATGTGTCACACAAGCATCCATTAGGAAACCGAGCCGCGTCCGTTAAACCCGGCGTTGGGATGGGAAAGTAGAGTTTTCGTATTATTTGTACTAACTTGTCTTTGTGTTTGATTGCAGTCTTACAGCAGTGTGTCCCGGGCAGAGTGGAGGGGTGTGTGTGTGCGTGCAGAGTAGTTTCAGCGGATCAGTATGAGTCAGCAGGGATCAGCCGATTCGTCGCAGGGTCAGTTGATTCAGTTTCAGGGATACCCAGCTTCGCCAGGCCATTCACGAGGATCTCGCATGTCGGATCATCCACCAGTTCCATTGCGACAGTTACAGGGTGCCAGAGCAGCACAGGAGGAGCAGATGTGAAGTTACGGTTACCGCCGCAGTGGCCAGAGCCGGATGTACCACAGATACTTGCAGAATCAGACGTACCACCGGTGTATCAGGCACCGATTCTTGAGGCGCCCGAGTTTCACCCGCCGCTTCGTGTGGAAGATTATTTGTTGAGCCGCTATCGTTTGGCTTCGACTTGGATATGGAGCCTATAGACTCGGAGTAGCGTCAGCACGGGGAGCAGCAGGTAGATGAGCAGGTAGCGATGCTAGAGGATATCTTGGAGCAGCAGGTTGGACCCCATCATCAGTTAGACCCACGACCCGGATCACCTCGTACGCCGTTCGACATGGTGCAGTCATCAGCATCTTCTGAGTCACAGTTTGATGACTAGGAGTAGGAGTAGTTAGGCCAGGTAAGTGGGGGCATGTAACGCCCCTTTCCCATTATCCGCTGACCGACGAGCTGACCGGTCAACAATCAAACAAGAACATGACCAAGTCGAACCCGAGCAAGTCAAACAGAAAAGGTTTGTCACAAGACGAAGCCAGAGACAGATCGGTTTGAGACAAAGGCTCGCACTAACCCGTCTTTGACCCCCTATCCTCATTTCCATGATACAAAGCTTTTCAACTCGTACCATTTCCGTGAGTTGTGTCGGTTCGGACTAAACACAATATCAGGGAAGCATATTCATTTTTGAGTAATCAAACGTTACGTACAACGTTTAACAGTCTTTACAAAACAATTTCCATTAATAAAAACAATCATCGTGTTGCAACACAAAATGGTACTAAATGGGACCAAAAGCCGAACCGAAATAAAATCCCAAATCGTCGAATCAAAATCCCGCCACAAGAAATCCCGAGACTACACCGAGGATCTCCCGCGTCCGTCGCTGCTGAACCTGAAAACACAAAAGAGTCTAATGAGCGATCTAAGATCACCCAGCGAGACGGGTCCCAACTACGGCTGCTAGTCTATCTAGCATCTACAAATCCCCGTACCCAAAATCCCAAAATAACAATCAATACAATAAACAGTCGATCACGCATTACCACGTCGTGTCGAACCCACAACACACAAGCATTAGCCAAAAGAACGAGAAAGCGATTAACGGGAATCGAGGGCACTGCGGCACATGCTCTCGATTAAAACTCGATCTATCTATCGCGCAACTCCAATAATACAAACACAACACAGAGCCCTTACGATCTCGGTAACTTCCATGGGTTCTCATCGTCACCTACATGGTAACAAACCCACGACTCCTAGACGTAAACACGAAGTCTCACGGCTAGGACACCGTTCTTCGTCCATCGATACGCGGTGACTCAAGTTACCCCCGGCAACCCAAGTTTTCATGCAGTCCGGCCCTAGGACATGACCCCGTATTCTCCGAACCACACACCTACCGGCGTCACCCAGTAGGTTAACGCCATAACCGGAATCACCATGATCCGATTAGGCAACTACCCGAGGATCCAATCGGGTCGAAAGTACCGGAACGTATCCAAACACCTAGACTTGCGGGATCTAACGCACCCTAGAGTCCTAGTGCAGAAATATAAACACGCAGACTCGCTTGGACTCTAGCAATCATTCTCAATCAATAATCAATAACAATCCCAACATCACGTCCCGCAAGTCTACACACACACACACACCAACACCACCGCTCTGACTCGGCACCACACCGAGTCAGCCACCACGACTTAACCGGTCCCGTGTCCAAGTTAAGTAACCACACGGATTTCCCGGACCAACACCGAGACAATCTAACAGGCCTGCAAAAAAAGCTCAACAACAACCACACAACAACACAACCACACAATCATCACACAACCAGACCTATTAGGGTTTCAAAAGTCTTTTAATCAATTCACGTCCACTACCTTAGATTAGCGGATTGCTAACCCGTAGACGGCTCACCAATCACATCACATTCCCTTTTCTTAACCTTTCATGAGTCTCTTTTATTAAATTCCCGATCCATCGGTTTAGAGCTAGTAGCTTACTAAACTCCCCGACGTCTCATCTTTCCTTTACGTAATTCATTTACTTTTATTTAACCTTCAATGAATTGATTCTCGGTACCGTTTCATACACTATACGTTTGTTAGGTTTCGTCCCGTCTTTTAATTTCGTCTTACTTCCCGTATATACGTACATTCGGTATCGTTCTTTCATACATATATATATATATATATATATATATATATATATGCATATACAGCCCTATCCCACCACGGCTATATGAATGCACCAATCAGTGTTACTAGCAACCTAGCGGCACACAACAGGTTTAGTCCGTTTAATGTTATACTCTTAGCATGCGTCTTAAACCCTAACCAATTTACCGATATTCCGTCACTTCAGTCATCAAACACCAATTAGTCTCAACTCGGGTATGCAATTACTTAATTCTACGGTTTCTCATTTTCCGTTCTATATGCTCCATCTACGATGTTTGAGCCGACTCACCGTGATCGGTCAGAATGAACGGCACGGATGCGGATACGACTCCCCGAGACCCCGAACTAAAACCGAACCTCCCGAACACCCGAATACAAACTCCGAGGCTTCCCGAACACCCGTATACAAACTGCAAATGCACAACCGGCCGGAGTCGACGCATTGACCGGCGTTGACCACAGCGTTGACCGGTGTTGACTTTGACCGTTGACCGTTGACTTTGACCATTGACTTTGACCAATCTTGAACCGGTTGACCACTCTGAACCAACTAAACCACTTCAATCGAACCAACCTTCTGAACCGGTTTCCAATTGAACCGGTTAGGTTAAACCGGTTTGGAGTCAACCGTTGACCGGGTTGACCGGTTAACCTAAACCGACTCAAATCAAAACAAACCAACTTCAATTCAATCCCAACCCAATTCTAAACCGACCATGGTGAACCGGCAGAGGAGAGAGACGGCGGAGGAAGGATTCCGGCGACTTCTCCGGCATTGACCGGCGATGGTCCGGCATTGACCGACCGGTTCACCCCTTTTTCGGCGACTCAGGTGACGATCTACATATCAAACTGATCGGAAAGAGGAGATCTACGCATCTAGGGCCTCAAAACGCCCAGATCTGATGAAGGATGAGAGAGATACACCAAAACTCCAACCGCATCAATTTTCTGGCCAGTTTCCGGCGAGATCCGGCGACGGCGGTCCTTGCTGGCTGGATGGCGGTTGTATAGGAGGAGGAGGAGAGGAGTCCACTGGGCTTTGCAGAAGTGGATTAGGGTTTATATTGAGGGAGTTATGATGTTTTTGGTGATAGAAGGTTTTAAGAACACTTAAGAACACCTTACATGTTCTTGAGTTTTGGATGAAGATTCAAAGGAATTTTCTGGCTTTCTTGCAGGAATCTAGATATAAGAGAGAGCTCTGGTCTTGGGTGAGACTATAGAGAGAGTGGAATACACAAAAATGAGTTTTTGGTGTAAGAGATGGATAAGTCTTCATATGCCACTTCTTCATATGTGTTTGACACCTAACCAAGAGGAGTGGCGACCCTGGTGTGATGAAACATGTATCTGGAGCCTCTACTTATCCACAAAATCAGGCCCAAAACCGGCCCAAATCACTTCTCAATACCTTTTGCAATTTCTTCTCGGTTTCCTTGGTTTCGCGATAATTGTTTTAGAAAATACTTCATTATTCCCATAAATCCCAAAACCTCCAAAATATGATTCTCCCTGCTTTTAGATGAAATTAGAAACTTGAATCAACTCATTTGGAGTCTCCTAGCTCCGGTTGTGAATTTCCGAAGTTTTCTCGGTTTTCTCGGTTTTCACTCCGATAAGCCGAAAAACCCGTTTCTGCTCCGTTTCTTCCAATTTTGGTCTTGTAAATGTTCTTTATAGTATCAAATAAGAACATTTGGCCCGTCTCGGCTTCCGTCTCGAACTTTGGAAAAATTACGATTTTGCCCCTGGGTTTGGCAAAATTACAATTTTGCCCCTGGGTTTGGCAAAATTACAATTTTGCCCCTGTTGCCTTTTCTTCTGCCCGTTGACCATATTTTTGGATACTGGGTATTACAGGGCACTAACTTCTTTTTGTCTTGTAGATAGATCGGCGGATAGGCGACTTGCGTGTCGTCTTTGACTTTTCCGATGTATAGCGGCGTCGTATGGGTTTTTGGATATGATGACGGCCTTATGTACGGACTCTGATCAGGACCATGTACTAAAAACCTTATGATGTATGAAATATCGTTTTACGTATGTGGTGGATGCAGAGTGTTCAGCTGATCGTTTTGAGTAGCATAGTAACTATTTGCATGATTGAGATGGTTCTGAAAGCAAATAGATTACTGTGTGAAACTAAATGATGAGCGGAACTGACGACCGTTCATCATGACCTGAACCCGGACTGACGACGCATATGACCGATCATTAGCTTGCGTGAATATGTGTATGGTAATTGCTTGTTTTCATTTCCTGTTGATTGATTGATTTGTTGTGCGGTAGATTGCGTAGTGATTAGCGTGCGTGGTTTTTGATAAACTGATTGTTTTTTTTTTGGTCTTAGAGTCCGTTGAATTGCTAGTTGTTCGGAAATTTGATAGTGGTTGGTAGCTTTTCTCAGATTCGTTAGAAAGGTAAGGAGTTAATTTTATTTTAGTTTTATTTCGGGTTTTGGAGCTGATTAAGTTCAACCGTCAATTCACAAGGGAACGGACTTATAGTGTATTGTTATTTAATCACGAGTAACCGTCGAGTACGTGATTAAGTAACCATATTCCTATGGGAAAGTGATGTCGGGGATAGATCGGGATGAAACTAATTGTTCCAGTGAGTTGTTGAATTGAATGTAGGACGGAATGGCGATGCGATGTGAATACGAGACCGAACCCGAACCCGAAAGCGAGATGAAGTGACAAGACGTCATGAGACAAGTAGACCGGACAGTGAAGCAGTGGTAGACATCGTCAGTGGAAAATGTATCAGCTTACCAAGCAACCGACAGAAAGAAGCCGAGACGTATGATGGGTTAACAAGGAGATTTGGAAAGAAAGATCAGTGTTGTTGTTGGAAGCAGTCAGAAGGAAGCAAAAGATCAGATTTTCGAAGAGTGTCTCAGAAAAAAAGAATGAAAGTCGCAATCGGAAGAATGTGGAAGTCAAAGCGAAGTGGGGAAGCCAGGTGCCAGCCAAGTTCAAAGGTCGAGACCGATGGAGACAGTTAAGAGTAGAGCGGATCAGGGTGCACAAGATTGAGATGTCAGATTGGATTCGTGTGGAGGTCAGTGGTATGCAGCAGTGATTGAGTATAGAAGCGTCAGAATGAAGTGATGAAGCAACTTGCAGGGTTCGGAACCGATTCGAAGTCTGTTAGTGACGAAGAATCTGAGGACCGAATTCCTGTAAGTGGGGAAGAATGTGATACCCCGTATCCAAAATACGGTCAACGGGCAGCAGAAAGTCAACCGGGGGCAAAATTGTCACTTTACCAAAGTCAGGGGTAAAATGGTAATTATGACAAAGTTCGAGACGGAAGCTATGACGGGCCAAATGTTCATGTTTAACAACATAAAGAACATTTAGAAGACCAGTAATGGAAGAAACGGAGCAGAAATGTGTGTTTACGGCTTGTTAGGAATGGAAACTGACAAACCCGAAGAAACTTCAAAAATTCATAACTGGAGCTACAAAAGTCCGAACGGAGTGATTCAAAATGCTAAATTCATCAAATAGCATGGAGAATCTGATTGTGGAGGTTTGAGGATTTATGGGATCATCCGAAGGGTTCTCAAAATATTAAACACAAGATCGAAGAAACCGAAGCTTTGGATCAAGATGGGTTTAAGATTGGTTTGAGCCGGTTTAGCAATGGTTTTTGGACTCAAAGGCTTCACCAGGAACATGTGTCATCACCCCAGAGGCGCCCGCACACTCTTTTTGGTACAAAGAATGGTTTGCATGCACAAAAATGAGTGCATGCATGTGAGAAAGGTTCATTCACTCTCTCTCAACCTCTCTCTAGACACACACACGACCCTCTCTCTCTCTCTCTATTCATCAGATTCATCCCATTTACCCAGAAAAAACCCAGAAGTCTTTGAAGATTCAAAGGAAACCAAGAACACCTTCATAGTGTTCTTCATACCTTCCAACACCAAAAATCCCATAACTTCTTCATTATAAACCCAAATCAACTTCTGCAAAGTGCTATAGCTTCCTCTCTCCCTCCTCTACAATCTCCAGCCAGCCACCATCGTCGCCGGAGCTCGCCGGAATCTGGCCGGAAAGCATCCGCAGATTAGGGTTTGATGGATCTCTCTCTTCCTTCACCGGATCTGAACGTTTTGAAGCCATGGATGGCTATATCTTTTATTTGCGGTCAGTTTGATGGGTGGATCATCTTCTGAGTCGCCGGAAAAAGGGGCGAACCGGCCGGTCAACGTCGGACCACCGTTGGCAACGCCGGAGGAGTCGTCGGAGAAAGCTCCACCGCCTCCAATCTTCAAGCCGGTTCTTCAGGGAGTGTGATGGGTCGGTTGGATTCAAGATTTCGGTTGGTTTAAGGCCGGTTCAGCCTTGGTCAACGGTTAGGTCAAACCGGTCAACGTTTGACCAAAACCGGTTTAACCTTACCGATTTAAATTAGACCGGTTCAGTTGGTTCAGATGGTTCAGTGGTTCAACCGGTTTGGTTTGGGAAGTCAACCGGTCCAAGTCAAGTCAACGGTCAACTCTTCGGTCAACGGTCAACGCCGCTGGTCAATGGTCAACGGTCAATGCCGATCAACGCGTTGACTCCAGCCATTGAAGACTTGCGGTTCTTTAATGATAAACCGGATAGGACCGAATAAGCATGTTAGGGTTTTAGAATTAAAAAGGTTAATCAATTGCGTGCCGTTAGGTTGTAGTAACGATTGGTTGATGCATTTATATAAACACCGTTGATTAGGACCGTATATGTAAAGAACAATAATGAATGAATCTATATACTGGAATTAAGACGACATTAAAATACGAGTTAAACCTATACGAATGTATATAATATTATAACGGGATCGGGGTTTAGGTTTAATAGCGGGGATGGGTAATGAATCAATTAATTAATAATGAGACGTCGGGGAGTTAGTAAGTTTACTAACTCTAAACCGACGGATCGAGGAGTTGTTAAAAGATATATAGAGTGAGATAATAAAGGAAGCGGAGTGAGTTGTAAGCCGTCTACGGGTTAGCAATCCGCTAACCCAAGGTAGTGGATAAGAGTGAATTAAAAGACTTAGAATCCCTAATAGGCCTACTTGTGTGGTGTTGTTGTGATTGATTGTGATTGAGTGATTATTGTGTTGTTGTTGTGAGCTTTGTATGCAGGCTTGTTAGATTGCTCGGTGTTGGGCTGAGCAGTTGTTGTGCACACTTACTCCGGTCTCGGGACCGGGTAAGTTAGTTGGCGCTGACTAGGTATCTTACCTAGTCAGAGCGGTGGTAGCGTAATGGCTTGCGGAATGGTTGGGGATTTATTATTGATATTGATTGCGTGATCTGTGCTAGAGTCCCAGCGAGTCTGCGTGTTTATATATCTGCACTAGGACTCTAGGGTGTGTTAGATTCCGCAAGCCTAGGTTTTTGTTTATGTTCCGGTACTTCCGACCCGATTGGATCCTCGGGTTTTACCTAATCGGATCATGGTGATTCCGGTTATGGTGTTAACCTACTGGGTGACGCCGGTAGGTGTGTGATTCAGAGAATACGGGGTCATGTCCTAGGGCCGAATCACATGGAAACTCTGGCTATCTAGGGGTAGTCCGAATCACCGCGTATCGATGGACGGAGAACGGTGTCCTAATCGTGGGACCTTGTGTACACATTTAGGAGTCGTGGGTTAGTAACCATATAGGTGACGATGTAAACCCGTAGAAGTTACCGAGATCATAGGGCCCAGTGTTGTTTTGTTATTTCTTTCGTTGCGCGTTAGATGGACCGAGTCTAATCGAGGACACGTGCCGCAGTGCCTTAGATTTCCACATTTCTCCTTATCTTTGGCATTGATTGTGTGTTGTGGGTTTATCACGACGTGGTAGTACGTGATAGACCGTTTACTCCTGTTGATTGTTATTTTGGGTTTTGGGGCTGGAATCTGTAGTTCTAGATAGATTAGAAGCCATTAGTGGGGAGCCGATTCACTGGGTGATCTTAGATCGCTCATTAGACTCTTTTTGTGTTTTCAGGTTTAGCAGCGACGGATGCGGGAGGTCCTCGGTGTAGTTTCGGGATTGCTTGTGGCGGGATTTGATTCGGGGTTTTGATTGTTTTTATTTCGGTTCGGCTTTGGCGCCATTCGTGTGTTTGATTTAATTGTGTGTTTTGAATTGGCGATTGTTTGTAAAAATCTATTAAACGTTGTGGGTTAGTGAGCTCACGCTCTGGCACAAATCAAAAATGGAGGAACGCAATCTTCATCAGCACCTTAACCCAGCTGTAAATGATCCCCCAAATACCACTCAGATGGAAGTCCTTAGTACTTCCTCAACTGTCAGATGTTTTATAGATGCTTCTTGGTGTACTAATGATTCCCCTGCAAGCATTGCTTGGAGTCTACATCAATGAGATGGTAAATTACTGCTCAAGGGATCCTCAAGCATTCCTCCTGCTCAAACTCCGCTAGAAGCAGAAGCTTGTGCTCTTAAGATGGTAGTTCAAGAAATCACAAAGTTTCACTTTGATCATATCACTTTCATGGGTGATTCTCAGGTCTTATACACTGCTCTTCACAAGCTCAAAACTCATCGATTTCTCACAAGGATACCACCTCACATATGTGTTATCGCTCAAGATATCATCCGCCTAGTTTGCTCATGTAATGCACAATTCAAATATGTGTCCCTACGGCTGGTATCATTTGAACTATCATGCTAGACAAGCAAGACTATCTCATCAGTCATATATTGTACACTATTCCAATGTAAAATAAACTTTTTCTCATCAATAAATTAACGTTTGTCGATAAAAAAGGCTAATATGGGCCCAATGAGCTAAACATCGATGAGGCCCAGTTCCAATTTTCATATACGTCCAGAGAAAGTAAGATAATTCAAAACCGGAACCAGAATCATGGCCGTAAACCGGTCTATAACCCACATTGATAGAAATCTCGAGATTATAATTTACCTTCTACTTTGAAGACGAATCGAAAATGTAGTACCAAAGATATTTTCCATAGAGTGCGAGATGTTGTCGAGAAGACAAAACAATTCATCAATAGATTTTTCTGATTAGTGAGACGTAAAAGAATCTGAATTTATATTTTTGAAACCGAATAATGATTGAGGCAATAGAATGATACTTGAAAAGATTAAAAAAATGGATAAAGGAATACTGAGATTTTGAGAGACTTTCGAGATATTAAGGTTTTCAGAAAAATTGGTAATGGAATTGAGGTTAGAGACATATATAGAGTTATTGAAGAAGAAGACATTTTGTATGGATCATTTGGCCCTTGATCGTTTTAACGGCGTACCAAGTTGATCCGATTTTTAGCGTCCCTGCAAAGTAGAGCAGTTATACATTCACCTTACGACCATCACACTTTCGGAGGTGGAGGATTATCACTCTTGGGAATCTAACATCAACAATCAGTTCATCACCAAGGAGATTTATAATGAATTGAGAGACCGCAAACAGGCTCTTCCGTGGACGAAACTAGTGTGGTGCAAAAAAAGTTTAATATCCTTAAGTTACAATACAAGTGCACATGCAAATGTAGAATATAGGGGTCGAACCACAAATACTCAAGAGTTCTTGCGATGGACTATCAAGCGTCGAGTTAAGCTAAGTAGCAGGCAAATCAAAAAGCAAATAAAATGGTAGCAGAAAGTAAATTAGCAGCGAGTTTTATAATCAATACTTAAGGCGCTAGGTCAAGGGAGTTCTCAGGAATTCATGTCATCCAGATTAACAATCAGTCATGATCGAATTAAGTACCGTTCTAGAACAAACCCAGATGTAAAATTAACCAACTTTCATTGCCGAGAATTTCCTAAGTTGTAGAAATCAAATCTGTTTCAATTCTACAAATTAAACTAGCCTATAAGTGCAGGTGATTTGTTCAGCAAACTAGCTAACCAAATTTGTATCTAATTTGCTCAACCTAAATTCAGATTGAAATTACACTTTTGTGTGAATTTAAAAACCTAAGATCTTCTTGGTTAAAACTAGATTTAAGAACAATTCATGTTGAAGAACTAACATGTTATGAATTCCTTAACTATTTAAATCAATCTTGACATGCCATGAAAACCCTATGAGAATCTCTACCTATGGCTACTCAGACATATTGAATGAAACAAGCAACACGGATTGAATAAAGATTGCATTAAAAGAGTATGAGAATAGAAAAGGGGTTTGAAATCTTCTCCTCCAAAAACAGTACAAGGTTCGGATCAGTCCCAAAGCTCTAAACTCTCTCTAGCCAAAGTATGAAAAGTGTCACAAGAATAAAACTCAAAACCCATAATATTAAGTGCTAAACACATGGTCTTCTTTGTAAATAATAAAACTTCTGGGCTAATTCTGCAAATCTTCATATCTTCATTAAGCCGGCGAGAATTGTATTATTGGTGGATGCGACGAATGATGTACATGTGCGTCGGTTGATGCCCAGGTCGAATAGACACTCTGAACTTGTCATCACGACTTCAGCTCCAAACTTTTCCCAAAAAGCTCCAAAATCTTCCAAAGTCCTCCAAACGTGTCCAAACCTATAAAACACCTGAAAATACTCGAATATATACTTATATAATGGCTTAAAACACCTAAAATCATGATAATATCACTAGTGTGGTGCAAAAAAGGAATTCCAAAGCATAAAACACTTACTTGCCTATTTCAACTAAATCAGTGCCCGGCCCGAGACAGACTCCTTGCTTGGGGTCTCCATGTCTCTCTTGAATGCTTACTCTGTGCAGCCTATCCAGAGAGTCGTGATCACATCTATTTCAACTGCTCCTATACATGGAGCATCTGGGAACCATTTTGTGCACAAGATTCAGTTGAATGGTAATAACTCTTCTTGGAACGAAACAATTGGGAACCTTCTAACTTACTAGGGAAACAAATACACTCGGTTTATCTCTACCATGGAGTGGAAATGTACAATTTATGAAATATGGCATGAGCATAACAACCGACTGGGCGTACCTTCCTGCCTCCGGATTCAATTATCAAAATGATTGAAGCAACAATCAAAAATCGGATCTCCTCCTTCCGCGAAACAAATATGATATTCTCATCGGGTGCTATGCAGCAATGGCTCTCTCTAACAAGTTGACATATGTTCAATCCTTGCTGCATTTCTACAATTTTGGATCGATTTCCCAGGGTCGTGAACTTCTGATTGTCATGTGTTCCGTCTTCGCCTGTCATCAGGTTCAATCGGTTGTGCTTCTTCGGTTATTGATTCCACGTTAAGGGCTTCACATTTTGGGTTTCCCAGTGCTCCTTATTTTTAGCTTCGGCTCTTCTTCAGGCTATGGTTATTGCATTGGATTTGGGCTTCTTCAATTGTTATTTGGGTTTCAGGCAGGGAGCTGTTTGGGTACATTGTCGTGATTCTGGTTGGACTGTAAGGTGGCGGCTTAAAAGGTTGATTTTTGGGGTTCTATGGTCTTAATATGGTGCAATTGGTTGCTTCTTCTGCTGGTTGGGCTTAAAGCATGGAGGTAACAATTAATTAGGTTTCTGGTTGGGCTTCTTTTCATTTGGTTCGATTGATTCTAGTTGGGTTTCTTTTGCTAGTAATGGTTCTTCTCGTAAGGCCATTTACTTTGACATGAGTTGTGTTCTTTCCCTTTTATACTTCTTTCTAGTTGGTATATTTCAGAGTAGCTTCTCTTGATTTTAGACTTCAACTTGCTTGTGATTGGGCTTCGGCATCTCTCGAGGCTGAGTTGAAGTTTAGAAAATCTTCTAGAGTTTACAATTGTGCAAACTATTATAACTTTTTCTAATTTTAATATAAATACATCAAATGTTGGAAAAAAACTTGGGAGTAAATATCAACTACAAAATGACATAAAAATAATATGTGGTAAAATCGAAATAATTGTTTCGACTTTCTACAATTATGCTCGAATTCTTTAGCCTATGGATAATTCTATTAAGACCAAACAATTAGAAAAGAGTTGGTATGGATGGTAGTTTACTTAAACCGGTTTGATATATAACGAGGATAATCTCGTCATTTACAAAATAAAGTTGAAGGATAAAGAAAACATCTTGAAAGAATATCTCTTGGATGCCACTCAAACTTGAATCTCGATCACTCACAATCACTCAGATGAATTTAATAAATAGAATTGGATTACGACCAAGATTAAGATCAATCACATTCATTGAAAACAGAGTAAAGAATCAGAAAAACACTCAAGTTTCAAGTTCATGATTTTTAGATGAGAATCCATGTCTCTCGCCGGCTAAGAATAATTCACTAACTCTTGAGAAATCCAGTTACAATCTCTCAAACTCTCTCTCTCTCACTCGATAAATAACAATGATCGATTCTCTTTAGAACATATAAGCTCGTTTTATATATAACGAGTAAAATGTAAAAAGCAGAGATGGTTAAACTAAACCAAAGAACCTAAGAAAACTAATTCAACTAAACCAAGTCGATAACCACGTCTTGATTAAACCAGCCTTCTAATGACATAACCAATCCGGTTCTAAACTTCAATGATTTAATACTTCATCACCAAGAATCCCAACAAACTTCATCTTGATGATTATTAACACTATAATCTACTCTTGCTACTTTAAAATTGTACAAAGTTGGGGCTTCACCACACTTCTCAATGTGTGGCAATACCAAACTTGTTGACTGGAATGGATTTTGTCAAGATATGAGCTGGATTTTTCAAGGTTGATATCTTTGACATCATCTTGAGCTATTATGTCTCAGATGAAATGGTGTTTCATTCTGATGTGTTTTATTCTCTCATAATGTACATTATTCTTAGCCTTTTGAGAGTCACACAATACCTCAATTGCATCATATTTAAACATGATTTCCTTTATTAATCCCTTAAGACATATACCTTCTCTCACTGCCTCAACCAATACCATATATTATGCTTCAGTAGTAGATAACACAACCACATGTTGTAACCTTGGTTTCCAACTGATTGTGTTTCCACCAAATGTGAAAACATACCATGAGATGAACCTTCTTTTGTGTAAGTCATAACCAAAATCCGAGTCACAAAACTCTTCCACCTTGAAATCCTTATTTCTTCTAAAAATCAGTCGTAAGTCATTAGTTCCTTTCAAGTACGTAAGCACCTATATCACTGTGCTTCAATGAACCAATCCATGCTTGCTCATAAATCTGCTTACAAGACCCACTGCATAAGATATAGATTACACCTAGTACCAATCATAGCGTACATAATGCTACCAATAGCATTTGCATATGGTACATCTTTTATTATTGTCTCTTGCTCACTATCCTTTGAATCGGAGAGCTTAAAGCGAACACCAAAAAGAGCTGAGAATGCCTCTGAGTCTATCATGTTGAACACTTGAAGAACTTTTTTGAAATTGCTTGAGTGAGATATAGTTAAAACTCCATCTTCTCGATTTTTTTTCTATTCTCATTCCCAAAATTCTTTTATTTGGACCTAGATATTTCATTTCAAACCGACTTTTAAGTAACTCTTTTAACTTTATGATCTCATCCAAGTCCATACAAGCCAACAACATGTCACATACATAAATCAAAAGATAAAGGTTTTGTACCTTCTTTGTCTTCCTTGATATAGATTGAATGATCATATTCACTTTTTTAAAATCCATGATCAACCCCAAACTAATCAAAGCACTTATTCCAGTGTCTTGGTGCTTGCTTAAGTCCATATAAATCTTTATTAAGTAAGAATACATGCTTCTATTTTCCTTTGACTTCATACCCTTCTATTTGCAGTCTTTACATCGAGTTGTTCAAGCTCTAAATCTTGATTCACCGTGATAGATATCTTATTCATATGTGCTTTCACTTGACAAAAACCTCTTGATAATCAATACCCTTCTTTTGAGAGTACCCTTTAGCTACCAACCTAGCTTTGTGCTCTTGGTTTTAACTTTCCATGATCCTAGTGAAAATACACCAAACCTTCTAGGATGTTTGTATCTCGGTTTATTTCCAAGCTAAAGTTCTTCTGGTATATTGCAATCAATCGCATAACAAGGAGTGTAATTGATTTGATATACATATGTAGATACATCTTGTGTCCAAAATGGTTCTTTAAGACAGACTCACCCAATATGGACCTTACATTCTCCATTATTGCTTTTTTCACCTGGTCTGCCACGCCATGTTCTACGGTGTTTAAGCACATGTTTGGTGTCTATCACTACCATGATGTTTATAAAAGTTATTAAATTCCAGGTTATAGAATTCCATACCGTTAACGGTTCTTAAACACTTAACTTTTTGATCTACATGATTTTCTACAAGTTTCTCCCATTCACAGAACCTTGTAAAAGCTTCACTCTTAGCTAACAGAAAGAACACCCAAACTTTTTTTGTGTAGTCATATATGATGGAGATGAAATATTGCTTTTAAGATAGGCTTGGGTCACGTTTAAAGAGCCCCATAAGTCAACATGTACATACTTGAGAACTTCACCAGAGTCGTGCTTTCCTATGTGAAAACTTAGCTTCTTGTGTTTTCTCATAATATAACTTTCATAGAAGATTAAGTCTTCAAGTCTTCTCTTGTCAATAATCCCTCTCTTGGCCAAAATTTGATGATTCTTCATATTCATATGCCCTAGGCATCTATTACACATAATTGTTTCATCCCTTGAAGACCTTTTGAGGATAGTGTTGTTTGCTTGTCTTGTAATAGTCTCACTATCCAACAGATACAAAGTTCCAGAAAATATTCCTTGTAAAGCTAACCTACCATTCTTATAGAATATAATTTTACCATGTCCACCATCATGATAAAAACTATTCTATTCAAGATTCCAAATGATATTATATTCCTTTTTAGTTTAGGGATGTGCCTTACATTTTTAACATTTGATCCTCCATATGCTTTGATATTGATAGATCTAATACCTTTCACCTCTACTGAGTAGTCATCACCAAGAAGCATTTGTTTTGTTGGCTTCTCCACAAACGTACTGAACCACTCCCTTCTAGAGGTCATATGATATGAACACCCTGGGTCAATAACCCACTTATCTTGATGCCAATTTTCAGATGCACTGAGGACATTCATATGTTGAATATCTGTAACAATTGCAGCCTTAGCATCATCATCACTTTCAAACTTATTTTTTTTTCCTAGCAAACCAATATGCCTTCTTTTGCCCTTCTTTCTTATAATACCAGCAGGTGATTCTTGATCTTAAGCCAGACCGGGACCTGCTATTTATTTTCCTGTGATTGTAGTCGTTCTTTTCTGATGTACCGCGACCAACATAAGCTTCACCAGTCTTCTGAGACTTGGTAACATTCACCACATCCTCTATAATCAGAGTTTCTCTGCCATACTTCAAAGTCTATTTGAGAAAGTTGTATTGTGATGGCAAAAAACTCAATATAAGTATTGCTTGAACCTCTTAGGAAGCATGTATCTTAGAAAAGCATTGTAAAACTGTTTTTCAAACTCTTCTACTTGTTTTGAAAACTGTTTGATTTTATTCACTCGGATGTGTGTACTGCTCCATGTGTTACAAGAGATCAATTTAAGTATTTTGTTACTTTTATTGATGAAATTCTAAATACATGTGGTTAACTCTCTTACCTTCAAAAGGCCATGTTTTTAGGCATTCTGAAACTTTTATAATTTTGTGTCTACTCATTATAATGCTAAGATAGAGACTTTGAGGACTGACAATGGTGGTGAATACACAAGAAATGAATTCAAATCTTTCAATTCTAAGCAAGGAATCATGCATCAAACATTTTTTCCTTATACTCCGGAACAAAATGGTTTTGTTGAACGCAAGAACCGTCATCTTATGTAAGTTGCAAGGACTATGAAGTTTGACAAAAAAAATTCCAAAACATTATTAAGGTGATGCTGTTGTGGCTACTTGTTATCTCATCAACCGTCTCCTAACTCAGTGTCTCAAAGACATATCTCCATATGAGGTACTCAACAAGACTAAACCATCTCTGGATTTTTTTTTAAGTGTTTGGGTGTGTTAGCTATGTTCATGTTCCAGATGAACATAGGAACAAGCTTCAGACTAAAAGCACAAGTGTGTGTTTATTGGCTACTCTACCACTCAAAAAGATACAAATGTTATAATCTTGAATCAAGAAGAACTTTTGTCTCACAAGATGTTAAGTTTGATGAGAGAAAAAGATTTTACGAAAAAGGGATTGGAACAAGCTCGAAGACTTGGGTTCTTATAGTTTTAACCTTACATCAAGCCTGAGGAGTCTTCTAGAAAACCTCAACATGCCAATGCGAAAAGAAGCTTCACCCCAATCCCCTGATGAGTCCAACAATCAAGAAGGCTCCCAAGATAAAAATCGTACTTTGGGAGAGTCGAAAACTCAAGATAAAAATAATGATAGCCTGGAAGAAAAGTCTGATGAAGATGATGTTCTGGAATGAGATCAAGCAACCAACAAGATATTCCTCAAAATCAAGAATTTCTTCCTGAAAATCCAAAGTTTCCTCCAAAAACTCCAGAGTTTCCTCCTAAAATCCAGAATTTCGTCTTGAAAATCAAGAGTTTCTTCCTAAAATTCGAAATAACCTCCTAAAATCATCAGAAACTATCATTCATGAATCATGAAAGCTCCAGAATCAGGAAAGAACCCTCTATTTTGATTAATAGAATATTTTTTCAATAACAATCTTGCTTTTACTAATACTCATCATATTCAAGCTAATTGTTGTTTGGCTAACTTTCTTGATGAACATCAAGTTTTTCTTAGAAAGATTGATAAGGTTGCTATGCCTTAAACATATGAAAAAACAAAGGATATTAAGGTGTGGTAGAAGCAGTTAATAAAGAACATGGGGACATGAAATATGAGTTTGTACATTAATTTTAACCATCTCTCGTGATTAGCTCCATTAAACAAATATGAGTTTGTATTTGTCTTGTGCTATATAACGGATGAAGATAATACAGAGACACAAGAGTATCTTGTGATGAGATGATAGCTCCAGCAGAAGAACTCATCAAACTTGGCTCAGATCCGGTCATGTTTTTAAAGATCAAGATCGAAAAAATTATGTATTTATGATATATGCTATGATACCATGATAAATTATATATTCTCTCTTATTATTCGTCATAACAGTGCATCAGTATTTATAAGCGTAGCTCTTTCATTTTAGGAGATTAACATGAATAAAATATTCTATCTAATCTATAAAAGATACACTATTATCCGAACATATTCATCGTTATGTACTTTTCCTTGGTTTTATTTGCTATTGTACTGGTTTTGAGGTGTTGGCGGTATTTTTTTTCCATGAGGTGTGTAATCTCTGGTTCTTCTTCAATAATTTGGGGCTTCAATTCTCTTTGGCTTTTAATTGTGGGTGCTCGATGTTAAAAAAATGTTTTATCAGTTCCATGGGTTGTACTCGTGACTCATGGTTTAGCCGGAGAAATATATTGAGTAGTATTCTTTGATTTTCTTTCCCATAATTTGGGGCTTCAATTCTCTATTTTCTCATTCCTTCTTCGACGTCTGCTATTATGTTGTTTGGTCTGTTCTGTCTTTAAATTTAATATAGCATTTTTCATTTATAAATTTATTTTAATTCAAAAAAAGTTTTTTGCTTTTGTTTTCTTTTTGTTCCAAAAATTTATATTCCATTGACTTTTAAACTTTACGAGTTATATTATAATTTATTGGCTATTATCATGTAAAACTCTTTGGTTGAATGTAAATTATTTTAAGCGTAAAATGATAAATTTATAAGAATCATCACCCCAAGAACACCATTGAACGGGTTCACCCTAATTTTAAAAGCTATCTAGCTCTTCTCCCGAGGTAGCAGCCGCCCTTGCTCAGATCTCCTCTCCGGCGGGCGGTGAGCAGCGCCCGAGCCGCCGGGAGAAGCCTCTTGTCTTTTCTTTGTCTTTGTGAGTCTTCTAGCCAGTTTTTGGGCCTTTCCAAGCTTTGGTGTGGTTTCCGATCTACCCCTAGGCGCGACAGTAGGAGTGTGGCGGTCTCCGGTGGCTCCCGTGGTCGTGTGCGTCGTCTGGTGCACCTTTCTCGGCATCTGGTTTGGTCTTACTCTCTCCGCTCAAGGGTGGTCTCGGTGGCTCGGGTTCCCGCGAAGACTCCAGATCTAATCGGCGGATCCCGTGAAACCCTCTGCTTTCGGCGGCGGTTCTTTTCGTGGTTCATGCGGTGGCGTGACCTTGTCGTCGGTCCTGTGGCACGGGGTCTCTGGAGTAGTGGTTGCTCGGCTGAGTTTCGGCGGTTGACACCACGTCGATCTTCCTTCTCTGGTTCACGGTTTCTGCTTGGTTTTGCCTTGCTGGTTTAGCTTTTCGGTTTAGCTGGTCTGCTTTGGTTATGGTTATATGTTTATATCTATTCCTGCGCATCATCTACTATTAGTTTCTAAGGCTTCTTGAACTCGTTTGATATATCTTTGTGGTGGGGTCTTGGTTCGTGTGAATCTGTATGGTCTGGCTGGTGGTTCTGGCCGGGTTTACTAGGTTCCAGTGGTTGGGTGTTGTTGGTGCGCTTGTTTGTCTGCTTCTAGTGGTGGAAAAATCTGGTGTTGAGAGTGTGCTTATCCTTTGTTTTTTGCGACGGTACAGTTCTTGCAGCTTATCTGCTTATCGGTTTGAGTTCTTCGGCTTATTCGTCAGGATTTAGAGCTACTGCTCTTTTGGCTTCTAGTCGTCGGTCGTCGTGTGGTAAAAGATGTGTTCCCTCGACTTCCTCGGTCTTTCTGCATACGGTTCTCGTGGCTTCAACCGGGTTGGAGCAATATAATGAGTTCAGGTGGATAAGTCCTAATAAAGTTCGGCTTTGGTTGCTCCTCTCTATCTTGTCTCTCAGCTCTTGGTGGATCTTTGTGCTAGGGTGTCTCGGTTTAGGTTCAATTCGCTTTGTGCTAATGTTAGTTGATGTGGTAGGCGCTTGTACTTATTGTTGTTTAAAATTTGGCTCCAGGGATTATAGTTTATCCGCTGACTTTGGACTCTGGTATCGATCTGTGGTAGCCGGCTTTAGTCTTTAATATATGTATCCTACCAATGTATCCGTCTTTGGAATGAAATGAAAATCTTTCTAGTGAAAAAAAAAAATTATAAGAATCGAATTCATAAAAAGGCATTTGATCATTTATGTTAAATCTTTTAAGGTATATATATTTCGTAAAAACGCATATACAATTCATTTGCATTTAACATTTTAGTTTTTTCTTAAAAAAAAATAAAACTTAGTATTTGGAATTTGGATGGCAACATACAAAGAAAAGCTTTAGGGACCTGTTGACAAAAGAAAGCTTTAGGGACCTATCACTGTAAATTCTTATAATCCGTCAAACGGACAGACTAATCAACGGTTCACACGTGCGTATAAGGACTTCTCACGTGCGGGAGCCATCTAGAGGGGACAACTTCTCTTATAGCCTTATGGCTCTAGAAAAAATCTACACTACCCCCAACTAATCTCCCATACCCTTCCCACTTTAATGAAATGTGGTTTGACGCTTTTGCCCTTGGTTTACTATAAAATTGGTTGTTTAGAAATCAGAAATTGGAATGGGGGAATTGGTTCCGAAATTGGTTATGATTTGATTGGGTTGGAATTGGGTTTAAGAGAATTGGATCGGGATTTGATTTGGTTTGCTGGAAAAAAAAATAGAATCTCAGGCTTCCCCGCTTCCCCTCTGGGATCGGATTATTGTCTCCGTTTATCTGAACTGGTTTTGCCGGCGCCGTCGCGTCTCCGATTGCCAATCGCCGCCTCCGTCGTGCTCCGTCAACCCACCGAGGTTTGTGACTCCCCCTCGATCTGCATTCAGCTCAATTTGAATGGGTTTGGGATCCGTTTGGGATGATTTGGATTGTTTTTTGGTAGATTCAGCTGATGAGTTGCTACATTGTTGTTTAGCCATTGATTCTTGGTTGATTTAGACTACGAATTGAGTATATTGTTGTTGTAATTGGATGATCTTTAAATCGATTCAAATTTGTGTTCATGTTGTTGTAGAACTGGGGACAACTAGTATAACCGATGTATAACTAGTAAAACTGGTATAACTAGTAAAACTGGTATAACTGAGGACAACTTCTGTAAAACTGATAACAAACTTTGTACAACTATAAGTACTGAGTTTTTTGCTTTTGTTTTGGCAGGATAGTATGAGTGAGAGTGTGTGCATCCATTATAAATATCAGGGGCGCATGTGTAGCCTAGTGTTTAAAGAGGAGATAACTTTGGAGATGGTAATCCATAGGCTTTACAAGAAGCATGCGTTAGATGAGAATAAGGTTAGATTGGAACTGTGTTACATTCCGTTGGTGGTTGGCTGTGAGGAACATATGAGTATTTCTGATGACGAAGATCTTTGTGGTTATCTAATGACCGTTGATAAGGAGAACCGTAGAAGTCTTTTGTGTGTGGAGGTCGTGACTGGACTGGAGCTGCCCACGCAACAGTCGAGAGCGGGGAAAAGCTCTGCTGGTTTAAACTATGACCATGAGGAAATCGGAGAAGTAGGACCTAATGCCTTGACATTTTTTGTTGAAAACGGAGAAATAGGAGATAATGTTGTGCCGTTGTTTATTGAAAACGGTCAAGCAAGTCAAGAAGAACAAGTGAGAGAGGAAGAGCAAGTGAGAGAGGAAGAGCAAGTGAGAGAGGAAGAGCAAGTGAGAGAGGAAGAACAAGTGAGAGAGGAAGAGCAAGTGAGAGAGGAAGAGCAGGTGAAAGAGGATGATACGTCTGGTAGGCGTGATGAATATCGTGAGGTACCACCTGTTGTTGAAAGTAGTCAGTTTGTCGCGCCATGGGAAGACGGTTTAGGGTTGAGTGTGCGTCAAGAATTCCGAGATAAGAAGGCGGTTATAGAGTTTGTAGAAAGCTTGGCATTTAAAAACTCTTTTGAGTATGTTACGCAACATTCTGATACAATGCGGTGGGTAGTTAAATGTTCTATTGAGAGATGTAAATGGGGTCTACGAGCAGCAAGGATCCCGAACTCGGATATGTTCTCTATTAGAACGTACACGAATATGCACACATGCAACCGTGTTGATCAAACTGGAAGCGCTGATTGTATGAAAGGCTCATCACAGCTAGTTGCATCGTATTTGAGTGAGGAATATCATGGGAACTTCGAAACTCCAAAGCCTAGAACCATCATTGATCTAGTGAGGCGAAAATATGGCGTAGACATATCTTACTCTACGGCGTTAAGAGGAAAAATTCAAGCAGTTTGTGATTTGCGTGGTAGCCCGGAAGATAGCTACAAGATGTTGTATCGTTATCTGTACGTGTTAGAACAGGTTAATCCTGGAACGGTAACTGCTGTGGAAGTGGATGTGGAAAACAAATTCAAGTATCTATTCATAGCTTTGGGAGCTAGCATTGAAGGGTTTGCATGCATGAGGAAAGTGATAATTGTTGATGCAACTTTCCTCAAGACCGGATATGGTGGTGTACTAGTTTTCGCCATTTGTCAGGATCCTAATCGTCACATTTATCCCATAGCGTTCGGTGTTCTTGATGGTGAGAATACACCTAGTTGGACATGGTTTTTCGAGAAGTTGAAAAGCGTTATAGGTGACTCGCCCGAATTGGTATTTGTGAGTGATAGAAATCAAAGCCTCATCAATGCAATAGCAAACGTGTTTCCACAAGCTCACCATGGGTACTGTTTATGGCATTTATCCCAAAACGTGAAATCACGTGCTGGTAATGTAGACAAAACAGTAGTCGATGATAGGTTTCAGGAGATAGGTTGGTCTCACACAGCGGCTGAGTTCTACAGTCGTTACGAGACATTTAAGAGGAGATATCCTTCAGCCGAGAAGTATGTGGAGGAAACTACCGTCAAGGAAAAATGGGTTAGATGTTTTTTTCCAGGTAAACGATACAACTTGGACACGAGTAACTCTGCGGAATGTCTGAACAAGACTTTTCTTGATGCGAGGAGGTACTCCTTAATGCCACTGCTTGATACTATCATTCGCAAGTTTTCGGATTGGTTTAACAAGCATAGGAAAGAGGCCGTAGCTGGAGATGTTAAAGACAATCTCGTGCCTTTGGTCCAGATCTTCGTGCATCAAAATTGGGCAATTGCTAAGACATTAACTGTGAGGGAGGTAAACACTTTCGAGCTCGAGTACGAAGTCGATGATATTGATGGAAAGGTTTATTTGGTGAACTTGGAATCGAAAACTTGCTCCTGTGGTTTCTTCAATATTCATATGTACACTTGTCTACATGCGCTAGCAGCATACAAAATATACAAAAAGAGCGATAGAGCTCGTGCAAGTGCTAACAGATTAAGACTCGTTGATTTGATTTCGAAATACTATTTGACGGAGATGTGGGCATTGGCTTATTATATGTCCATCTATGCTGTCCCTGATATTTCTGCATGGAACGTCCCGGATTACATCAAAGAGAAGAAAATCCTACCTCCGCATTACAAGATAACGAGGGGTCGGAAGAGAATACATAGATTTCCATCAGCTGGAGAAGGAGGGAGACGGCGAAGGACACAGAATAAAAGGGGTAGACTATCAAGGCTGTTATTTGGGGATGACTCAAACACTGATTGTTAGTGATTTTGTGTGGGATATTTGGTTCTGTAATGTACTTTTGTGTGTAATATTTGGTTCTGTAATGTACTTTTGTTTAACTCTGTATAACTTTGTGTTTTCTATTTGGTGAACCTCTGCATTGATTTTTCTATGTCAATACTCTGGTGATCATCGTAAGTATAATGAACATCATTAGAGAAAATAATAAACATATAGCTATAAGAGATTTTAACTTGTAGTGTCACATTTGATGTGTAAGACAATGGGTTGTATATATGTCGAATGAAAATCAATCAACATAGTTTTACACAGATTGGAAATCACCAACAATGTTCATATACTCTCAAGAACATTTTTCGTCCAATGGACATGTTAGGAGGATGCATTTTCATATGTTGAGGAATGTTACATATTATTACGTATAGATACTAGATTTGTAGATCAATTGTGTAAAATAATCTGTAAAACTATAAAATCAAATTTAAAGTTCCAGTAAAACTGAATATATCGAAAACATGCAAAGTAAAACTATTAAGAAACTTCGTACAACTACAAACTCCTGTAAAACTATGTGTAATTTTGTTTAGCGGGAAAATTCAAAGTTAACAATTTTTTCGGCGGCAAAATCCGGAATTGACCAATATTTTTGGCGCCCCCCGAGAATATACTTTTCCTCCTTTTTCTGCTCATTCTCTCTCCTTATCGGGATCGTCCTCTCCCTCCACATTTACTTTTCCTCCTAATTCCTTCGCTTTTCCTCTCCCATTTCATTGTATACTCTCTCAATTCAACTTCTACACTATTCTCTTGGACATGGACAAATTCGAAGCCGATCCTTACTACAGTGACATGAAGCAGAAGCAGAGGGAGTACGACAGGATGTGCTTCATCGCAGATGTTGACAATGGCATACCGACAAGATGCCCGTGCGGTGGTCGAATCATTGTGGAGCCTGAACCTGACGTGGGAAAGAGACACTTTGTTTGTAATGCGTTCAGGGTAAGCTATGATGATTTGGTGATTTGTTGGTTCTGGTCGGTGTTTAAGGAGAGTTTTTTTATGTGCAGGATAATGGGCTACACATTCGGAAACTTTGGGTTAGGGGCGTCGTGGAAGAAGCCACTACCTTAAGGGATATTGTTTTCTCCCAGGCCGTGAAGATTGAAAGCCATGAATATCGAATTGAGCAGTTGGGATTGGCGCTCAAGAAAAGAGGTGAAGAGATTGAAAAGCTTAAGGAATTGCTAGGAAAATGGGCTACAAGTGTTTAATGTTATTAGAATGTTTCCAAATGTTGTCCTGATGTTTAAGACTTGTTTAAGAGTTTATCCTATTGCTTAAATGCACAACCTACTTCTACCAGTTTTACATAGTTCTACCAGTTTTACATTGTTTTACCCGCAAACATTACCAACATAGTATAATAAAAAACAACTCCAAAACAACTTAAATCCAAAACAAGTTTCAAAAACAACATAAATACAAACATAGAACTTAACATCAAGTTCTAATCCTTCCTCGACCTTGTGTTGCGCTTCTGAAGAGCATTGGATGCATCCCCCACCATTCGTTTACCAAGAGCCTTCTCTGCTGCCTTCTTCTCTAACTTTGCCTTCTGGATCTCTAGATCTTTCATATGATCCATGTATTCTTCAATGGGTCTGACTCTCTTATCCATCTCGTCAAACTTCCCATGCAGCAGCTTAAATCCATATTCCATAGTTGACTGTATCCCTTTCATGATGGCAATAAGTTAGCTATTAGAAGTATCCGAAGTTCCAGGTGCATCAATGGCAGCAGGACTATTTTCCTCACGTTTTTTTAGCTCTTCTGCCTCCTCTACATGTCGGAAAGCCTTCTCCTCATCGTACATCCCCTGGAAAAAAACCTTCTTCCCAGCCGAAATTAGCTTCATCCAACTATCAACAACAGGATCGTCAAGGTCATGGACATCGCTTTGTTCATAGAAGTGGTCAAGAAGAGCTTCTTCATGTCCATCTCGGGTTGGCAGGATGTTCTCAATGCCCTGAGGACACTTCGCCAAAGCAAGTTCTTCATTTATCCTTGAAAGAGGAAACCCTCTCATTGAGTTACTCTTGAATTGCGACTTGCACATCCTTGGACAGTTATGGTCTGCTCCTACAACCGGCTCGCGGAAACTTCTCCCTAGCTCAGGAATTGCCTCAAAGGCTAACAGCTTCACGACAGCACACATATGCTATATTAGTTAGAGATCAGCACAAGAACAATTAATCAAACCAAAAATTTAAAAGTACATACCTCCAAAGGGATACAGAAACCGGGAACCGGCCACGATTTGTTCTCCTTGACAACCCCTTTAAAATGGTCCATTGTGTGAGAGATCTCACCGACCATATGATCGTAACAGAATCTGCCCCAAGGAAAACTACGGCACAGGTCAAGATTATCGACAGCTCTGAGAAAAAAAATCTACCACCGGAGTAGCATCGTTTCCAGTCTTCGTCTGGCCGATGAGGACGCTGCAAAGGAAGTAAAGAACGATCATCTGCAGTCTATCTGGACAAGATCCCATTTTCTCAAGCTTATCTTTCACATCTTGAATTCTAACTACGGCGTTCCCAAAATGTTTCCTCACAAACTTAAGGCCTCCCAAACGCTTGAAGTCAACAGGGTAGTTGCGGCAGTCTAACCCGGAGATAAGTGCATGCTCCCTCAGTCCATAACGAATCGGAACGCCGTAGACCACGAACCAGACTTCCATCCTCTTCTCGATGCAAGCGGTTCGCAGGAGTAGCATCCACATGCCCATCACCTTGTGGTTACCTTGTTTCGGCAGGTGAAATATATGTTGGAACTGCGGATGCTCTACAAACCACTTCTTCTCGGTAGTCGTTAGCTTAGGCTTCAATGAATCTAGAGTGTCCAGAAAATCAATATAGAAGCACCGCGTTGATAGCTTTATTTTCTTCATGTACTCCGATGGGGGGAAGTACATTCTCAAAGGTTGCATGGCTGTCATTTCATCATCGGATTCCTGCAAAAATAAATAGTTTTACCAAGTTATTCCAGTAATACATTGTTAGTTTTACACGGTCATACTCGGTTGTGCTTAGTTATACTCAGTTTTCCAAGTTTTACTACAAAAGTTATACTTAGTTTTACCGGTTTCCCTGGTTATACTTGGTTTCACTAAAACTATTTTTACACTTACCGATTGGGCAGCTCCGCTATTCTCGGATTCCTCCTCGTCTTCTTCCGTAGATTCTGAAGGGATTATCATTGTCTCCTCGACTCTCGGCTGGGTTGATTGCTGTTTCGGGTGCTGTGAAACGACCTCGTCTTCTGAACTCTCTATCTCCTCGTCATCATCTTCTTCATCCTCTTCTACTTCACTCTCATCTCCTTCGCTCTGTTTCTCGAGATCAACTTCTGATTCTTCGTAAGGGACCATAGAAAGATCATTAACGACAGGAGGAGGGTTCCCCGGAACATTAGCGACCGAATTCGTCGTCGTGGTACCAACAACATCGCTCGCCGGAGGAGGAGCATTAGTAGGCTTCTTAGGGCTTGCTACAACACTCTCCGTAGCCGGATGAGAAGGAGGATTGTCGGGATTATCCTCGATTTTCTTGGTGGCTAAACGAGTTTTGGGCGCCATGTATTACGGAAGGGTTCGCGTGATTGAATTCGATTCGGAGGAGAAGGAAGAATAGGGGAAGTTAAGATTGAGAGAGATGAGAGGGAGTGGAGAATCGAAAGTCGAAAGAGGGGGAATCGAAAGGAGAGGTACCCGATTTCAAGAGAGATGAATTGGGGGTTTTTGGGGTTTTTTTTTTGAATTATCCGGATCTAACCCGACTCTCTGGGTTACCCAACACGGATAAATCGGGTAAACCACATTTTTTATGGTTCATTTGGTTTATTTAAGGTCCGAATTCTGATTTCGGTTTGTTCTGGTAGACCGTCTGGTTTACCACGTAATTAAACGAAAATCATAAGATCTTTTGGTAATTTCGTTTGTTTTTAATTAAAAGAAAATGTTAATAAAAAGTCTAATAAATAGAGGGGTATCCGGAGGGTCTCTGGAGACAATAATCCCATCTAGAGCCTAACGGTTTGGATGATGAAAATTACCGCGTTTATAAATATTTTCTAGGGTTTACGAATTGGGCGCCCCACCTTCTTCACCCAAGAGACGCCGGCGGCGAGAGAAGAATCGTCGTATTTCTCTGTATTCATAAGGGGAGAAACTGTTCCGTATAAAGGTTCTTTCGGCGGGATTGTATTCGATTTGGTTTCTATTTTGTGTGTGTGAGAGAAATTTACTACGATGGACGAGAATTTACTAGACGATATAATACGACGGCTGCTGGAGACGAATAACGGGAGGACGGTGAAGCAGGTAAAGCTACTTGAAGTGGAGATACGGCAGCTATGTTCGGCTTCGAAAGAGGTTTTTCTCAGCCAGCCTAATCTCCTCGAGCTCGAAGCTCCTATCAAGATTTGCGGTAAATATTACTCAACAAATATACATTCTTTTCAATTTTTTCATGTTTTTTTTCTCTCTCTGCTTGCTCGTATTATCTTGCATTTCTTCTTGTGTTGTGGGTTTTTGATAAAATGCATTTTTGATGTATATGTTTAGCTTGGTAAGTATTAAAGTATGTTGTTGAAGAAGCTTAGCTTTGTTTGTGAGCTCTTTGTTAGTTAATTTCTCTGTCACTTCAAGTAGTGTTTCTTGGTGATTTGTGAGTAGTGAAGAACTGAAGAAGTGAATAGCATAAAGCTTCATTTGATAACTAATGTTATTGTTTACTAGTTACTGAATTTGGTGTCTGATTCTTGTCTATCCTTACATTATTCCCACTGTGCTTACATTAAACTCTCTCTGCTGCTATCATAACTGTATGGTTTAATGTATATGTTGATGAGCAGGTGATGTTCATGGTCAGTTTCCAGATCTCTTGCGGTTGTTTGAGTATGGTGGATATCCGCCAGCTGCGAATTACTTGTTCCTCGGGGACTATGTTGATCGTGGTAAGCAGAGCATAGAGACGATATGCCTTCTTCTTGCCTACAAGCTCAAATACAAGCTCAACTTCTTTCTTCTCAGAGGCAATCACGAATGTGCTTCAATCAACCGTGTATACGGATTCTACGATGAATGCAAAAGAAGATACAATGTGCGCCTATGGAAGAGTTTCACCGACTGTTTCAACTGCCTCCCTGTTGCTGCTCTCATTGACGACAAGATCCTCTGCATGCACGGTGGACTTTCGCCTGATCTAAAGAGCTTGGATGATATCAGGCGGATTCCTCGTCCTGTTGATGTTCCTGATCAGGGCGTTCTTTGTGATTTGTTATGGGCTGATCCTGACAGAGAAATCCAAGGCTGGGGGGAGAATGACAGAGGTGTTTCATATACATTTGGTGCTGACAAAGTGACTGAGTTCCTTCAAACTCATGACCTTGATCTTGTATGCCGAGCTCATCAGGTAAAGCTAAACCACACTAGCAAGTGTATCTTCAACTGTTTTATGCAAGAACTGGTTACATAGTTATTCACTCATTGAGTATAAATAGACAAGGCTCATGATGATTAGGTGAGATACTGAAATGATAATTTTGGGGGAATTGTTTTTTAACTTTGGAATCTATCCCCAGGCTTCTATCTTTGATTCTTTGTTCTTATTTGTGACTGTTCTCCGAATCCAGAGAGCTAAGAAAGCATAAATCATCAAACCATAGCACAGTTATGATATAAGGATGCTTGTAGATTCTTAGGCAGAGGTCTGTAGTGTTTCAGTAAATAAATTTGTCGCTAATGATTTCACAGGTTGTAGAAGATGGATATGAGTTCTTTGCAAAGAGACAACTGGTGACAATATTCTCTGCACCTAATTACTGTGGTGAGTTTGACAATGCTGGTGCAATGATGAGTGTTGATGATAGCTTGACATGTTCGTTCCAAATCCTCAAGTCAACTGAGAAAAAAGGAAGATTTGGATTCAACAACAATAACGTTCCTAGGCCAGGAACCCCACCTCATAAGGTGGAATACTATCTCCCTCATATGTAAAATGCACATTGGTTTATTCGTTTTCGTAATATATATAGAGAGATATAAAGATATCAGGTTGATATGTTAACTGTTTTTGCAGGGAGGAAGAGGTGGTTAAGACCGTCGTATCAGTGGGGGAATCAAGAGAAGAGTGAAGCCGATATTTTTTAAAGTTGTACTTGTAGGTGATTGAGGCAACTTTTGCTAGGTTGTTTTTTGTTTTGTTTGAATGAAGCAAGATTTTGTTTTATTAAATTGTTTTGTAATGGTCACGGCATTTTTCAACTGAAGGAAGTTGGATTTATACATCTACCTTTAAGATCACAATGCAAAAATGTCATGAAATGTCACGAGAGAAGAAAAAAGTACAAAACAAAAACAACGCAAGAATTCAAGCAAAAACCAAAAGAAATTTTTGAAGTTTAAAGATTTGTCAGAATTTTTGACAAGACCAGAAAAGATCAATACTCCCATTTCTTGAGCTCCATGCCATCTGGTGGAGTGCTCTCCACTTTCTTAGTCCCAACCTCTTTCCAGTTTGTAGACAGCACCGTCCCGTTCGACTCTGCCTGTCAAACCAAAAACAAACCCGACAAGGTATATCGTCGGCCAAAAGGACCAAGGATAAGTTGTAAAAACAGAAGACCAAAACAGAGATTGATCAGCTCACAAATGACTTGTTCATGGCTCGCCTCATGTCCTCATCCGCACTCTGGTATATATCGCTGAAAAACTTGTTCATAGCTGCATCTCCATCTAGCTTCTCATCCTTCTCCTGCACATTCAAAAGCGATAAGAAATAATATAAATAATTAAAGATTAGTAAGATTAGTAAATCAAAGCCTCTGGAGCTAAAAGAGGAACCTGTTTCTTCACTTCAGCTTCCAGCTTGTCCCAGTCTTTTCCAGGCTTAGATGATGGGTACACCGGTCTCTGCGACACCGCTGCATATTACATGAAGAGATTGCATTAGCTTCAGTTGTTTAAGGTTGTACAGTTGCGGTTTGGAATAGATAAAATAAACACTGACTGTATCTTTCAGGGTAAGAAAACAAAACCTGATGCGACATTGGGTTTTGGCAGTAGAGCTTGCCCTTTGCCATATTCAAGGGAGGCCCACGTGATTATCTCTGCTTTTGCGAGACGGATCTCAACTTTGGTTGACAATACTTCATATCTGCACTTCTCGGGTATTATCTGAATAATACACCATGAACAATGATTTAGTAAAAAGTATGTCTAAAAACACCACAATTTTATTTGTTACCTTCCCGAACAATCTTGGCTGGAAATGATAAGCTTCTTCACCAGCAACATCAATCACAACACTCAGCTGCAAAAAGGCCCAGGTAGATATCTCAAATCAGTACACAATGTATATTACAAATCAAGATATGTTCAATGCATTCATCTGATCGCAGGATACTCACAATCTGGTCACCAAACTCGACATTGACGTTCTGCTTTGGTATTCCTTTAGCGAAAATAGTCACCACCACTTCTTCTGGCTTCTGGTAGAACTCGTGTCTATTGAACCATCGAATTTGAGATATATAGTGATTCGAGAAATTAAAAAAAGGAAACAACACTTTTGATAACTAGACTACCTGAATATCGGTTTGACAGGACTTGGAACAGGAGGAGCATCAGCTGCCGTTGCTAGTTGTGTTGTAGAGCTTGAAGGCAACGTTGGTGGCATCTGTTGAACCAAATCTTTCTCTTCTTCTGAAGAGAGATTATATCACAAAACTGTGCAGAAAAATATTGAGCAAATTTTTTTCTTAAGCTACGGAGTTTATGTAATACCTGCAATACGAAAATTGCATTCATCTATCATCTTCTTAAACTTTGATTCATTGGGTGCAACAGAAGCGCCCTTTTCTAGGGCTGCTTTAGCAGTACTATATTCCTCTAGCTTCATACAAGCAGTGCTGCAAATACAGTATAGCATGAGAAAATAAAATTAATTATGATTTCAAATCAAATTTAAATATATCATTAAACTTAATACAAAGAGATGATGACAAAATCATACCCCTTCCTGAGATACGCTTTTGCTAATGTAGGCTCTAACTCGATGGCTTTGTTCGCATCTGCAACAGCTTCTGCTCATGGAAAAGCACAAAAGATCATATGTCAGATCCAAGAATCAAACAGCAATTCAGTACAGAAAATATGGAATAAAGAGAGTCCTTTTCTAAGCAAGAATCAGGAATAACCAAAACAGCTATTCCAAAAGTTCAAAGATGGACCTAAATTCAAGGACAAAGAAGCAAATCCCATAAAGAAGATGAACAGGAATTATTAAAGCCTTCTTTATGAAGGGTGAGATCAATTCGTTGCAGGAGATAAACATGTGACCATCAAATTGATGAAGCGAGTAAAGGATGTGACGTGAACAAACCAATTAAACTACTCCAATCAATTAAGTGGAAACCCTCAAGGTAACAAAACATCGCAAGGAACCCTATGACTAAATTAAACCGATATATAGAGTCAAAATTGATTCCACTACGAACAGATCGAATTATGTAAAGAGAAAGCGAAAATACGAAAACCCAGAACCCCCAAAAGCGTAGAGGATGAAGAATCGTCAATCTTTGGGTTTTACCAGTGAAGTTATCGATTTTGATGTTGGCCTGAGCACGATCGGCGAAGAAGGCGGCGCAATTGGGATCCAAGTCAATGGCTTTGGAGTATAAGTCAACAGCTACATCGAAGTCGTCATCTAAGAAAGCCTCTTTAGCTTTTTCCGCCAATTCCTTCGCCATTGAATGGATTTTGTTTTCAATATTTTCAGGAAATTATGACGATACGAAGAGACGCAGAAGACCGATCCGGGACTTCTTGTTTTTTTTTTCTGAGTGCCAACGTTTTTAATCTCTATTTAGGTCATTCAGTAGAGAAACGAGAAAAAGTTAAATTCCTAATTTCTATTTTTCCTTTAAATTGAATATTGACATAACAATTATCCAGATTTTTTTGAATATCCATTATCCATATTTTCGGCAAAAACTAGTTGAAAACAAAAGTTACTAGTATGATTCACTCGCACCATGTGCGAACACAAATATTATTAAACATAATTTTTTTAAAAATTATTAAATTAATTTAACAATAATAATAATATTATAAAATATATATAAGACTAATTACAATTAAACAAACGTACACTATTATATTTAATAAGATATTTTATAATTTATTTTGAATAAAATTAATAGTAATAAAATAAATTATAATTATATATTTTCTGTATAAAAATTCAACACATAAATATCTTATTTAAAATATTTTATAATTTGTATATATATATATATGTATATTTAAAATTTATATAACTAATACAAATTTGCTATATAAAATCCAAAAAACAATATTTAGTCATGTTTAAAAATATTTTTAAACGTTTTTCTATTTATCATCTTATTTTTCCTTTTTAGTTGAAGGTTATGTATATTTTAAAATAAAATTAAAAATATTCATAAATATTTTCATATTTATCATCTAATCTTATTTTTTCATTTTTATTCAAGGTAATGTATATCTTTAAAATAAAAAAAATTCATAAATATTTCATATTTATCATCTCATTTTTTATTTAAGATTATGTATATCTTCATAATAAAATTAAAAAGCATAATAATAATATTGTCAATATAAATTAAAGTTAACGCAGTAATTAACATAATTTCATTAAAGGCAAATTAGTAATCAACCATTTTGAGAGTGGATATAAGATTAAAAACACTTCTCAATTAATAAAAAGATTTATTGGTAAAGATTCGATAACTTATTTTTTTTGGCAACAGATTCGATAACTTTAACAAAACAACATCAAAAATCCATAATCAAATATGACCACTAATCTAGAATTTAAATTGCAAATATAAATGGAGAGTACCTCGCTTAAGAGGATTACACCGATTAAAAACACCATTTTTCAGCTCCACACCTCCAAAACACTTCTCTAGAAGTGTATTCTTTAGTTGACCTATCTCTGCCTCAATCCGATTATGTGTGCTTTATAATACTATTTTCAAGTACATGAATGTAGTCTCTTTGATTTTCTAATGCACATGTAAGTTTTTGAAATTCTTCCATCATAGATTCGTCCCACCATTTAAATAAATGATGGTTACCATCCTATACAAAGATATTATACAATGTATCATATTCAAAAGATATCTGACCACAATCCTAAATAAACAACACCACAAAGAGTCTTATTACCTTATAGTTCTTGCATCAAAAAAATAACATACATGGATCATCGTCTATGGTGGATGATTTCATAACAATCACCAACCCACAAAAACATATGTCAGGAATACCAAATTTAATAGGTTTACACGTGGCAGAGTTCACTTCGGGTAATCTAGAACTCCAAAAATTCCTCATGAAGCGATTTGACGTTTGATTGTAGATGTATCTCCCCATATCCGTGTATTATTAAACAAGAATCATGAGAAACTAAATTATTACCAAAATCAAGTGAAAAAGAAATAATACCACAAAATCAACGGTGACAGCGACAAATGAAGCTTACTGAGAGAGAGAGAGAGAGAGAGAGAGAGAGAGAGAGAGAGAGAGAGAGAGAGAGAGAGAGAGAGAGAGAGAGAGAGAGAGAGAGAGAGAGAGAGAGAGAGAGAGAGAGAGAGAGAGAGAGAGAGAGAGAGAGAGAGAGAGAGAGAGAGATATTTCTTTTCTACCAAAATAAAAGTTACATATTACTTACTCTCGCTTCTTTATATAGGAGGTAAATTTTCCATGTTAAAAGTTTGTTTCCATAGACCTGTGGAGAAGAATTCTCCTATAAACTTCCATGGTAGATTTCCTTTAGAAAAAAATTACCGCCAAATTTATTTTAGTTTTAATTTAAAAAATAGACTTCTTCCATATACTTTGAAGACAGACATTTCATATACACTTTCTCTTCAGCCCATAAAATTTACTATTTACCATAATTTATATATATATATATATATATATATATATTTTTGGTAAAAAATGTTAAACAATTCCTGAACTATTCAGATCTGACCAAAAAATATCCTAACTAAGACGCTTGTCAAAACAAACTGAAACTAATAGTTGACTTCTCAAATAAAACTTGAACTTATAGTTGACTTTGCCAATTTGGAATACCGTTAACTACATTAACAGAATGATTAACCGTCGTTAACCCAACCATTTATTGGTCCGTTAGTCAGATACGACGTCGTTTTGGATTGATTTTTGTTTACTCGAATCAAGCCAAAACGACGTCGTTTTGTTTAATCAAAAAATTAAAACCCAGCATTCAGCTGAGTTCAAACCTGAGCACGAGATCCAAGTGTATGAGTCATGTAACCATTATGCCATTTGTATTTCGTTGTTTATGTTGTACAAACATATTATTTAAGTTGTCTTTTTTCCTTATTCCTAACAAAATCCCCAAATCTTAAGTTATTAAACGGTAATTTCAATTTCTTCTCCGGTGGAAGAGAAGACGACGATGATGATTCTTTTCTCGTTCCTGGCCTGCAAAATCTCGGGAATAATTGTTTCCTCAATGTCATCCTTCAGGTAATGCTTTTGTATTTTTTCAGAGATCGGTTAAGGGTTTAGCCGATCAAGTTTAGCGGATTTCAATGGATTCTTCGATTTGAGTTTGATGTTAATCCTTTGTTGCACATTTGGATTGTGAATTTGATTTTCAGGCTCTCGCGAGCTGCAAAGATTTTAGGAGTTATCTTCAATGGGTTATAGAAGATACGAGAGAAACAGTAGTTGGAGAAGAAGATGAACAGTTTCCTCTTACTTTTGATGTGTCTGCTTTATTACAAGGTAATATTTAGGAATCTCATATCTGTCTCACTGTATCTTGAGCTGGAAAATTTTCTGATAATAAGCTTAATCTTTTGTCAATTCTTACTGCCAGAGCTCTGCACAGTTCGGAGAAGACCATCTATATCTAGCCCTCGTAAAGTTATGTTGGCATTAACCAAGGAAAAAAGATAACTTAAATAATATGTTTGTATAACATAAACAATGAAATACAAATGGCACAATGGTTACATGACTTATACATTTGGCTCTCTTGTTTCAGGTTCGAACCTAGCTAAATGTTGGGTTTTAATTTTTTTGATTAAACAAAACGACATCGTTTTGGCTCGATTCGATTAAAAAAAAATCAATCCAAAATAACGTCATATCTGATTAACAAACCAATAAATGGTTGGATTAACGACGGTTAATCATTCTGTTAATTTAGTTAACGGTGTTTGAAATTGGCAAGGTCAACTATAAGTTCAAATTTTATTTGGGAAGTCAACTATTAGTTTGGGTTTGTTTTGGCAAACGTCTTAGTTAGAGTATTTTTTTGGCCATATCTGAATAGTTCATAATTTTTTTTTTGAACTAAATTTTAATAGTTCATAATTTTTTTTTGACATTTTTCCTATATTTTTATATGACTTTTTATATATAATTTTTTTTCATCGGTGACAGTTGATCAATTTTTTCAATTATCCAAACAATGTTTTGATAAAAAAGTTTAAAATTTTTTATAATTAAAAATTAAGATTACTTTGCCTGGTTGAGCCATGAGAAAACAAAACTAGCGGTATTACTAATGTAATGTTTTGACCAATTTTTTAGGGTCGGTCATAGATAAAGCTAACTGATAAATCTCATATTTTAGATGCAGATATATAATATTTTAGAGATATCTGCATGTGGTGTAGTGGTTAGAATACTTATTTTCTGACGTTTAGATGCATAACTCAAATATTTAATGTTTATAAATAATTTACTTTCACACTTACATTTAATTATTTTGGGCTTTACATGTCCAATCACTATAAGAAAATTGTCGGATAGCTACAAATTTTCTGTACCTATTTTTTTAAGTTACAGATAGCTACAAATTAGGTATAACTAGAAAAACAAAATATGTAGCTATTTCGTAGCTATATAGCCATGGAATAAATATGTGGCAGTTTGTAGTAAAATAGCCACGGTCTATGGATAACTACAACATATTCATAAAAACAAATAGACATTAATAATTACGACACAAAACGTGAAAAATAGCCACAACATATTTTTATAGCTATCCGTATTTATATCTAACGAATATTTAAATATATATGATATAGCTACAATTTTATTCGTGGATATATGTGGCTTTCTGAGATGTGTATAGATTTATCTTTGGCTATTCAAAACTTTAAACTACAAACAAACCCTAAAACTCTAGTATAAATAAAACTCTAATTGACAAAATTTCAATTACTTTAACATTTCCAAAACTGAAATTCAACGCTTAAAAAAAAAAAATATTTTTCAAATCAATTATTTTCAAACATTAACTTATAACCTTAAAGACACCCCTTCAAACTCTATATCTTAAACCATAGTTATACTCTAAACTTTACTCTTAATCATAAACTATAAAATCAAATATAAAAATAAATTATATATACATAAAAATAATATTTAAACCATTTAAATATAAACTTTATATAAAATTAATTAAAAACTATTTCAACAATAATAAATGAAAAGTAATGTTTTCTTATTAAAATATACTAATTTTAATACTACTACTAAATTAAAAATTCTTAAAAACAATTTAATTATTATATATACTCATAAGTAAACTTTAACACTTTTAAAATAAAATAAAAAATATTGCAAACAGAAATTAAAATCAAATTTAATCATTTTAATCAATATATACTCATTTTTATTTTTTAAATAATTAATAAATTTAAAATTTAATTTTTTTATCTCTTACATTTTAAAATTTTTATTTTAACCACTTTATTATTTTAAATCATTCTTTTAATTATTATATATTAATTATACTCAAAACATTTTATTGGCTAATAACTCCACTACTTGAATTTGCCATTACATATCAACGGTTCAGATTACTTTTCAGTAGGCATGCATGTCAACTTTTCAGCCATTAAATCTCTATCTCATCTTACATTCTGACTGTTGGATCTACACTCCCTTTAACCTAATTGACACATTCCCTTAAGTCACAAAAGACCTTCCCTCATGCCGTCAATCGATTTGTCTTCATTTTTTCTTACTTGGCAAATTGTTTAGAAGAGAAGTTGTTCGTACATAAATAGAGTAACAATCTTTCTACTGCAACTTTCATCAATACATCACCGGCCGTTCTCATCGCCGGCTATTATGCCATCAACGGAAATAATTTAGTTTCACATTTGCATTTAATTATTTTGGGCTTTAGACGCCCAACTAATGATGATGAATCAGGTCTAACTAAATTAATATTCGCGTTAGTTTCTAAAAATTGATTTTCAGATTAAGAAACAATTATCATTTTGGTTACCAATCAATATTATGTACTAGTCGAATTCCCACTCTGTACACGCGCAAGGGTTTTGGTTTGATCTATCTTTTTTGCAATACGTTTCTGCAGTTGGCCGTTTATGTTCTATGGCAAACCTATAATACAAACCAGCAAAAATAACTCGCATACAAAACATAGGCAGGGGGTAGAGCTTTGACGAAGTCATAATCATTGTCCTGCGATAGAAGGAAGAAAATTCTTAGCAATTGTAATCGATACAAGGAAAATAAGTCGAACCGTACGTAAAAATAATTTTTAAAACATTGCAGAAATCATAGATGATCACTCAGATAGCTTGGTCTTCACATCCCTTGTTGAGGTATGCCCCGCTGAAGCAGTGTCAAGCTTGCAAGTTTACAGTGCAATTATTTATTAGACTACACATTTCATAAGCTACTATAAGTGGAAATAGTGTTATATACTCACACTTCGATTTTTTGAGGCGTTGGCTTGTGGCAAATGCTGCATTTACGAAATCAATCTGATCAACAAACTTATAGCATATAAGAATGTAGTTAAGCAATATGTGGAGAAAGAAGTGACGCAACACCTCTCTTATCCATAATGGCCTGAAATGAAGCCTTAATTTAATCCAAACACCTCTCTTATCCATAATGGGATATGCATATTATTTGTTATCATGAATGCTCTCATATCCATCAAATTTAAAATGACAACTAACTTCCAGCATCTAAACTGCTTGAATATCAGAAGCAGCCCAGCTTACTAGCCTCTTTTCATCAGTTGCGCAGCCACATAAGATACTTTTGAAAACACATAACTATCTGATGAATTATCATGCTGCATGACATAGCCAAGGGAGAAGCTGTAGAAATAATTTGCCATATTTCAGATTTTCTTATCTGTATGATCAAAAATCTCATAAAAAACCTCTAATTTAATAAATGATAGTCATGATTGTCATGAAAAATGATGTATTCATACCAACCACAAAATATTACAGTGAAGAAGCAGCAGGTTTCTCAGTCCAGAAAAAGTCACAGTCATGATTGCTGCTAGTTGTTTCAAAAAGTTATTCAAAATTACAAACTTAAGACTAAGGGTTGTCTCCTAATAGACCAGAGGTTAACCGCTAACCTAATTGGAAGCTCAAGCATTCATCAATAAAATAACATAAAGAAGAAGAAAAATTACCTAATCAAACCCCTTTTATCATCAGTAGCAAGAAAACTTCATTCCCTGATAGCTGCTTATTTAATATATGCAGCACCTTGAAACCTAGCAAATGCTACCTGAGAATTTTCTGGAAGTATAAAAATACTTTTAGTCAGACATCTTTAAACCTCAAGTTCATGAGCAGTCGGGTTCCGAATTCAGAAGAGAGTTTACCAATAATGAATCTAAACGCCTTATATGGCTGTGGGGACTGGTGAAGCGATAGTATGGTAGCTTCAGCAGCAACTGGATTAGTATTTATATGCTGGAAAGAAAGAGAAACGTCAAATACTTGTCTCGGTCAAGTAGAAAATGAAAATCAAAGGAATCACATTAGAAATATGAAACCATCTTGTTCCATAAATGCTTAAAATCTATGACATGCTCTTCATAAGCATAAAGACTTGTTACCGACATTAAAATCAGAAATAGTTTAGTGAGGCATTTTACTCTCTAGAGCTAGTCAAAAGAGACTCATATATAAACATACCATCGGTCCTGTTCTTGTTTGATTGTTAGACTGTCAGCTCATCGGTCAGCGGATAACGGGAAGGGGGCGTTACAAAGGTGGTATCAGAGCATGGTTCGTCAAGGATTCAAAAAATCTGGTTTTTCAAAGTTTTCAAATGTTTTATCGAGTCAAATGTGTCGCCAAAGCAACCATTAGGAATCCGAGCCGCGTCCGTCAAATCGGGGGAAAGGGGAAGTTAGAGATTTTGTAGGAGTGTACTAACAGTTCTGTGTTTGGTGCAGTCTTACAGCAGAGTTGTCCTAGGAGGATTGGTGTGTGTGTGTGGTCGCGACGATCGTGAGTCCGTTGAATGTACCCTAACTAGCCCAGGACCATAGTTCCAGCCTGTAGAGTGATTCTCTAATTTTTCAGCCTATCCAAGATCAGGAGTGTGTGGACGTGATGGTTGATTATCTGCTCGAATTATCGAAGTCTCGGGAGTTCGAGGCCACTCAGCGTCAACCACCTCTACCAACTATTCGACCATCGGTGTGACTCGCTTATCTTGCATCGGACCCTTCAAGTCTTGCATGCGGTGCCATGGGCCTTTTATTTTTGCTCGGTGTCAGTTTTTTGGTCGAGCATATCAGCCACCGCCACATTGACGCAGCTTCCTCCTTGTCACATTTGCGGCCGAGTAGGACATTGTGCTCCTTCTCGTCATAATGGACCATTCTATCAAGATCGCGTCGCTCCGCCACCACCACCACCACATCCATTACGTTCTTCTGACGCACCTGTCTGTTTGGATCCACATGAGATGTATCGCTCATGTTGGAAAATTTAGGTTAGGCCCAGATAAGTAAGGGTGCTAACTGATCTTTTGTGTGTAGAGGTGATTCTTTCTGGGGGGTGTGCGACCGCTCAATATACCAAATAGACCTATGTACACAAATATCCTACATTCATATTTTAGTTAATGTGATATGTGGATATTTATGTACGTGGTGGATGTTGGTTGTTTCGGTTTATCATTTCAAGTAACGGGGCGATTCTAGTGCATGCATGTATTTATGATGTTGAGTGGTTGACCATGCAATACAGTTACAACGTGAAAACGAATGGTGGTCTGAATGGACGGTTTTATCAGAATCTGTAAGAATAACCGTTTTTGCATTGTTGAGCCAGCTTGCTTTATTGTTTTTTGGGTGTGATTGGATTGATTGTTTTGCTAGGGTGCTAGATTGGATATCATTGCATTGATTGACTCACTAGGTTGTTAGATCATTTGATTGGATTAATGCATTGATTGCTCGCTATGTTGTTAGTCGTTAATTTGAATCTTTGCATTTGATGGATTAAGTTGTTAGAGTGTTATGTTTGATATCATTGCATTGCTCGTTGAGAAATTCGATTAATTTAGATAGCAATGCATTTTTTTGATCGCTAGGTTGCTAGCATTGCATTTGTTTGATCGCTAGGTTGCTAGCATTGCATTTGTTGATCACTAGGTTGCTAGCATTGCATTTTTTTATCTCTAGGTTGATAGATTGTTAATTGAGAGTCGTTGCATTAATCATCTCGTTTGGTTGTTAGTTGAATGTTGATCATTTTTGCATTGTTTGATTCTATAGGTTGTTAGATGGTAGTTTTCGATCTTGGGTTAGTAAATCGTAGAGGATGATCGGTTCGGGTAGTACATGATTCGGTAGATCAATAAACCGATAGATTCAGACTTAGTAGAATACTTATTTGCGGTAATATGGAATTATAAGTTATTGCTAGTTAGCCACACATAAATGTTGGGTGTGTGACTAATTACCAATACCTATATAAGGAAGTGATATCGATGAATGAGTTAAAAGGGTCTAACCATTCCAGTGTTGGTAAGCATGTTGATGCAAGACGTGATGTGACCATGGAACGTGAACACGAGACCAAACCTGAACCCCGAAGATTTGATATTTGTGTGTTGGAAAGTCCTTGGTTCAGATTCTATTCGAATCAGAGTTACAGTCAGAGCAGAGTTGATTAAGAGAAACATTCAATTAAAGTTCAGAAAGGAGTCCTTAATGTCAGTGGTTAATAGGAAAAAGGGTTAAAGGCGTCAATTCGAGTTGGAAACTTTTGGAGATTTAGAGATCATTATTGACCATTCAACAATCAGTGTTTGCATTTTCGAGTGGAGTATCAGAGTAGCGCAACGGAGTTTTGAAATCAGGAGTCAAAGATTGAGTGGGGCAGCAAAAGTATGAAATCATAGTTAAACGGTCCAATGGAGCTGTGCAGTTTTGAGATCACGGTTAAGATATTTGGGCGAATCATTGGAATTGCGGAACCAATTTGGAATAAAGAAGCATACTACGAAGTCAGTTCAGAATGAAGTTGCAGAATGGAGTGTAGCAATAAATTGTGGAGTCGGATTCAGAAAGGAGCGGCAGACTTACATGAAGTTCATTCTCGGGTTCGGGATTTAATCGAACAGAGAATTCGGGTGTCAAATTTCTGTAAGTAGGGGAGAATGTAATGCCCCGTCTCACGATAGAGTCAACGAGCATCTTAAAAGTCAAAGAAAAGTCATTGGAGGGCATTTCTGCAGTTTTTGGAAGTCCATGGGTATTTTGGTAAATTCACCAAAAAGAGTCGGGAAGCTAAGACGGGCCAAATAATCTTATTTTTATTTAAAAAAATTACTTAGAAGACGGAAGACACTGAAATAGGTTTTACTGGCAGTCAGGAATGAAAACCCACAAAACCGAGAAAAGACGAAAAATATATTTTCATGTTTTGGAAGATACGTGAAACAACGGAGGGAAAAATAGTTTTATATTTATTAATAAAGATTATTTAGAAGACGGAAACACAAAAATAGATTTTTAGAAGACTTTTCAGATTTATCGGAAAAGAAAACCGATATACCATAAAATTTCCGAAAAATCTATTCCTGGTGTTTTGGGAGCTTCGGGAGACCAAGACGGAGCTATAAATAAATGGAGAATTATTTTGAAAAATTCAGAAAGATAAAATTAGCATTTTTGAAGTTTTGCGGATTTATGAGAAATTATCGAGAATCGTGGAATCAGATTTGTCAGAAATCAGGACGAAGTGGCGATCGGCGATTAGCTGAAGAGAGGACACTTAAAAATACCTCATTGGTGGATTAATCTCATGAAGACACATGGCATGGGTTGGATACAATTAATCACATGTGAATTGTGTGTCCTCTTGCATGCAAAATAAAGCATGCATATTAACACCTAGCAATCCAAGTGTCAACATGAGGTGATGCATGAAGACAAGTTTCCACCTATAAAACGAGACTTAGGGATACAGCAAAAAAATCACTCTCATCTCTTCACTCCTCCCCTTCCCCATCGTAAGACCTCCACCACCACCTTTCCAATATAACTTCCTCCCCAAGAAATCACTAAAATACCTCAAATCCCTTAATTAAATCCCTAAAATCCCTAATTAACCACTAAAAATCCCTAAACATTATAAAAGTCCCTAAACACATAATTAGCCTCTAAACACTTGTCTAACCCTCGCTGGAATCCCGTCGGACCGCCGGGGAAGTCACTGGAATCACGTCGGAGCTTCGTTAGATTCACCCTTAGCCTCGCCGTCTTCTCACCGGTCTCATCCTTTAGTTGCAGGAGGTATATCGGAGTGTTTACCGGAGAAGAACCGCCGGAGTCAACCTGGTCAACGTCGGAAAGTTTTCGGAGTTAACGTCGCCCAGTCGTGGTCAACGCCGGAGGGATCAGTCATACAGTCAGTCAACGGGCCAGTCTTGGTCAATGGTCCACTCTGCGGGTCAACTGTCAAAGCTTGTCAATGCTCGGGTCAACTGTGGTCAACGATCGTGTCAACTTTGGTCAACGGTTCAGAATTGTGTCGGGGATCGTCAGGTTCAGAGGTTCGTGGGTCTAGGAGTTCCGTCAACCATTCTCGGGTCACATCCGTCATCCGTAAGTCATTGTGAGTTGGCTAAACTGTTGCGTGTTGCATTAATGTTAGAATCATATAGATCCTGAAATTATAAAACCGTAGAATCATAGGAATGCATACCTGTAATTGAAATCTATTAAAATGGTTAGCTTGTATAAATAACTCGGGAATTAAATAAAACGGATAGGATATATACATCACATATAGTTATTACTTATCGGTTGATTAATTGATCGTATCGTTGATTGCTTGATTGAGTGTTGCATACATATAGAACGGCATGCTAGAAAATATATGCATATATATATATAACATATCTAAATGAATTTATATACGGGAAATTGAGAGTTAAATTAAAATACGGATTAAAAAACATAACACACGTAGAATATGATAATTGGGTTGATTTAAGTAATTAGTTGTGAATTATTAGAGCGTCAGGAGATTAGTAAGTTTATTAAGCCAATCTGACGAATTTAGGGTAATTAAACATAAAACTATTTAAATAGAAATTTAAAAGATATAATCGAGGGTTAAGGCATATAGGGAGTTAGTAACTTACTAACTCTAATCTAGCGGTAAGATAATTGAGTAATTAAAAACTATGAATTTAAGATAAGTTGAATTGGGGCTACGGGGTTAGTAAGCTTACTAATCTCAATGTAGCGGGTTAAATGAATTAGGGTTTAAGCTAAAAAGATTAACTAAACATAAGTAATTATCTGATTGGTGATGTGATTGATTGTGTGATTGTTATCTACTCTGGTGTTGGACCGAGTAGACTGTTGATTGCTTGATTGGTTATCTACTTCCGGGTTGGACTGAGTAGATTGTTTTGGTAGATACTTTCTCCGGTACGGGACCGGGTAAGTCTGTGTATATATACCTATTCTGGTGCGAGACCGGATATGTCAGGTTGTGTTGATGAATGGTGGTGGGACTTGCGGGATAGATTGGGGATTGAGATAGTGTTTCTAATTGACCTTGTCGGTCTTGCGTGATAGAGTCCCAGTGAGTTTGCTTGTTTACATTACTCTTATTGGGACTCTATAGGATGCGTTAAGATACCGCAAGTCTAGAGATAGCGTTCCGATACGGAATACTCCCTGATATATGTTTAGTCCGAACCGAACACAACTCGTGGAAGCGATATGGGTTGAAAAGCCTTGTATCATGGAAACGAGGTAAACATAGTCATTGATGGTTTGGTTCGAGCCATTGACTCAAACCGGACCATCTATGGCTTTCGCATTGCGACAAAATCTTCTCGTTTAGCTTGCACGGGTTCGATTGGTCATGTTCTTGTTTGATTGTTGGCCGGTCAGCTCGTCGGTCTGCGGATAACGAGAAGGGAGCGTTACAACGTGGCATATGTAAGAGGAGAGAAAAGTCTCGTTATATATATATATATATATATTAGTTTTATAATCATGTTCACACAAAATATATGTATATGTTTGCATACACACAAATCATTTTTTATAACATTTTTGCCATTATAAGTTTCCTTGGGAGAATGTTTTGATTGAAATACTATATATAAAAATTCCGATCAGTATATTTTTTTAAAAAAACTGATTCGGTCCGGTTCAGATCATATCAGGTTCGGGTCGGTTATGTACTTCATGGTAAAATCTTAATATCGATCATACTTTTTGTAACTAAAGTACTCGATATAACTTCAAAACTCCCAAAACCTAGAAAAACTGAAAAATTCGGGAAAACAATCCGTAAAAAATCCAAAATTCGAGAAGTTCGAGAAACAGAAAATATTTCAGCCCAAATAATACCAATTTATATAGTAAACTAAATAATAATAAATCATAATATTTATATGTGAACATCTTCTTAGTCTTTTTATATAATATTAAAAATTTAGATAAATTAAAAAAATGAACCAGTAATATATCAGTTATTGGTATAGTCCGGATTAATGCATATACCTAATAGGTATTGAGTATTACCCGAACTGAAACCCAAATTACTTGCACTTGAGGTCTAATCGGTTATTTTGCTACATCCAAATCCGAATCGGTACCAATTTTATCGATATGGGTCTAGTTCATTTCTTTGGATTCGGTTATTATACTTTCGGTTATTATGCTTAGACACATGCAGTAAGTTATCAAAAGTTTTGACAGCTAATTTTGTAACGATTAAACTAGTATTGATGTGTTCTGTTTATTCTAATTCTTCAAGTGGATAGGTTTGTTGTTATTGTTAGTAGCATAGTGGGCAATAGCCAACATGGTATAGTGTCTTATTTTAATTATCACGCGAGTTTAGCTGTCAAATATTCTATTACAATGTACTAATCTTCAAATGGAGAGAAGCAAGAATCCATTTCACCTTCTTTTTTTCTTTAAGAGAAAATGTCACTGCGAAATTATACTAACGGATTAATAGATTTTGAGTTGTTAAAAATTAAAATTCATTTTAAATTTTGAAAAATCAACTCAGAGTTATCTCAGTACGATAATGAGTCTGATTGGTGAATAAAAACAGAACGGATATATTAGATGTTATTGGAAGTGGTAAGCGGTTGAATAGTGCAAACTATAAAAAAAATCTGTTAGTGAAAGCAATTAGCGAAAAAAGTAATAAAAAAATTGAGAGTAATCATTTATACTGTAATTTTTTTAACACTTTTATGATTGGTAATAAACAGTGTTAAAAAACGCTAAACGCTAAGTAGACGGCGACCTAACGCTTAGTGGCTAAAACACCTAATTAGGCTTTATGCAATTTTAGATGGTTTAAACATTTATAATTGAAAACGATATATTTAGATATATCGTATTATATACATTATTGAAATTGAAATATTCTCAGTTTTAGAAATAGATTTAAAACTCAAATTACATTGAAATAACAAAAATCAGTTAAATTTATCACTACACGACATTTGCTATCAAAATCTGATAAATGTACGATATTTTTTTATATTGTTAACCATTAATTTGTGAAGTAAGAACTTATAAATTTAGTTACATGTAATAAATTTTTAAAATTACACTGAAATAAAAACAAAATTTTAAAATAAAATGATAATTGGTTAAAAATTGTGTAGACCGTCTAAAACCATTTAAACCTGCTTAAATCCGCATAAGACCGTTTTAATCCATTTAATAATATACACATAATTCTAACGTCTAAAGAAAATCACCACAGTCAAAACCGCTTAATATCTAGACCCGTGCAAGAGGCCGCATAAACCATTTTTAGAACATTGTTACCAACTAAAACGGTATACTTTTAAGGGCTATGGTTAGAGGTTACAATCAAACCCAATAACAAAAGTATAACAGACGATTTACTGATCAGTGGGACACCATGTTTCTCTTAAATACACCTTTAATTTATTTTACCATTTCCATAATTGAATACATTAGACATTTGAAGTAGATAATTATGTGCAGTGGTGTTTCTTGATCAAGAGTGTATATAGTGATTTTGGGTTTCGTTCGAATTAGAAAATCGTAAAAAATAGGTTTCTTAAAAACAGTATATTAATTTAGAGATAACTTTGTTTTTGCTAGGGATCCATACACATAGGGTATATAGTGATTGTTGGGTTTCGTTCGAATTAGAAAATCATAAAAATAGGTTTCTTAAAAACAGTATATTAATCTAGAGATAACTTTGTTTTTGCTAGGGATCCATACACATAGGGTATATAGTGATTTTGGGTTTCGTTCGAATTAGAAAATCGTAAAAAATAGGTTTCTTAAAAACAGTATATTAATCTAGAGATAACTTTGTTTTTGCTAGGGATCCATACACATAGGGTTTAAATTCTCATATTTAAATTGATAACTAACACTAGTGTCGTTATGCCCTTGAATTTATTTTAAAATCTTATATAATAGAGATAAAATAATGCTAAAATCTCAGTAACGTGGACTGTCTCGGCTATGGGGCTGTGGCGGCTATACGAATGGTTGGGGCAGGTATCCGGGTAACAAAGACATATTGAGTTTAAGAATTGTTAATTAAATTTTCAATAGTTATAGTAAGGATTACATTTTATTGTATGTGTATATAAACTACAACTGTACACATGACTATACCTACTCGCATATAATTAAAAGAAAAAGTAAATGAATTGTTTTGAGTTTGAACAAGGTTGTATTCATGATCAACTGAAAATAATTTCACAAAGCGTATAATCAAATTAGCGATACAAATATTTTCACACAATATATAGTCTAGTTTATATAGGTTTGAGCTATTAAAGAGTCTACGAGACATATGCACATAATTAACGTTAAAAATGTAGTCATTTTCGACCCAAAAAAAAATGTAGTCATTCATGTAGGCAATACAATGAATGTTCAAAAGTTGCAAATAACCGACTGATGCGATCTTAATGGAGAAGATCAAGCTCTTTGATACACTTTGTGAGTCTAGTTGTTGGATGGATGATAAACAAATGGGATGGACAGATTGAAAGGAATAGAAACACTGGAATGAAAGAAACTTCTTGAAGCTGCGGAATCACTTCAAGACTTTCGAACTCTGATCTTCTAGAAGATGAATTACCAAAAGAAGAATCAAAGATGAATAGATATTACACACCATTCAGATCAAACAATCTCGAAAAGTTTTGATAAAAAGAAGTTTGATAAAGTTCAGAAATGGCTACAAAGTGTTTTAAATAGAAAACTGCAACATAGCTGTATGAACAGCAATTAATCACCTAGAAAATGACACAAAGACTAATTAAACTCTAAGATTTCGAAATCCTCGTATTAGAATGAGTTATGGGGCCTTATGGATCAGTAATGGGCAAAGATAATAGCATGTGGGCTTGCCTCATTAAAAACCTCTCTTGGAAAACCCATTGGGACAAAACCAAGAGGAGGGAAAAAGAGTACAAGTCCACACACCTCCATTACTGATGACTTAAGTGGCTTGAATCACAACCAAAGTGGCTGGATTAGCACACTCAAGTTGGCCCTGGACGTGGTGTAGAAGTGTGTAGAAGGCTTGCTTGAATTGTTTTGCCTTTGCTCTGGTCATTGGTCCAATTGGTATGTGCAAAGCTTCTGATCCTTGTTCTCCATTCTCCTCAGGTTCAAGCTGCTCCTTAGCTCCATTCTCCTCAGCTACAAGCTGCTTCTCAGCTCCATTCTCCTCTAGTTCAAGCTGCTCAATGTCTTCAGGTTCCAAGCTTCCCATGATCACATCATCCCCTCCCTCTTGAAAAGGATTTGACCTCAAATCTGGTTCATCTGCAATAAAAGGAACTAAATCAGAAACGTTGAAGCTTGAACTCACATTATACTTACCTTGCAAGTCGATTTGGTAGGCATTGTCATTGATCCGTTTGATGATCTTGAATGGTCCATCAATGCGTGGCAGTGGTAAAGAAATGAGCCCTAAATGCAACACATTTAGACTTTGATCTCTCTTTTCTATATGTTATATTTGGCTATTCTAAAGAATTGCGAATAACACGGGGCGGATAGAACGGGATATGCAGATAGACTATAATTTTGAAACCTAGAAAAACGACGAGATATCACGTGTCTAAACAAAAAAAAAACACAAAACATATATTCAATCATATGTCTACCAAATACAATTAACTGACTTATCTAATTTCTTTTTTTTCAAAGAATAATTAAAAACTTATCGAATTTCCTTTGTTTTAAATTAAAAACAAAAACTCATCGAATCTCTCGTTGCAATATGAAAACATTTATCAAAAATTATCATATATGGAAGTATTAGATCTAAGTAATGAGCCTAACTCACACCCAAAAGCTAGTTCAAGAGAGGAGGATTGCCACATCACTTATATATTGTCCCATTCTCATGTGTTTAGTCGATGTGGGACTTTAATACACCCCCCTCACGTTCAGGACTGGACATCTTAACGTAAAGTTTGTGGGACTGGACATCCACGGGTAGGCCACAACCGACAAACAAACCTTTGGGCTCTAATACCATATTAGATATAAGTAATGGATCTAACTCACACCCAAAAGCTAGCTCAAGAGAGGAGAATTGCCACATCACTTATATATTGTCCCATTCTCATGTGTTTAGTCGATGTGGGACTTTAATAGGAAGATTTAACCACGCACGAGCTATCTAGATAGATAACTAATAAATAAATAAATAAACAGAAAGTTAGACTAATAATAGCAGCAATCATACGTACGTAACATCATGCAAACAAATACATATAATTATTATATAGCCTTGGGATTTTTATAGTGTCCTGGCATGCCAAGTTGTAAGCACAAATAACATAACGAGTTGAAAAACTTAGATCCGAATTATATATGAAAACAAAGAGATGAAAGATATTTACCATTCCTATTGGAATGCTCGGTTTAAATTACATATAATCGTAGAGTTTCCTATCTTGTCCAATTCAATTTGGCAAAAGGAAAAAACCCTTAAAATACACCAACTGAACTCGTTTTTGCCAAAAAATACATAGACTTTTGCGATTACCCGATTAATACATGAACTCGTTAATATTGTCATTTTAAATCACCAACTAGCAAAATATCAGGATTTTAATATATAATTTTAGCGGAGTTAATGTCCCGTTCACGGCGTTTCTAACGGAGTTATAAACCGATGGGAAAAAATCCAAAAAATACACCAACAGAACTCGTTTTGCCGAAACATACACAGACTTTTGTCATTACCTGATTAATACACGAACTCGTTATTATTGTCATTTTAATCTCTCTTTCTCCCAGATTCTTTTAAATTTAAATCTATTAAAATTAATGTATCATAAGCCGACGCCGGAGCCTTTTCTTTCCGTAACGTTGATCTCCCTTCCTCTTATTTTTTTTTGTTTCTTCTTAATCCTTATTTTCGTACTTTAAATTTCTCTTTTCATACACCCTCGTGCACGGGGCAGACGATGAACGGGTACATTGCGCATTGTTTCCCTAGATCGAAAGAAGGAGAACCTTACTCGGTGGTGACTGAGACTCTAGGGGTGAAAGGGTAAGTGTTAAACCCATGCAGCAGCCATGAAGGCGGATATTAAGCGCAAGGGACTAAGGCAGGGGGCCGAGTCATCGTCTGGGTTGGGGGTAGAGGTATCCCACAACTGCCCTACGTTCGATCTTGAGGAATCTTCCTGGTGCACGAGGGCGTGCACATTGATGGGTGGGGGGGAGAATGTCACGACCCTGTTTTCGTGGGACGGTTCGTGACTGTCGTGATGCTTATGCGGGACTAAAACGAATGGGAAAGGATGTTGTGTTTCAGTGAGTGGAAATCTTTTTGGAGTAAGGTAGACCGACCCGGTTGAGTTCCGAGAGTTTATCGCTGATCGGGGATCTGACTTTGGAGAAGGGATTAGGCCATTCTTGCAAAAACTGGTCATGGTCTGGAGCCGATAACATGAGGAACCCGAGGCAGGGCGAAGCCAGTCGAAAAAGTCCGGAAGAGAGGTAGGATGGCTCGGTAGGTATGGGACTGTCGAGCGCCACACGGCAGGTATGGGACTATAGATTTAAATTTTTTTTTTAAAAAATCTGGAAGAAGAGAGATTAAAATGACAATATTAACGAGTTTGTGTATTAATTAGGTAATGACAAAAGTCTGTGTATTTTTCGGCAAAAACGAGTTCAGTTGGTATATATTTTGGGTTTTTTCCCCATCAGTTTAAAACTCCGTTAGAAATGCCGTTAACGGGACGTTAAATCCGTTAAAATTATGTATTAAACTCCTAACCTTTTGCTAGTTTATGATTTAAAATGACAATATTAACGAGTTCATGTATTAATCAGGTAATTATAAAAGTCTGTGTATTTTTCGGCAAAAACGAGTTCACTTGGTGTATTATTTGGGTTTTTTCCCATTTGGCAAATCAATATGAAAACTAATTTAACCGGTACATATACAGCATAAGAGTTTATAAACAATAATAGCGATAATTAACAAAAAAAAGAAGAAGGACAAGGCCATAATAACTTTATTTTATGATAATTATTGGAATTTAACATGAACATGAAGAATAAATAGAACATGTTAGCTAGCTTTCTTCTTCTTGTTCTCTTCTTGTAATTGCTTTATCCTCTCACGGCCAACAGTATATATAAGCCTAACATGAGAACACATATTCTCCAACCATTGCCGAGTTAAATTCTCTATAAGTGTCTCGTAAAACAAATGGCGAGATTCGGGTTAGTTATAGTGACGATTCTTGTGATTCTTGTGAGCTTTTCAGAAGCTCAATTGAAGACAGGGTTCTACGACAAAACTTGCCCTAACGCAGAGAAGATCATACAAAATGTTGTTAACCAACATATTGGCAATGTACCCTCTTTGGCTGCTGGCCTTATTAGGATGCATTTCCATGATTGCTTCGTTCGGGTATATGTTCTTCACTGTTTTTAATCCCAATTTTTAGATTACCATTTTAGCTTATAAAATTATTGAATATATATAATCATAAGATTTCTTGGAATACACATATGATATATGGTAGGGTTGTGATGGTTCGATCTTGATCAACGCGACATCAAGAAACCAACAAGTTGAGAAGATGGCTCCTCCAAATCTAACTGTTAGAGGTTTCGACTTTATCGATTTAGTGAAGTCTGTTCTGGAAAGGAAATGTCCTGGAATAGTCTCATGCGCCGATATCATCACTCTTGCTACTAGAGACTCTATTGCTGCCATTGTAAGTATTCTGATACTATAATTACCTCGTTTAATCTAGTCCCCAATAGACCAAAAACAAATCGGTCTTTGGTTACTTTTTGTTTAGGGTGGACCGACATGGAATGTTCCGACAGGACGCAGAGACGGACGGATCTCTAATTCTACCGAGGCTTTGAACAATATTCCTCCTCCTTTCGCAAACTTCACTACTCTTATAACCCTCTTTGGAAACCAAGGACTTGATGTTAAGGACCTCGTCTTGTTATCCGGTATGAAAATTTTTGACTTTTCCAGTTTGGTTTAGTAATTTCGTACAAAATTATGGTTGAGCAATATCCCGTTAGTTTATTGTATTTAAACAGTATCATTTTTAAATGTTTTAGGTGCGCACACGATCGGAGTGTCTCATTGCTCCTCCTTCTCGAACCGTCTCTTTAACTTTACCGGCGTCGGAGACCAAGACCCGTCGCTCGACAGCGAATACGCCGACAATCTAAAGTCACGGAGATGTTTATCTCTCGCCGACAATACCACGAAGGTTGAAATGGATCCTGGTAGTAGAAACACCTTTGATCTTAGCTACTATCGGCTTGTCTTGAAACGTCGTGGACTTTTTGAGTCTGACGCAGCGTTGACTATGGATCCCACGGCGTTGGCTCAGGTTAGACGCTTCGCCAGTGGATCGGAGCAAGACTTCTTTGTCGAATTCGCTAAGTCAATGGAGAAAATGGGAATGATCGGGGTAAAAACCGGGTCGGATGGGGAGATCCGAAGAACCTGTTCAGTGGTTAACTGACAATGTTCTTCTTTCTTTTTAGTATTTTTTTCGTTATTTTGAATTTTTGTCGATTATTTTGGTGTTTGTAATTTGTATTTTTTTTTTGACATCTCGTAATTTGTATTTCTATATGTGGGGAAATGTGTCTTTTCGAATAAATTTCACGTTTGTGTTGATTTCAATAAAATTTGTTCTTTGCATTTTCTGAATGTAATATTCTTATGCTTAATTATTAGCCTGTTTTTTTTCTAAAAAAAGGAAAAAAAGTTTTAGTGTGTAATAATATATGTGTTTTCTAAGAAAAATAAACAAGTGTTATAAAAGTGTGTGAAGTAGACAATGAATGTTTGCCGTGTATCAAATAAGAGTAATGAAAATAGTCCACCATTCAATATAAAATTGTGTTTTTTTCTTCTTGCAGTTATAAGCTAAAACAAAATAAGTGTAAGCAAAACGGATCAAATTTCTAAAAGCAACAAAATTATGTGTGATTTGTTTTGTCGACAAGATGTATATTGAGATGGCCGGATGGGCAGTACAATAAAACAGAACAAATTACAATTATTTGGGCTTGAACGGTTTGGATATGGCCCAAAAATGGGCAAGTTAGTTCGAGTGAACCCGTTCGATAGCTACGTGTTGTCAACTCACGGACACGCGTCGACTGCACAGTGTATTCGTCATGCACACCGGCGTCGGAGTAGCCGCGATTCACAGACTTCGATGGGTAGCTTGATAAACGTAAAAATTGCTCTGCCGATCTAACTCCGGGATGAAGAATCGATGGCCACAAGATAGATAAGAGGTAATCTTCAATCGCCTATCCACCATAGCTTCGAGGAGATGTCAACCGCCAAAGAGGCCCAATATATTGACCTCGTAGATGTGTTTCTATGCAGACTGGTTCCGACGATGCACGCCGCGTCTACATGCAGGGGAGACACATACTAGAAACTTGTATCCACGCGACAAGTAAATCTGGGAGAAGGAAGAGTCGCCTTGCCACCGAAACAAACCATTAGCCGGAATAGATCTCGTTAACGGAAAAGTGTCCAGGTGAAAAACAAAAACCTAGTCCGGTGAATAATTGGAAGCAAACAGTTGATCAAAACTCCATCACACATACAAAAAAAATCGGCGGATATCTTGATCGAAGCTTTATAAGACGGAAATCTGCAAAAAAAGTCCGACAGAAGTCGAAACCACAAAAAATATTCACAGATCCAAATCTCCGGCGTGGCTAAGAGAGCCCACGGCCGGTGGTTGGATAGAAACACGATTTGCTTTGGTCGAAAAACTAGGTAGAGAGAAGGGAGAGAAAAGTCGAAGAAGAAGGAGAATTATGTGTGGTTAAATTGTGGTTTGCAGTAGTTAAATTATTATATATATATATATATATATATATATATATATATATTTATATATATTTAAAAAATCTTTAAAACAAAAACTTAATTATATTAATTACATATTTTTAATTAACTAAACATACATTCTATCTTAAATTTTCTTTTATCTTTTTTTTTTTTTGGTTTTTACTAGATACAAATTCGAAATGTTATAACAAATAATATATTATTTTATATTTAATAACTATATTTGAGATAATTTAACAAATGATAAAATATAGAAAAACTTATACCAATTTATTTTATAATTTTGATTATAGTTTGGTTATCTATTCGATTATATTGGTAAGGTTGAAAATTTAATTTTTGTTATCGATTTCGGTTTGGCTTGACTGATTCAATTAGTTATTTAGATTTTTTGAATCGATTTTACTAAAATTAAAGAACCGAACCAAACCAAACTAAGCCAAACCAAATCGAAACAATCCGAAAAACTGAGTTTATTCAAGACTAACCGAATTTACCTGAAATAAACCAAAATTAATCCAAATTCTTTCTAGAAACCGAAAAGTTTATTTTATCTCCGCTAAAATTGAAAAAATCGAAATAACTGAAACCAGAACCGAATCAAAATAAATTTTGGTTATTTAAAAAAAAAAAATTCAAACTAACATAACAAATTTTAACACAAAAAGCCGAACCCATAGCAGTAATATACATGAAACACTATAATACCGACATTATAATATTTAAAATTTTAAATAAATAATTATACATAAAATTTTAAAATAATCTATATATTAATATCATCATTTTTTTCAATCAAACATTTATTTTATACCACATACTGTGTTTTCACCATTCAAATGTTTATTTTGTACCGCATACAACTTCTTTTTACTATTCAAACATTTTTACGTACCGCTTGTTCCGCAATAATCGCACTTGTTCCACATATTGCGTTTCTTGCGTGTAAACCGCAGTTAAACCATTATGCACTGCATGTTTTGCTTATCCTGCACCGCGTGATCCACTATCACCATTCAGAACCTTAGTCAATTTGGTGCAAAAACTATTGTAATAGAAATGATGTTAAAATAAAGCTAGAATATGGTGCAACATCTTGAGATGACATATACTGAAATTATTATAATTTTATTATATATCTTTATTTTATATGTGTATATTTTTCATAAGAAGGAATAAAGAAGAGAGTGATACCAAATTACCAATAAAAGGAGAGAGATAACTTTGTTTAATGTATGTGTATTACAACGATTGAATGCACTTTTTACATATAAATTTTTTTACACATTTTAGTGTAAATAATAATGACTAATGATGATTATTGGTTCCATATTTTTATCTTTACATTTGTGTTGTTGACTTTTGTAACATTCCTCATTAGAGTCCATTGTCATTCATATCTTTTGTGGTAAATTTTCATTTACCTCGTTAAAAGCTTTTCCATAAAAACTATGTGGTTGAAAATCATAGTAATGTAAAAAGAGTACAACTACACAACCCCCCCTCGAATGATTAGAGTAGGTCTCGTTGATATAGCATTCCAATGTTGTGTACATTTTTTCGAAACACTGAAGTAGGTAGTGACTTTGTGAAGATATTTTGCAGCATTATCCGATGATCGAACATATTTCAGTTCAAGATTTTGTTCTTCTAATTTTTCAATGTATATGAGAAGAAATTTGGTGGAATATATTTGGTTATCTCGCTTTTGATATATCTTTCTTTTGTTTGAGTGACACATACATTATTATCTTCATATAAGATGGTTGTTTTTGTACATATGTGGATTCTGCTACTAAATTGAATATTAACATTTTGATATAAGCCAAAAATATTATCTACTTTCCTCATGGAGGGTGATGATTTCATCATGGTTTGAGTAAGTACCTACAAGTGTTTTTTTTTTCCTGAGAACGCCATAATATGCGGTTCTTCCAACTGTGAAAACATATCATGTTTGTGATCTAGCCTTATGAGGATCAGATAATTATCATGCATTTGCAAAACCGATTATTTGTTTGTTTGAGTTTTTAGAATAAAATAATCCTAAATGAATCATTCCTAGAAGGTAACAAAAAACATGTTTGATAAAATAATGTTGCATGTGTTTGAGAAAACCCTGAGCCACAAGACGAGCTTTTATCTCATAAGCTTGTTCTTCTCATTTATTTTTTGAACGAATATCCATTTGTATCCGACATGTTTAACACCTTCAGGTGTGACTGTAATAGGTCGAAATGCCTCTCTTTTATTAAGCGAATAAAGTTCGACTTGTGTGACATATTTTCATCTTATCCAGTCATGTCGCTTTTGACATTCATAAATTGATTTTGGTTTTGGATCTTCACTTTCTTCATTTATATCTTTTGACATGAGTATAAGAACATATCATCAATATCATTCATTTTTAATTCCATATTTTTATGTTATGAATGTAGTTGATAGATTTATGATTTACTTCGGATTCAAGATGTTCAATATTATCATCCCCATGATTTGTTTTTCCGAAATTTCTGTTATGTTGGAAAGATTTTGTTTCTCAGTCTCATTAGTCTTATATGATTTTTATCCTTAGAACTAATAGGTCTACCATGCTTCAAACATTTGTAGACTCTCGTGTATCATCTTCTTTTTCATGTTCATGTGGTATTTCAATAAGAGCATGAGAATTTACTGCTAGTATATGCAATTTTGTTACCATTTTTGTATATGTAAACACATTAGGTAACTGATTTTCGATACTCTACAAATGCATAATTCGATGAAGTTCTAATTCCGACTGTTTTTTAGGAAAATCAATATGTACTAGAGATGGTACACACCATTTGATATCCTTTTATACTTGTTCATTTTCTCCCCTCGAACCGGAAATAGTTTTTCATTAAAATGACAATTAGTAAAATGTTCCATTAAAACGTCACCAGTTTGCGGTTATAGGTGTCATATAATTGATGGAGAATCACAACCAATATATATCCCTAACCTTTTTTGTGGTCACACCTTTGTACGCTGAGAAGGTGCAATTGGCACATATAAAACTTAACAAAATAATTATTTATGAGAAATATTTGATTTTCGTCCAAAAGCTAACTGTATTAGAGAGTATTTATGATATACACTTGTCTTAACCGAATAAGTGCTTTTGCGTGAAAATAGCATGCCCCATACAGAAGTCGAGAGTTTGATATCATTATTAATGGTCTGGCAAGCAATTACAGACATATATTTAATTAATTAGCCAAAATCTTTTGTGTTTTAACATGGGCAATAGGATGTTAAACATTGATTCATGTAACCATACAATAATCATTGAATGTTTGGGATGTGAATTCACCATAGTTGTCTAGTATAGCTCTCTTTATTGGATAATTAGGAAACTGAGGTCTTAGTTTGATTATTTGAGATAGAAATCTAGCAAATGCCAAATTTCAAGATAATAATAGACAAATGTGTGATCATCTACTAGATGCGTCAATCATTACCATAAAATAGTAGAATGATAAACAAGGGAATGTATCAGTCCACAAGGTGGATGTATCGGTCCATAAATATCTCTTTAAATTCATTTAAGGAATTTTGGTAATTCCTTATCTATTTTTGTTGGCGATGGTCATATAATTAATTTTCCTAAAGAACATGCAACACATATTATTTTACTCTCCTAATAAGTTTCATGAATTTTGAGAGAATGTCAATGTGAGTTCTCAATGATTTTTCTCATCATCGTGGTGTTTGGATGATCAAGGCGGTCATGCCAAAGTATGAAATTATCAAGATTTATCTTGATCACAAGATATGATTCTAAGACATTTATATATGTATGATGGAAACCAGAATGGAGTTTTGGTAACTTTTCTAATACTTCCTTTTCCCTGATTCTTAGAAGTAATATACATGTACTTCTTCTCATCCTCAATTACAGACTGAGTATCAAATCCTTGAAGATATATATATAATTAAAGCTCAACAAATTCTTTTTAGAAATTGGAGAAAATAATGCATTATTTATAGAAAATTTTGTACCACTAGGTAATGTAAAATTTGCTTTACCAATCCCCTCAATCAAGTCTGAAAGACCCAATATTGTATTGACAATGATATTTGTTGGTTTTAAATCAGAGAAAACATAAATCAGACAAAACATTCTCTATATTTCAGAATAGTGTGCGTTGTTCCACTATCTGGTATACAAATATCTCTAGCATTTATCTTAGACGATGTTGTATTTGCATTGTAACAATTTCTGAGATAAACAAAAAAAATTATTAAATAAGATAATTTTATTTACGAAAGTAACTATGACACATTAATTATACAATACTAAACAAAGATCACACATAAATTATATAGTATTATATCATAATCACAATAATTACACATTAGTATTTTACATAAATGACCATTATATATGGTACAATCATAGGGATTTTCTAGAGTCACATAATGAATATCTAAGATTTATGTAATCGCGGTCTCATAGAAACCATTTGTAAAATCATAGGCATCAAGGTGAGTTGTACCCTCAGAATATTTTGCGAGATTTACTTCTTTTCCTTTTCATTTGGAGGATTCTTTATACAGTGCACAAAGATGTGCAGAAGTACAACATACCAGCGACAAATGTTCCTTGGTACCGCATCTGAAACAAGTTTCTTCTCGTTTCCGGAGGTATTTTGGTGTTTTTTCTCCTTAGGGTTGTTCATATCGGATCCAATGGAATGATTTTTGTCATATGGGTTTAATTTTCTCCCAAGTACGCTATTGTTTCGAAACCCACAACCCCGAAATGCATTATTTTCTCTTGCTGGATTCTTAACATCCAATGCATTTTCTTCAAGAAAAGCTTTGGATCCAGTGGGGCGAGTTATGTGATTCTTGATGAGGAGCTCGTTGTTCGTTTCTGATAAGAGGAGAGTCACAACCAAATCTGAAAACTTATATCTACGCAACATATATTGTTGTTGTAATGTGATGCGGTTTTTATGGAACGTTGTTTACGTCTTATAAAGCATGTAAGATTAAGTTATGGTTTCACCACAATATCTCAGTTTGACCACAATTCCTAATATAGCAGAATTATAGTTCATCACTTTGTTGATGTCTTGGAACCTTAGACTTTGCCACTCTTTCCGAGCAAATGGAAGTCATATGTCTTTATGATGATCAAAATGATCTTTTAGAGTCTTCCATAGCTCTTTGGGATCTCTTATGTTGGCAAATTCGTATACGATAATTTCATTAAGGTGTCTTCTAAGGAAGATTACCGATTTGGCCTTTTCTTGGGCTGTTGAGGTATTTTTTCCTTAATGGTTTCTAATAAACCATGAGATTCTAAAAGGAGTTCAACAATGGTAGTCCAAAAAATATAGTTAGCGCCAGTGATATCTATAGCCGGAAATTGGAGATTCTGAACGTTTGCTATTGGATTTCTAAAACAAAATAAAAACGCATTATCAGATAGTTGATTTTATTAAAATATTTGGGGTGTCAGAATAAGTAGTGTGATTATAAGAAATACAAGTGCATAAAACATCAATATAAAAATTATTACATATTATTCGGAAGAAAATTCTCCAATGAGTAAACACATTACAAGAAAATAACGTTTTTGCGACTACACTTTTGGTCGCAAAATAGTCATTAAACATGGTTTTACGACTAAACTACGACTAAATATGGTAGTTGTAAATCCATAGTCGCTAAATTGCATAGTCGTAAAAATAGTCGACAAGTTACGACTAACAATAGTAGTCGTATCTTAGATGTAGCATAATCGCAATATATAGGGACTAACTTCCGACTACACGGCGAAAACTGTGCGACTAAAGATGGTGTCAAGATGCAGTCAAATAAATGTAGTCATCAAATAGTCGCTAAACTAAGTGACCTATGAGCGACTAATATGTGACTGTATAATATAGTCATCAAGTAGTAGTAACAATTGGCCACTATGTAGCGACTGTGTAACGACCATATTAACGACTATCCAACGACGAATCGAAATACCCAAATACGATTATGGTATTGATTCGGCCATTACTTGTCGGCTATTACGTGACTGTCTAATATAGCCACAACGTAGTCGTAATATAAAGTGACTATTTGGCGATTGTTTGTTGAGTAAGGTACCGATGATATGATGACTAACATGAATGTCAAGATATGATTACGGTCAACATTTCGTTGTTAATTTTCCACTGTTGTATGACTAATTTAATGACTACACATCGTCTAATCGAAACAACCAGATTCGATTATGGTACTGGTAGTGTCACTACATGCTGACTACTGTCTGACTGTCTTATATAGTCACAACTTAGTCGTAATATATGTGACTATTTGGCGATGGTTTAATGACTAATTAACGATCATTCACCGACTATTCGAAAATTCAAAATACGCTGATGGGAAATATTTTCAGACTACTTTGTGTGTGTTGCGAATAATTGACGACTGTTTGTTGACTTTTCTTCGTAAAACTAAAAATTTGGATTAATTCAATTTACAATTTGGTAATTGGTGATACCGTTATTTGAATCGTACAAGAAATGTAAAAGACATTTGCTTCAAAATAACATTGCTTCAAAATAACATTTGCATATAGACAAACGATCTACATACGCAAACTCCAGCATTAAGGAGTTGCCAAAACATATCCCAAAAAAATTAAAAGTGGAAGAGATAGTGATAAGTAACCTATGAAGTAGATGGTGTTGTAGGTTACGTTGAGCTTCCTTCAGTCGCTCTTGGTGGGCCACAAACACTGAAAAGTGTCTGGACTATTTACGCTTGCCCATTAATAGATTTTTTTGTTTCCATAAGGATTTACCCGTCCATCCTTCTCAGCGGCCTTTGATAATTAAAGACAATAAGAATAATTTAATTAATAAAGAACATGAGCTGAATTTATAAACATGGATTGCGAAAAATGTTACTTTCACTAAGAAAATATGTAGTTATATTCATCTGTTGAGATCTCCCGAGGTCGCAGTCCTTTTCAGTGCTTCTGCAATCCTTTGGAGTGCTGGCCATGTCTTTCATCCGTCGTTGACAGATATCCTTGAAAAAAATGTTTAAGAAGAAAATTATGGATGGTTTGGTCATGTCTCAAATGATACAAACATATATCCTCAAAAAAAAATCTTGTAAACGCTCACAAAATCGAACTTAACAAAACACAAAGAGTAGTTAAAAAGAGACATCAAAATCAATTGCTTGCGAACTATAAAATTAACAACCTAACCGTCAAACTCTAACTCATCAAACACTCATTAAAAACACAACAACCAACTTATCTAGGATGTGGAGACCATATTAAAGCTGAAAGAGGAATATAGTGGGCGTTTACAACATAGAAAACCAAAAATTTATTGTTCCACCACAAGCAAACCATGAGAAAATCATAAGAAAACCAACAATCAGACCCAAAAGCAATCCCGTTTCAAAAGGCAAAGCAAAGCAGAAGCAAACTAGACGGTTAACACACATCCTAATGTTATATCTTACATGTAGCTGTAGGACTCGTATCACTGAGGGCTTCATGATTGAGAGATTCTAAGAAGAGCTTGAGAGGGTTGATAGGGTTTATGCCAAAGTTAGCGATGCGACCGAGAGCCTCAAATAAGAGATTGAAAGAAGAAATATCAGTTTGAGATGGGTGGATTTGGAGCGATATTAGCGAGATGATTCAAAGAAGATTCAAAAAGGGGAAGAACATAATAAAATCAGGGTTTGTTGTAATTGAGGAATTATCGACACTTTGTCGAAATATGTGGGTAATTGAAATGTTTTGGGCTATCAAATTGGGTTTTGGTTTCTTGGACTTTTTTGGCAATTTTTTTGAATTTTTACGCACCTAGGTGTAGCTTACCCATCATATATTTCCTTTTATTGACTTAATTTATAAATTTATACTTATCTTTTTTTATGGTCGGGATCTAATATACTTATCTATTATAAAAGAGTCTTGCGGGTTTTGAAACTCTAAAATTAAAAATAGTACACATAAAAATTTAGGAAATAGTTTTGAGACTTGAATGTTAAAGCAAAGATGAAATTTTATATTTTGAGGTTTTAAAGTTTCTTTGGATTGGTTTGGAGAAGATTCTGATAACATGGCATTATGGTAATGTCCCAATATATGTTTCATACTAAATGCAATTGCATGGGGCTAAGGAAAGGGATATATATATGTTGTTTTGATGTTTAACGTTACATGAGATATGTATACAACAAGTAGGATCCGTAGGATATATCCCATAAAGGATTGTCCTAGGATATTATCTAGTTACAATAACATGAGAATATATAATTATACATAATTAATTTCTAAACATAGCATTTACGAATTACCATAATCAAACATATATAACGAGATGAAGTGGTTGATGTGAAATATCGGTTGTGATGAACATTTAATATTATTATTGTCTTTTTTCGTTTAGGGTTTAGAGTTTAGGTTTTAGTATTTAGGGTTTATTGTATAATGTTTGGTTTTATAGTTTAGGATATCAGGTTTAGTATTTAGGGTTTAGCATTTAATGTTTGGGTTTAGGGTTTGGTTTAGTATTTAGAGTTTAGGGTATATAGTCATTTGTATTATAGTCCTTGATATTGACAAAAACTATTAATAATTAGAAATCTTCACACAAAAACATATAAACATACATTTAATACTTTATACAACACACTATATTACAATATTACATAATAAAAGATAGTATATATTACATATATAATAAAAAAACACACATAAAAACAATTTTACAAAGTTACATATAAAATACCAATTTATTTAATCATAATTTCCATAATACTCCCATATATGCTCAATCAACCCATTCTGAGGTGATAAGATATTACTAACAATTTTAGAATTTGTCGATGATAAGATAAAGACAAATAAGAAATAAAAAGAAGTTTCAAGGTTTTAAATAATGAAACCTCAAATTTAATGTTTCACTATTCAAAGCTTCAAAATTAAGGATTGGAGGGGTGGTTGGACATGCCCTTTAGTGTTTAGTATTTAGGGGTTATGGTTTAGTATTTAGGGTTTATGGTTACTCCTTCTATGTTGGTCAAATTGTCAGATATGTGTTAAATAATAGAATTAATAACCAAGTTTACTTTAATCTTCTTAATAATTAAGTGTTAACTTTTGACTGCAATAACGCTGAATCGTTAACAAAATACTAGATAAGTATGTTTACAGGAAAACATCTATTGTAAAACTGGCAAAACATACATATATACGACATCACTGATTACAACGAAATTGGTAGAAGTTTTTTGCTATCATTTTGCAGCAGAAATCGGTCTGCATAATCCAGAAACATTGGTCGCAAACGTCGTTTTCCATTGGCCACCTAGAGCACCATGGATCGTATTTAGAACATCGGCAAATGCGCACAAGATCAATATCATTTTTGTTACTTTTCTCTGTGAACCAGTCAAGAAGCAATCTTCCCCACGTACCAAGTCAAGACGAGGTAGTATTCTTTGCAGTTGCGTTGCGTGTTCACGAGTAAATTCATATCTACCGAAAAGTTCATCATCTCTTTCTTCCCTGGAGGATTTGCGTATGATACCATACATATACTTGCTTAAGATGCATCCATATTTTGCAGCAGCCTTTACGGGTGCTAGTCCTTCATCTCTTTTGTTATTGAAGAAGAAATATGAGATTCCTTTGATTAGGATAGCTGATGTGTTGCCTGCGTCGTAGCAACTTTCATTGAATTTTCTCCAGTCAAAACTCGGAGCTCAAACATAGTATTCCATCTCTATTAGATTAACATATTTTATGAACTCCCGTGATTCCGTCATCTCCTTCAAGGCTTTGTAAACTATCTTCAAATGACAGAGATCTTGCATGTTCCGTTCACAAACACGGGCGAGTATCTTCGTTATCACATCATCCGGCATTGCTAGAAGGTTGAATGGGATGATTTCTTTCCATTTTCTTGTTACTGAACGGGTGTCGTAGTAAGGCTGGTCATATCGGCGCCATGAACAGTACGCATAAGCCATATGCATATTGTTGTAGTTTGTGTTAACTAAGCAGCTGACTTTTATTTGTTCTGAATCGGTGGTTCAAGATCTTAAAAATAGGTGTTAGTTAATCCCTAATTTGGTTGAAAGAGTTTCTTATTCTTTATAACCTTACATAAAGACACGACCATTCATTTTCTCCACACAAATAATTATTAAAATAATGAACCGAAAGTTCTAGTGAACTTAAATAACCTAGATTATCGTTTATTTGGCAGTTCCCTAGATGATCAACTGTTCACTAATGTCGGTTGTGTGTGCAGAAAGGTGAATGTCGACCCTATAAGTTAAGTAGTATTAACCTACTTTATGTCAAATCTTGTTAACATAGACATTATGTCATGCAAGATTATTTTTTTACAAAAGGTTAATATTCATTAAAATAAAAGTTGAGGATATAAATTTTTTTATGAATAAATATTTTTGTAATATTTTAGTGTATGTTTTATTATTTAAAATTTTTATGATACAGTTTAATTATTATTAATAGTAAGGACTTTAATGCTAAATTTTAAATCTATGAAACCTCAAATTTGAGGTTTTCTTTTGGAGACAAACACATTGAAACCTCAAATTTGAGGTTTATTAATATGAATATGAATTCAAGGAATGAGATCCTAAAGCTTCAGATTAACGAATCCAAGGATCAATGATGTTGTTGGTGTCGCACGTTGTGATGCAATATTTATTTATATGAACCCTAAGATCTTTAAACATCTAATTCATGAGTTACAAGTGTGAGGGAAAATGTCACACATTAGTTCTTTAATATTCCTTGTGTAACACATTATTTCATGAGTAAGCCATTAAGTGACACCAGTAAACTATAATGTATACGAGGAATCGAACATATATTTACATTAATCGATAACATTTAATAACGTACGGGTAATCTTATTAAGGCCGCAAAACCCAAAAGAAAAAACCGCCAATACCCTAACCATTATAACCTCTCTCAAACTCAGAGAGTTTCTCAAATTATTTTTCGTCTTCCATTTATTTCTCTCTACAGAATATTTATTTTTAAGGCAATACCAATTCTTTTTCGGAGACCAACAAGTCTACGACAAAATGAATTTTGAGATTGAAAGTCTTTCGGTCATGGATGTTTCAAAGGGTCTTCACCAGCAAAACCATCAAACTACTTTTTGTGGATGAGCAAGTTATCTTTATAGTATAATTATACTTTTGAAGTTTTACATCTTGCCATGTTATTACGATGTATAAAGTTTTGATCTTACGATGTCTAAAGTTTTAAGTCTTGCACTTTTTAGCGATAGGGCCAAAGGATAGAAGAAGAAATATGGGGTGCTTACGTTGGATTTTTTGTTTTAATATGATTTGGTTATGGATTTGTTTGATTTTTTTGTTTTTGAAAAATTGATTTGATTGGTGTTGTGCTTGGAATTTATGAAATTGGAAGAGATTCAGTGGGTCTTAGAAAAAATGATCGGGAAACTTATTTATGGAGGCGTCTTCATGTAAAATTCCCAATTAGAGAATTGGAGTAAGTAAAACTTCTATTTATTCCATGTAGAATATTCTTAGAATGTCTGAAAGCTGATCTGTAGTAAATATTCGCAGATATAAGTCATTGGATTGTGTGGTCATTGGCGATCTTGTTGTTAGGCTAGTTAAGGCATGAGACAAAAGTCCGAATGGGATTTTGTTCGGCTTATTTCAGTGCTTTAATATCGTCAAAAACAGTGGTGGTATGATGAAATTTCAAACCTTTTATAAATTTGTTCCAGTTACTATAAAATAACAAATAATTAAAATTTCTTTTTCGATTAGGATTGGTGAGGTTGGAGGCTATTCAACGAGTTTCCAAGATACGCTTTGATGCGTATGAAATTGAAGAGTTCCTTGATTTTGTCCAAAGGTATTTATCTAACACCTCATTATGTATTAATATTTTAATAAAAAAATTTCCTTCAGGTTCCCTAAGCCTCCTCTATGTTAAGAACGCTGGGTGTGGTTTGTTGGATTTGCGAAATGAAAGACATACTTATGGTTTATGAATTTTAAATTAACTTTGTATTTATAACTCGCACTTTGTTTATGGTTTTCTTTAGTTTTTTTTGTCAACATAGTTTTCTTTAGTAATTTAATGTTTTTAATCGTATTTCAAAATATCCACAAATTAAAAAATAATGAATGATGACCATAGTATTTAAAAACATAAATAGATTCGCAAAAATATTCTAATAATGATGTGATGACCATAGTATCAGTTTCTTATGATAAATTTTACGCTTAATTATAGATTATGAAATCAAATCATACATGGATCATTCTCATTTTTTATGATTATAATATATATATATATATATTATTTGTTGATAATCAATTAAGATTATTACCAAATATAACTAAACTATCATATATTATTATTACTAAATCAAAAACATACTATATGCTACGACAAATTACCGACTTTGTTACTACTATACACGGATCTCATTACTATCAAAAGTGATTTAAAACGGTGGACTTGGTAAGAAAACCCAAAAACGAAGAAGCGGATTTTAATGGAAATTTGCAATTGATTTGTATCGATTTAAAATAGTTACCTATTATTTATTTTTTAAAAAAAAACTAAACTTTTCACTTTCTTGTCTACCTCCTCACTTTCATTCTTTGATACTGAAAGGGATATCCACAAAATGAATCAGGATATAACATGCGACTGAAAACTCACAATTGCACAAAATTGCTGATATTAGTTTGAGGTTTACTCGCTGGAATGTTATAGCGAAGGTTTTGAGGGCGTGGTATTTTACTCACTATGATACTCCATTGGAATTAGTTTTATCCAATGAAAAGGTATTCTTCTTCTACTTAATTGACTCATTTGTCTTTCTTTATACCCCTTTCATTTTTTCTTGTATACATAATACCCATAAATCCAAACATTTTTATTTGAGTACTTCTTTTTGTAACCTTTGGTTATTATCAACAGGGAAGTCGGATTCAAGCCGTGTACTTTGGAAACAACGTCAAAAAGTTCCTTTTTCTTTTACAGAAGATGATTTCTGGTTTAATTTTCTGATTTTAGGGTTTCGTTAGGGCCAAAGTATTTTGAGTGTGTCCAAATTTTAAGGATATTCATATAATTAACAAGACAAAATCATTGAGAACTTCGATCCTCCAACTTTGGATGACATCTTGAGCTTCAAACCAATCTAAGGAATTAATGATGGGACAGTTTCAGATAAATATGCAATTGGTAATTGTTGTTTACAGTTCGCTATTATTAGATTAAGATGAAAAATCTATCATCGGATATTGTAAAATTGCGGTTCTTTTAGGGTATTAACTTATATTTAAATAATTTTTTTCCTATAGATGTTGTTGGTGCTATAATATACGTTGGAGAGCTTGAATGGAAATATCACTTTTCAAAGGTCTATTCGTATTCACGTACCCGCGCTAAATTCCAATTGATACTAAGATATTTCAAGTAAGTTATTCACATGGTTAAAGTTTCAGAGTTTTATAATCACCTTATAAACCTTACTAAATAATATTGTTGGAATTGAAGGAAGAGGGCTATAGAATGCGGTGCATATGGCTCAATTGTTGATGAGTTGTCCATGCGTTTTGAACAAGTTCCTGACAAGCATTTGTTTGTTTTGCTATGATTTTTTTGGATCAAAAGATTTTGCGGTATGTTTACATGTTTCCAATAAAATATGAGGAAGATATTAATATAGAACAAAATTATGAGAATATTTTTTTGTTTGTTTAGGGATTACGTGGCTTAGAGGTATAGAAGGGTCTTCTTCTATTGACTATCATCGTTTAACTTTGGATGTGTTGAAAAATTTGATGGATAAGTATGAATTTTTGAAATTGCCATATTGAAATCTTATGATCATATAAATTATTTAAAACATCTAACATATTTCCCTGTTTGATTTTGTGTAGTCACCCTAATCCTCTTCCGATATGGTACTCAAACGAGCACCATGCTCTCTATCGCTGCTAAATTTCATATACTCTTATTCTAAAACTATTAAAAACTTATGAAGTGTTAAGTTTTGATTTCTTAAAACCATTTTCCTGATTGCTAACCGTTTGGTTTCTATTTTAAGGGTTAACTTCGATTTAAAATTTAGTTTATATATAACATTGTACTTTTACATATTTATTAGAAGTTGGAAAAAGCGATTATACACTTTAAATATTGCAAGTATATATTAGCTTTGTAATCAGTTAAGAATATTAGCAAATATAATAACCAAACTATCTTATATTATTATTACTATATCAAAAACATACTATATGATAAGACTCATACCCGACTACTTTGCGATACGAGTAACGAGTCGCATAGTAGTCGTAACAATAGCGAAAAATTAACGACTTTGTTACTACTATACACATAGTAACAAATTAGTCGCCCACATAGTGACTCATTTGCGACTTTTATACGACTCTTCACATCAGACGCATAGTAGTCGCCAAATTACCAACTACACTACGACTATTGTTTCTGGTCTCGACAATAGTCGTTAATCATTCGTAAATCGATGACTAAATTGACGATAATTATTTTTGGTCGTTTATTAGTAACTAATAGACGACCATATGTATGTAGTCGCAAAACAGTCGCAAATGTGTCTCCAAATAGTCTCAAAATGTTACGATTACAAGTATAGTCGCAAGTTGCAATCGCAAAAACGGTGTTTTCTTGTAGTGAAAATATAAGAAAACAAGTAGATAACTTATTGCAAAAACTAAAAACGAATAAAGCACATTTCGGAAAATGTTTGAAGAGGGTTTTGGAGGAAGAGAAAACAATTTGAGTGAAAATAATGAAATATAGGTATAATTGTAGATTATAAAATACTGTTTATTTGCCGTTAAGTAGTTATTTGAAAAGTGGATAAACAAAGTTATATCTTAATAAAAGAAATTTGAAGACCGTTGGGGGGTAAAAATATAAAAACTGAAATAAAAACAATATGAACTATTAACATTAAAGATAATTTACCATACTAAATATAATATTATATATATGTGGTCATACCTCCTTTATAATAATTTCAATATATTAACATATTGTGACCAAATTATCCATGATAAGATGTGATGCAATATCAAGTTCTTCAATACATGTGATTATTATGAGAATCTCAACCTCATAACTTCATAAAATATTCAAGGATTCTCATTCAATAGCAATGACTAAATTGGTGGCAAGAAAACTAGTATTTGATTTAGCTAATTTTTCTTCTTTTTGTTTAAATATAAATAATTTCTTTAATGTCTTTTATTGTAAAGATCACATTGTAAGAACTATAAAAAGCTCAATTGTTCTATTGTAAATAATATAGAAATTTTTAGAATAATAAGAGTTCTCTCTTCTAAAGCTTTTATGCTTTGTTTTTTTGTTTCTCTAAGTTGTGCCGATTCCCCTTCTTAGAAAACATTATGAATTTATGTCTTATGTGTGGATTCACTAAGGCTTAGATTCTTGAGCTTATGACAAGGGCTTTCACATCCTTGAGTGGCGTTCTTCGATCCATCATCTATTCCATCTCCATCCACTTTCTATTCAAGGAGAGACCTTAGTCCAATTGAATAGAACCATCAAGCCATCAACGACCATCTTTTGTCTTAGAAGAGAGTGACCTTAGTCCAACTTCTTAGATCCACATCTATCCTTGTGAGATCGGTCCCGATCTTACATCATTTGGTATCAGAGCCAAATGTCATATCATCTATCTTTTTATTTTTTTTTGTTTAATTGTTTTCTTTTTTCATTCCATTTTAATATCGAAAACCAACAAAAAAATATTTTCTGTTTTTGTTCATTTTATAAAATTTAAAAACCGTAAAACTATTATTTTTCTTTATTTTTCCTAAAGCTTTATTTGTTTTTCTTTTTTTTAAAAAAATCTGTTTTCATTTCTTTTCTAAAAAAAATTCGTTTTCTTCTTTTTATTAAAAAAATAAAATATGTTCCTCATTTTATTTCTTTTTATTTTTAAAAATTGTTTCTACTTTGTTTCCCTTTAAAAAAAAAAATCTGTTTGTCGTTTTGTTTCTTTAAAAAAAAAAAATTCAAGGTGAAACGGTTTTGAGGACAAAACCATTTGAAGAGGGAGATAATGATGCAATATCAAAAAAATAGAGTGAATCAAGTTCTTCAATACATGAGTTTATTATGATAATCTCATCCTCATACTTCATAAAAAAAGTCAAGGATTCTCATTCAATGTCAATGGCTAAATTGGTGGCAAGAAGACTAATATTTGATTTAACTAATTTTTCTCCTTTTTGTTTAAATGTAAATCATTTCTTTTAATGTCTTTTATTGTAAAGATCATCTTGTATGAGCTATAAAAAGCTCAATTGTTCTATTGTAAATAAAATAGAATTTTTAGAAAAATAAAAAAAAGTCTAGAGAATTTCTCTTTATTTTCAAGAATGTGTTCTTGATTATTTTTGGATCTATGTCTCTTGGTGGAATCCTTGAGACTGATTTGTTCTATATCACAAGTCTTTCACAACTTGTGTGGGTTAGAGCTTCAGTCCACCATCAACTCCATCTAACCATCCATTGAGAAGCCTTGAGAGCGCCTTCGGCCAGCAAGCTTTTCCCATTCGACCACCGACCATCGACCACGGATCAACCAGAGAGAGTCTCCGACCAGCTGGGCGACCCAAACAACTATCCACCTCCAATCTTACATCAATTATGCAATATCAAAAAAATAGAGTGAATCAAGGTCTTCAATACATGAGTTTATTATGATAATCTCATCCTCATACTTCATAAAAAAAAGTCAAAGATTTTCATTCAATGTCAATGGCTAAATTGGTGGAAAGAAGACTAATATTTGATTTAGCTAATTTTTTTCCTTTTTGTTTAAATGTAAATCATTTCTTTTAATGTCTTTTATTATAAATATCACCTTGTATAAGCTATAAAAAGCTCAATTGTTCTACTGTAAATAATATAGATTTTTTAGAAAAATAAAAAAAAAGTCTAGAGACTTTCTCTTTATTTTCAAGAATGTGTTCTTGATTATTTTTAGATCTATGTCTCTTGGTGGAACCCTTGAGACTATGATTTGTTCTATATCACAAGTCTTTCACAATTTGTGTGGGTTAGAGCTTCAATCCACCATCAACTCCATCTAACCATCCATTGAGAAGCCTTGAGAGCGCCTTCGGCCATCAAGCTTTTCCCATTCGACCACCGACCATCGACCACGGATCAACCAGAGAGCGTCTTCGACCAGCTGGGCGACCCATACAACTATCCACCTCCAATCTTACATCATTTGGTAACAGAGCTTAAACGCTCCTATCATCTATCTTTTTGATTTTATGCTTTTTTGTCATTACATTTTAAAACCAAAAAAAAGTTTTTTTTGTTCTTTGATTCTATATTCTAAAATAAAAATAAAAATTCTGTTTTTGTTTTTTCATCAAACGAAATTAAAAAAAAAGTTCCCCATTTGTTTCTGTTTTTGTTTTCAGATTTTTCAAAAAATTTATGAAAAGCAAAAAAAGAATTTCGTTTCTACTTTGTTTTCCTTTTAAAAAAATCTGTTTTGCGTTTTGTTTCTTAAAAAAAAAGAAAACAAAATCTCAAGGTGAAACGGTTTTGAGAACAAAACCATTTGAATCAGGAGAGAATGATGTAATATCAATGTCTTCAATACATGTGATTATTATGAGAATCTCAACCTCATAACTTCATAAAATATTCAAGGATTCTCATTCAATAGAAATGGCTAAATTGGTGGCAAGAAGACTAGTATTTGATTTAGTTAATTTTACTCCTTTTTGTTTAAATATAAATAATTTCTTTTAATGTCTTTTATTGTAAATATCACTTTGTAAGAGCTATAAAAAGCTCAATTGTTCTATTGTAAATAATATAGAAATTTTTGGAATAATAAGAGTTCTCTCTTCTAAAGCTTTTATGCTTTGTTTTTTTGTTTCTATAAGTTGTGCGGATTCCACTTCTTAGAAAACATTATGAATTTATGTCTTATGTGTGGATTCACTAAGGCTTAGATTCTTGAGCTTATCACAAGGGCTTTCACATCCTTGAGTGGCGCCCTTCGATCCATCATCTATTCCATCTCCATCCACTTTCTATTCAAGGAGAGACCTTAGTCCAATTGAATAGAACCATCAAGCCATCAACGACCATATTTTGTCTTAGAAGAGAGTGACCTTAGTCCAACTTCTTAGATCCATATCTATCCTTGTGAGATCGGTCCCGATCTTACATCAAGATGTAAATAAATAAATAAATGATGAAGACATGAGTTATCCATATAAACATACTTAATAAATAAACTATGATGATCACAATCAATCATTGCTAAAACTAAAAGTAAATAAATTATGGTGAAAAGTCATCCATTATTGAAACTAAAAGTAAGTAAATTGCGGTGACAAAGCCATCATTCTAAGAAATAATTAAATAAATATTTAGACGGTTAAATCAACTATTATGGTGATGTAAGCAATTATTATAAACTAATAAATTAGTAATGGAGAGGTATGGTTGCACTTTGATAATAATTAACTAAAAATAAAAAGAAATATAATGGAGAGTAATCGTGCTGATAATGTGTTATAATCTATTATTTATCTTTATTTTATATGTGTATATTAATATTAAAAACAAATATTTCTTCTTAAAAAATTAATCGCAAGAAGGAATAAAAAAGAAAATGAATACCAATAGAAAGAGAGAAAGATGAATTTCTTATTTTATGTATGTGCTTCGAATGCACTTTTCATATAAAAATATTTTGACATAATTTACTGTAAATAATAGTGACTAATGGTGACTATGAGCACTATTTTTTTTAATGTTGTTGACTTTTGTAACAACATGATATATAGTTAGAAAAAGGATCAACAAAACTATTAAAACAAAAAAGTATGACAATTCTTTTTCAGATATCAATCTTATTTTGATTTCCAATATTTTACTATCTCCTCTATAATCCATATCCATATTATTGTACATAGAACATGATCCAAAAAGGTAAGTACACTTGTGGATTAAAAATATACACTAGGTTGAGTAAAGCTCATTGACACACTTGTAACTATCTTCCATTGGAGGGAAAACACTCAATCAGTTCATTTTATTCCGCAACTATCGCGCATAAATATTCCTTAAGTAACAGTTGACTTTGCGAAATCATGATTAATGAAGTCAACCTTTAACTCATAAATTCACGCCGTCATTATTAAATCTTTTAAGTCGTAAATATAAACCCATCACCTGCGGAGCTCTTCATTTTGTTTCCAAATCTCGAACCCTAAATCAGAGAGGTATTAGAGGTTAAATCCTTACATCAATCTCAATTTGATATATCATGATAATGAAAAATATCAAAAAGTCCAGAATTCCATGCCCAGAGAAGAACGGATCCTCCTAGACGAATTCAACGGGTTTGAAGTCGAAATCTATAAGTGTTTTTGCATTCTTTTTTTATTATTTCCTGATTGATAGTAGATTTTTTTTGTCTGAAATTGCTGGACTGAACCGTGTGAATGTAGGAGGATATATGTTGCATGTGTAGAAAGGAATTTGGAAACTCATCAAACAATTTGTTATTGTCTGGGAGAAGGGACGTTCGACCACTGGTAGTGATTTTACCATTTACACAACATCCTCAAATGCGAATCCCGGACATCCATATTTTCACTGTGCCGTTTCAAGAGATGTAAGCCATTAGCTTAATAAAACAATCATGTTTAGTCTTAACACATATTGCTTATTCCTATTGTTTGTTTCGGATGGACATTTGTTTAAGTCAGTAGAAGATGGATTGTATGAAGAAGTTAAAGTCTTAATACAAAAGTTTGGAGAAATAGAATCGGAGAGTGAGAATGTGATGCGAATAAAGAGACTGAGTTGATGGTTGAGGGTTCTAAACGTGAAAGAAGAGGTTTTAAAGTGCAAAACGAGCTCCGGAAGATCAAAATAAGTAATATGTTGGTTCTTGTACTCTGTTTTGATGTTATAGATTTTCTAATCGTTTACCATATCATCATTGGAAAATTTGACGAGAACACTCTTGTATTTGGTAACTAATTATTTTATTTGGGTTGTAATCTCTATTTGGTTTGTACTCTTTGTAAGACAATTGTAAGTTTTATGAGACAATGCTTTGGTAATCAAACAAAAACCAACATCATAATAGTATTACCGATCAAGTGCATTACAAAAAAATAACAAGCCCCATCATGAAAAGAAACAAACATTTAATCAAACAAAGCCGATGTTTCAAGCCATGATACTCTACAAAATTCTCATAATGCCGAGATAAAATGTCATAAAATAGAGGCAAAACTTGTTGAACATAAAAAGCCTAAACTAGGCGGAGAAACCAAATTGTCCTTGAGATGGTTGTGCTATTTGAGATGATTGAGATGCTTGAGAAGGTCTTCCTCCTCCTACTTATGAGGCTTGTGATGATTATCCATGTATCCGACACACATAAGGTGAAGTAAACCATAAGTTGTAAACCATGGATTAAGAAAAGTTGTAAAAACGAACCTCTTTTCTTGGACGGTCTCTTGGGAATTTGGTGGAGGTGGTGTGGTGATATTGGGTTATAGATGATTGTGATGTTATCTCCATTCTTAAGTCCCAAATTTATTTTTACAAAGTTCACAAACCATAACTAATTCGGATTATCCTCCACATCAACCATTGCCCAAGTAATGGGAAAGATTCTATTGTCACCATCTCGACAAACTGCACCTAAAATTTTCCTTTGATATCCTATTTCATAAAGGCTACATCTAACCCAATTATAGGCCGACATGACTGCTTCCAAGATTCTCCAAGAGCAGCAAAACATGCATAGAAACGGTGGAATCTTTGCTTACTTCCATGTACTTGCCCGAGAATAGTCTCAATCTCTATCGTTTTCACATGATTAGTCCTTCTTAACTCTTCATGATAATCCCAAATTCTATCAAAATGAGATTGGTGACTAGCTTTTCTTTTCTGTGGGAGTACCCATTCCGCTCTCCTACACTGGTGCACACTTACAACCATATTGTATTCCCTTTTGATTTCATCAACCATATCTTGTCCTGTGATCTTCGGATTAACTCTCAGTATTTCTTCATAAAGTTATCAAATAGCACCACACTTCAACAACTTTGTATGCCATGTCCTTTCACATACACGCTTATCTTTGAAAACCATAACCATCAACTTTTCCTGCTCTTTTCATAAGAGCAGTAGATCTCCATAGACAGTCCTCTTGCACATGCTGTGAGAACTTTGCACCAAGCCTATCACTAGCTGGTTTATACATCTCAATATCACACTCTGACTTTAGAGAATACCTGAGAAGAGTATACTTAAATTCATCTGTATTGTTGAAGCACTTTCATATAGCTAATATCTCATCAGTAAGACAAGTGAATGGCTTGCTCTCTGTCTCGTCTTCTTCATCATCTGAGGGAATGATATCATCGTTTCAAATGTCATCACCAGTATCATCAGTGTCTTCACCTACATCATCCCGACCACCATTTTGACCAAGCTCTCCAAAATGAGAAAAAAATTGAGCATCCAAATAAATTTCAACATTCACAAAGGCTTCATTTGTTTCATCCAACTCAGGTTCATTCTCTCTATATCCAGCCGCATTTTTCTTAATATCAGGTAAATCATCTCCTTCCACAGCCACACTTTCATCTGAATCCTTCTCGTCTCTTTCCACAACAAAATTCTCTTCTTCACCACCATATCTATTTCTTCTACAATGGCCTCATGACTTATCCTATGAAACATAAAATGATTATAAGCTAAAATCGAAATTACCTACACCATATAAGCTAATGTTCACTACACTAAACTAAAAAACTTCACCATTTAAGCTAAAATCAAAATTTACCTTTCGGGTTCATTGTGACTTTCTATTTATGGCTCATACTCTGTGTGAGGTGGTATATTGGGATTTAAGGTTAAAATCTTCGATTTAAGGTTCTGAATCAGGGATTTGTGGGTCTAAATCTTCGATTTCAGGTTCTTCTCTTCGTTGGGGCTGTGGGTTTCTTTCTAGTCGGATTCTTGCGACGCCTCTTCCACATAGTTCTCACCATTGTTAGCTAAATCCTTCTCCTTTCTTCAGAATTGATTGTTTTGGCTTGATTTTCTCCACCGAAAATCGTCTAGGGTTTTCAATTTGGGAACGATGGGTGTAGAGAATAAAATCCTAACGGGTTTTGTTTATAAAAGTATTTAACTATAACGGAGCCCATTTATAAGTTAATATTTGATTTCATTCATCCTAATTTCGCAAAATCAATTGTTACTTGAGGAATATTTCTGAGCAGACGATAGTTTGGGAATAAAATGACTCACTGAAAATAGGTCAACAACAAAATGAACTGTCTCCCCTTTTGATGATTTTAACCAGTGTTTGCTTCTAATTCTTCACTAATAAGCATTTTTGTAGAAGTTTTAATTTTGCTTAAGAAGGCTACACTTTATTTACCCTTTAGGCAATAACCAATGTTTGCAATTTTTCTATCTGAAGTTCAGCGAACAAATTAGACAAGAAAGGATCCTCAAGGTTTGATAGTTTCTATAGAGAATCAAATTGTGTACTCACATTAGACTTTTGTAGTCGCAGTATAAAATAAAAAAGAACATTGTGTATACATATCTGTAATTAGGAATTGTAGAATATATACATCAGAGATTATCATATAATAAAACAATCAAAACCTGCATTTTTTCTTAATAGAAGAGTTAAAAATATCCCCTCGTATGTTAAGGATTACAATGATCAATCGCTTCAAGAATCTCACTTCTGCTTTTCACCAACCTGTGAAACACTTCTCTAACTCGTCTCTGTAACATTTCAAGCCCATCTTCCATTTTCCGGCAAACCTCATCCATCTCCTCCACTTCCGCCGTCACTTGCTCCTCCCCATTAAACCTAAAGCCTTCACTGAATTCCATCAGCTTTAACCCAATCTTCTCCATCCTCTGCATCTCCACCATCAATCCTGCACCACCACCACCACTACCACAACGCTTCTCCTTTCGTTTCAGCTCTTCTCCAATCCTCTCTTGGATGCTGGCGGCGGCGCTAGCCCAAACCTGATGCTTCGGTAACGGCAAATGAACCGTAAGACCGTTACTCGTCTGACAAGGAACCGCCGCAACTAGCGTCCACATCACCATTACCATCACACTACTCATTATAAATATCGGAGACGCTTCTCCACCTCGTGGAACTACAAGATTCGCCGCCATTGCTTGAATCTGCTTGGCCGCTGACCAGTTCTTGCTCACACACCATCCTCCTCCGCCGCTGCGCCTACCGCTTCCGCCGCTGCTACCGCTGTGTTTATCTGCGATTAAAGCGGTGTGGAGGCTTGTGAGCGCCCGTTTGGCCCTCCTAACGCTTCCGTCACTTAACGGCTGTTGTTTCAACGCCGTAACGGCAATCTCCGCAAGACGCTGGATTTGTCTGACTGAGTCAACGCCGTTGACTACAGCTGTACAGATATCAAGGGCCTTAACAATCCTATCAAGCATCTCGGGTACGAGCTTATCCAACGGCGGTTTCGAGATCTGAGCCGGATTCGCTGTTAAGACCGATTGAAACTCCGATTCGCAAGACATGAAAACATCGAGAAGCTTCCGTAGCCATTGGATCGAGAGAATCGGGTCGGATTCTGAAGAATCTGCTGCGGTGGAGATCGACGGAGGCAGTAACTCCGTGAAACTCTCAGATACGTGTTTCTGGAAGTCTTGGAGTTCTTCGAGCTCTTGCTCGTGATTAACGTCCATGGAAACGATTTGATTGCGACGGCTGAGTCGACTTAGGAACGACCCTTGATGATCCGTCACCGGCGCCATTTTTAAACAGAATAGAAAAACAAGTGTCGTGAATTTTATCGGAGGAAAAAAGAGAGAAATTTTGAGGAAAAGAAATGAAATTGAAGAAAGGGTTGGGGATTTTTGACCAGACAGCAAAAGTCATTCGTTATATGGTGGAGAGGGGAAGTTTGTCGCGTAGTGAGACCATTGACTTGTTCTTCTTTTCTTCTCGTTTTTTTTCGTTCTTCACTATTATTTCCTTTTCGAATTTATTTTCCACACAAATGAATGGAGACAAGAGCTAGTGTGCCCTATATCTCAACTTAAAATCTCAAATGTCCCCTTGATTTATTAGAACATTTCTTCATTTTTTTAAATTCGGAATATGAGCAAGTTACGATTTTACCCACTCATTTTTATCCAAATTATACTGAAAACCAACCCGACCCAGAGAATTTCGACCCGATATCCAACTCTATCGGATCCTCTCCTTTTTAATTATCAAATCGCGACAAGAACGACAGAATCTAAAATTTAAAAACCCTCCTACTCCGGCGAGACTCCGACCAAAATTGGTCCGAATTCGCACCTAACTCCGACGAAATCTTGCATCGCGACACCGTTCGATCTCGATTTCCGAGCACCTCCATCGTCTCTCCATCGTGAAACGCCGTGAAAGGTATGCAATCATGAATTGAAAGCTTTAAGCCGAGATGATGAGATGATGTTTGTAGATAGTGGAATTCTCGTAGATAGTGTTTCCATTTTAGATTTCCTGAGGAAAGAAACGATTTTGCTTGGATTAGGTTAAGAAATCTTTATGCATGATGAGATGAGAGATGAGATGATGAGTTGTTTGTACCGTTTGTTTGTAGGAGTCTCGGTCTTTGTAGTTTGGATTGTAACCCTCTCTCTTTGTTGTCTCTCTCAGTTACTGACGATCCGAGATTGTGGTTACAACAAGGCGAGGGACAAAGAAGAACAAGAATTCTTCCGTCTCTTTAAAGAGTTCAAAGAAGAAGAGGAAGAGAGAGAATGGTAATAAGGGAGAGTCTTCAAAGAAGAGGATGAAGACTACTATAGCTCGAGGGAAGAAGATAACGATTAAATATGCATCTCCTCATGAAGAAGATCCAACACAGAAGACAGTTGATGATCTTGACAGAAGCGAAGATCTGGGAGATCAAAGTGAAGAAGAAGGAGTAAAAGGAGATGAAACATCTCTGGTAGTTGCGGATGAGGTAGAAGAAGACAAAGAAGAAGACAAAGAAGAAGACAAAGAAGAACAAAAAGAAAAAGAACAAGAAGATGAAGAACTAGAAGATGAAGATCAAGAAGATGAAGATCAAGGAGATGAGGAGGAATCAGAAGAAGCACATAGCCGCACTTTGGAAACCTCCGAGGTAAAATTAGGATGATTAAATATGTAATATTGATAGAAATATTTATGTAAAACTATAATTATTAAGTTGGGTATCATGACCTAAACTGTTTTTTTTTTGTTGCATGATTCAGAGAAAACGACAGATCAACATCATGAGATATCGTCTCAACATCCTGAAGAAGCTCGAGAAGATGAGGTTCGAATGTAGTTTTGTATGTAATATTGGTAGTACTAAGTAACACTATTAGTAATACTGGTATTACTAAGTAAAACTAGTAGAAATACTGGTAATACTAAGTAATACTTTTGAAATACTGGTGATACTAAGTAATACTTTCAGAATACTGGGTTATACTAAGTAATATTTGGTTCTTTTTTTTCCAGGGTTTATCTCAGAATCTATGGGAAACAGAAGCGCTACGACCGATGGGTATGTACTTCCCTCCAAGCGAGTATAGGAAGAGATTCAAGGTCGGGACTAGATGCTTTATGGATGAGTTTTTGACTACGCTTAAGAATTTGGATCCTCCGGCCAGTGACAAGGAGAGGAAATGGTTTGAGCAGCATCTTCAGTTTAAACACCTTTTCCACATGCCTTTGGACAAAAACCACAAAGTTCAGGGCATGTGGATGCTTATTCTACGTACGACAAAAATTGAGAGGAAATGGGAAGCATGGTTTGCTGTTAATGGTGTCCCCATCCGATACGGTCTGACAGAACACGCCTTCATCTCCGGTCTAGACTGCAAGAACTACCCACCGTATTATAAGAAGCTTGGTGGTACGAAGTTTGTGACTAAGTATTTTGGTAAAGGTGTTGTTAGATTCGAAGACGTCAAAGCGAAGCTAGATGAGATGGAGGAAGCAGGTCGGGATAGGCTGAAGATGTTGGTCCTGTTGTTCTTGTGCAACGTTCTCATAACGCAGACCAAGTATGGTGGTAAAAATCCTGTGAGTCCATTCCTTCTGAGAGCAGTGGATGATCTCAAGCTCTGTAAGACATTCCCTTGGGGGAGACTGTCTTTTGATTATATGCTTATTCAGATCAAGCACACAGTAGAGCATTTTGGAGGGGTTGTGAAAGAGTGAAGGCAATGGCCGATTCCAGGATTCTGTCTTCCATTGGAGGTTAGTGAAACACTTTTATTTGATTTGTGTATAACTGGAAATACTAGGTAATATTATGTTCTTAGCATGGCGTAATACTGGAAATACTAAGTAATACTATGTTCTTAGTATGGTGTAATACTGGAAATACTAAGTTATACTCTTCATTTTTTTGTCTTATTTAGTTTTTACCATTCGAGGCGATCCCTGATTTGAGGAAAAAATTCAGAGAAGAGGTAGCAGACGCATATGAAGATTGTCCTAGGATGTGCCAGACAAGATTCAAGAGCTGTGAAATGAAAGGCTTCCCTCTGTCGAAGATTAACGAGGAACTTGGAACAACTAAGGTAGGTTTAAATTATTTTCAAATTAGTTTGTTTGGTTAAAATAATTAAAATTATAGTGTTTTTGTTTTTCCGTGAAACAGGACATAGACAGTATCATGTTTGCTAGGAATGATGGGGAAAAAGCTCTTCTGCTTCGACTCACAAAGGAAAACGATGACGTTGATATGCATGATATCGTTGTGGAAAGCTGGATGAAGCGTTTGGGACAAGGATTGACCGTTTGCTTTGAAGATATGTACCACGCGGATGTCGCTGCCCGAAGACCAGATCCCGAGCTAGTTGGTGAGCCAGAAACGGAGCCAGTTGCCGCCATTCTCCCTCCGGGACCGGGACACAGCACAATCGAGCAGATCCTGAACAGGTTCCAGAAAGAAATGGAGGAGCAGATGAAGGCAGTTGTGACCACGGTTGACGGATTTGATGGAAGACTTACCACAGTGGAAGCCTCCGTGAAGGAATTGAAGGAGAAAACCGTGTAGATCGTCCTTTGTGTTTTCAGTTGTTTTGTTTTTGGTTTAAAATAACAAGTCACTCTTTTAGTTCGTTTTGGTTCGTTTAAAAAACCAGCTCATGTCTCTATTTATCCTTTTGTTTTCAATACTCTAAATTTGTGTCCTTTTCTTGTTTAAGGTTTTATATGGTTTAAGGTTTGAAAGCTTAAAAAAGAATAAGAAAACATAGAAAAATAGAAGGTTTTAATTAGATAATGCCTTAAACAAAGAAAACGATGATAAATAAGCAAACATAAAGTCAACAACAAACAACAATTCAGACAGCATATGGAACAAGATCCAATAACTTAAAACTTAGAAAGTAGATATAAAGCACGGTTTCAAACATTTTTCAGTTTTGCAATCTCCTCACGCATTTGGTTGATCAGAAACTCATGGTGTGCCATGTCCCAGATTTTCTGGCTAAGCTCATCGACCTCCTTCCTCAACAATGTCACCTCTTCTTGTACGGCCAAATCACATGGTTTTTTGATGTGAGAATATCCATCCTACAAACAAATATTATTATTCAGTACAACCAGTATTACCAATATAACATTGTATGCTTACTAGTATCACCAGTATGACAGCGTTTTACACTTCCAGTATCATCAGTATTCCGAGGTATAACATTTACAGTATTACGAGTATAACCTAGTATGACTTCCACAGTTTTACTAGTATCACAAAGTATTACCAGTATAACTAGTATATATAGTATGACATTGTATTACTCAACGACCAATATAACCTAGTATGACTTCCACAGTTTTACTAGTATCACAAAGTATTACGAGCACAGTAACCCTGTTTGAACCATATAACAAGATCACAAAACAATACACATAGTAACCCTATTTGAACCATATAACCGATTTAGTTTTAGAAATAAACCTCGAAATCCTTGCATATGTAGTATATTTTTCCTATAACCGGTTCAGTTATGGAAACGTGCTCTACGAATCTTTTCTCGGTTATTCCTCCTCCACAAGGACAATGTTTCGGGACTCCATAGTCACCATCAGCAATAATCATAATCCTATTGTATATCTTCTTGTGTCTCTTTTCATCGCTGTAACTTGGGTCCATAGTTGTGTACGACTTGAGAGAGGGATTTGATGGAGGAGGATTTTCGGAGGATTTGGTGACGGTTTGGAGAGAAAGAGAGGAGAGTAAAGGGAGAGAATTTCAAGAGAAATGGAGAGAGGTGAGAGGGGAGATGGAGAGAGATGAGACATAAAGGAGACATAAAGTGGATGTAATAAAAGATTTCTAAAATAAAAATGGAGCCAAAATGCAGAAAGCTAAAAAAATGGAGGGAAATTATAAGATTTTGGCGCCAAAATTTTAGTAGTAAAAAGTACACATAGTATTACCCAAGATACTAGTATTACACATGTTCCACATAGTTTTACTTTTGCTGTTTTTCGATTTTACTAGTATTACCAGTGTTTAATTTGTGTTTTTGTAGTTAACACGTAATATAAGAAGATAAATATGTATTTTGGGTGGGTTAATGCAATAAATTTACAAATTTAAGAATTTATGTAACTTTACCTTCTAAGGTGAGTTGTAATTTACTAAGTGATCCTAAATGTATAAGGACTACATTGATGGAATATTGTTTTGATTTCTTCTAGTAGTAGTCATTGGCAGTGGTTAATTTATAATTAAATTAAAATACGATTCTAGTACTTTTATTCATTAACACCATGGCTAGTTTGGAATTCATTAACACTATATTCGGAATTAGAAACAACAATGATACGATAATCGCTTAGTATAACAGAGTATTGCCAGTATTACCACTAGAAGAAAAACTGAAATATTGTCAATAGTTTCAATAGAAAAGCCTGTCATGCAAGTCACAATAGAAAAAGCCTGTCATGCAAGTCACAATCGAAATGCTAAAATTACAATCTTCCAAACATCAACCACTGAAGTGATTGTCTCGGCCGCCTCTTGTTCTGAGTCCTCTTCTTCTTCCTTCTTTCTCCTGTCGATGGGTACATGTTAGTTCTCTTCCTTCCCCTCGTATTTGGTTTGTCGGGTGGTAGTATCTGCAAATTTCTCATGTCCTCTGGAACATCCCACTCTGATATATCTGGCACTAAATAAATTGTCCTGTAATATGCCAATGCCCATAACTCCGTCCAATAATATTTCGAAGACAACTCATGCAGTTCCATATCTCTATCCTTAGGTCTATTGGGATCCTTTTTGAGTTTAATGAAAGCGGCAAGTGCATGGACACAAGGGTACCTTTCAATATCAAAGAACCTGCAACTGCACGACTTTGACATCAAGTTCACCATATAAGGCTTCCCATCACTACCGGTGACATCATACAGAAGCTCGAAACTGTTTAACACCGTGACAATTAATGCTTCCGCTTGTATCCAAAGATCATGAACATGGTTCTCCACTAAAGGCACTACCTTGTTATCATCTGTTCCGGCCACTGTCTCCTTCCGATGTTCGTTAAACCATTTTGAAAGTCTCTTTAAAATCGCATCTATCAAGGGTATTAATGCGTACCTCTTGGCCTCTTTAAAAGTTTTGTTCAAAGACTCAAGAATGTTACTTGTCTCTAAGTTGTACCTTTCTCCTGGAAAATAACACTTTGCCCATTTTTCTTTCACGGTAGTCTTTTCCAGATACTCGGTAGCACTAGGGAATCTCGACTTAAAAGAACTATAAGCGGCTTCGAACTCAACCACCGTGTAAAGAGCGCTAATTTCCATGAATCTATCATAAACTGTGTCTTTGTTCACATTAGAAGCATGGGCTTTCACATTTTGCGACAAATGCCAAACACAGTACCCATGATGATCTTGAGGATACACATTAGCTATGGCATCAATGAGGCTAGCATTCCTGTCACTCACGAACACCAATTCAGAAGAGTCTGCAATCACGGTTTTTAGCACCTCAAAAAACCAAGTCCAACTTTCAATTTTCTCACCATCAATTATGGCAAAGGATATGGGATAATTATGGCGATTAGGATCCTGAGCTGAAGCGAAAACTAGGCAACCACCATAACCATTTTTAAGAAATGTTGCATCCACGACTAGAACTTTCCTCATCACTTGAAACCCTTCAATGCTAGCTCCGAGAGCTACGAATAGGTACTTGAATTTATTCTGCTCATCCAACTTCACACACGTTACTGTACCTGGATTCACCTTCTCTAACATGTACAAATAACAGTACGTCATCTCATAGCTTCCTTCAGAACTACCACGCAAATCACGAACATCCTCGTTTTTCCCCCTCAACGCTGTGGAGTACGATACGTCAACACCAATTTTTGTCTTAACAAGATCCATGATAATCTTTGGAGCGGGAGTTTCCATTTGTCACGGGTAATCATCATGCAAAATAGATGCAACCAACTGAGGTGTGCCTTTCCTCTTCGCGTTGCTTTCACTCTGACTACTTCGACTGCATGAATGCATATTAGTGTACGTTCTAATTGAGAAAATATGAGTCTCTCCAACCTTTGCAGCTCGTATTCTCCATTTTCAGCTTGGTACACGACATTTTAACACTGACCGCATCCTGTCCGACTTCTTTACTACATAACCAAAACACTCATTAAATGCGCCTCTATCCACCAAATCTTGCAAAAACGCTTTACTTGGAAACTCTTGACGCACATAAAAACCCAAACCGTCTTCCCATGCCTCTATAAACTGACTGGGTTTAACAACAGGTGGCGGCTCGACATATCTATCATAGCTATCCGATATATCCACACCCACATCACGTGGTAAACCATCCTCGACCTCAACCTCATCCTCTACTGCCTCCTGTTGTGGTTCTTGAACTGCGTTTTCCTTTTCCACGTACAGAGTTATGGCTTGAGCTTCGTTTTCAACATCTTTTGACTGCAACTCCTCATAGTTCATACCAATAGAACTTTTGTCCACTCTCGACACTTGCTCGGGCAGTTCCGATACATTGATGACCTCGACATACAAAATACATCAACGGTTATCTTTATTCATAGACGTTAGGTAATCACAAAGATCCTCATCATCAGAAATAGTAAACTCTTCCTCACAACCCACCAGCAATGGAAAGTAACTCAAACGCAGCTTAACCTTACATACATATAGCCTAAGCTTCTTATATATCCTCTCTTCCATCATCAACAATGTATCTCCTCCACTGATATCTTCAACAACAAACTATACATCCGACTTTGACATTTAAAATGTATGATGGCGCTGTTGCTCATTGTATACTGCAAAACAATTTAAAAAAGCAGAATCAGTGCTAGTAGTATTACACAATATTATCACCAGTTACCAGTGTTACCTAGTAATATTCCCAGTGTTAGTTACCAGTATTACCAATGTTACCTAGTAATATTCCCAGTGTTAGTTACCAGTATTACCAGTGTTACATAGTTATCCAGTAACTAGTATTACCCAGTACTACTATTGTTACCCAATATCGCCATATTCGTGATTTCGATTTTGATTCATCCAACTCAAAATAGGAGAAATTGGCTTCTAATCTACCACCCACGATACAATATGATTCAATCACGAACCTAAAGTATATATAGCGGTAATGTGCAACCAAATCGAATCCGAGAATCCCTAGATTTTCTATTCCCAATTTATTCACCAATTTGAGCTAAAATCATTCGAAACAGCTTATATTTGCTTAATTAGTAACTTACAATGATTTAGGAGTGAAATGCGGTGAAATGCAGCTTGAATTGGAGGTTGGCGACGGTGCTGGATATCGCCGGCGAAGGTGGAGGAGACGAGCCTGATGAGATGTCGGTTTCTCCTTTTTGATTTTCTTTTTTTTTTTCCCGATAATTTTTTTTATACTGAAAACATAAATTAAATTAAAATAACAAGGGTATTTTCGTCATCACAGTATTTCATTAAATCATTGAGGGGCATGTGGATTAAGGAGGGGTATAGGAGATTAGTTTTTGACAAGTAAGGGCATACCAGCCAATGTTTCAAATGAATGACCATATTAATCATTTCTCCAAAAATCGCTTCTCTCTCTACTCCAACCGATAAAAGTATTTCTGTTTTTGGCCGTTGGTTTCGGCGCACCGCCGGTCCGACGATCGGATTATTTTTGTTTCCGTTTTCTTCCCTCTCCGTTTTCTGTAAAATATGGAAGAGGGATTCATTTTCTCTTAGTTTTGTTCCAATAACTCTGGGCTTTGCTCCCGGTTTTGTTTTCCCGATCCTTTGGGTTCTTTTTTCGGAGGCTTCTGAAGTTTCACTGATCGACTTTACTGTGCCTTACTGCCATAAATATGTACTCCATGTCTTCCCCTCTTTGACGTGCGCTTCTGGCCGTGTGGGTGCGTTACCCGAACAAGTTGAACGGGTCCGACTTGAACCTAATCTGATGCGGTGGCTTCAATCCTGTTCGGATTCCCCCGATATCAAACCCTTTGTTCCGGCGATGGTGAAGGAAGCTTGTTGATGCAGGAATTCTGATGCGGCTCTTTATGGTTACTGTCGGTGGAGTTGGATCTGAAGGAAATCAACTTGAAGCGACGATAGCAACACTAACGGTGACTGGAGCTTCATCGGCGATTTGCATGCAGCCGAATAACGATTTTGAGTTGATTTTCTCGAGCAATAGGATGGGATCCAAGGATCATTCCATATAAAAATGGATTCCCCTGTACCCACCCTCTTTATAAGTCTTTTTCTAATCAGAGATATAGCTGAGGTGATATTTCTCCATCCAAATGAAGGAGTATAATACCTTATTGGATCCAAAGGATATGTATTCCAAAAATATCTTCCTTCAAACACCTTTAAGAACAAGATGCCATGCTTATCAATTAGTCTCCACAATTGTTTCGCTAGAAAAGTTGTGTTAACATCCGCTAGGTCTCTGAATCAAATACCGCCGTTGGCTTTATCGTGATATAATTTATCCCGTGACATCCAATGCATCCGTTTACTTGTCCCACCTGAGCTCCACCAGAAGTGTGAAACAATACTCGTCAATTTTGTGGTCACTGTTTTAGGTAACCGATAGAATGACATTACATGTTTATGTAGAGCAGTATCCATCGACTTAATCAGAACCTCCTTGCCACCTATCTTAAGAAACTTGATAGTCCATCCATTAACTCTTTCATTGACCATGTCCTCACGAAAACTAAATATATGTGTTTTTTCCCCACCTAAATTCTCCGGAATTCCCAACTATGACCCCACTTCACCCAAAGTTGTAATACTTAAAATCTCTTTCATCCCCTCTCGTATTTACTCATTCACTTTGTGACCAAATTGGAGTGGCGATTTCGAGAATTTAATTTGTTGCCCTGACACATCTTCATAATCCTTAATAATTTGTAATATTTTCCGATGCTCCTATTTTCTAACCTTACAAAAGTATACTATCATCTGCAAATAAAAGGTGTGAAATTGGAGGGCACGCTCTAGCCACCTTCAAACCTATTAATTGTCTTTCTCGTTCCGCTTTCCTTATGTTTGCTATTATTGCCTATGTACATAAAATAAATAAACAAGGAGATAGTGGATCTCCTTGCCGTAGTCCCCTTTCCAGGACGAGAAGACCACTGTGAGATCGAAGATTCACACCAAGGATTTGGAATCGTGGATTTGGAATTTTGGATATAAAAATGATATAGATTTCTAATGAATCAAAGACTTTATTGAGATTGAACGTCGAGATAGAACAAACACAATCGAAAAGAGAGTACAAAGCACGAATTTCTTTAGAGGGAAATCCAGCACCAACAATAGCCCCCCAGTCCATTAATTCGACTAGTCGAGGTTGATGGGCGGTGGGCGCTCTGGGTAAGACGCGCGCGTGCCTCGGATGCTGAAACCCTAATGATTACTCTCGTTTTATCCGTCGATCTTGTTTTGATCAAACGGTCGAGACCGAGCGTGTGGATTAGACTGATCTACTCGTAGCACGTTGACGGATTCGACAAATATTTAATAGATACTCATGTGATCTATGATATACCATGGATTTTAGGGATTTTAGCCATGGTATATGTCTTATTTATCGAGTCTTTTATTATGTTTTGGAGTCTCTTTAGTATGTTTACAGGTCTAGGTACGTTTGGAGCGGATTTGGAGATTATGGCGCATTCTGGAGCATTTGGCCGAGAAGAAGAAGTCACTGCCCATATAAGACATGTGTGTCGATCGACACACAATGTGCATCGATCGACACAGACGCGAGACATACTTCTCTCGGCGATTTAATGAAGATTTATTGAAATTGCAACAAAGCCCAAAAGTTTTTCATTATTACAAAGAATTCCCAGCCGTGATTAAATCATTATATTAGGGTTTTTAAGCCATTGTTTAGGCTAAGCATTATTTTACTTAGAGAGAGTTAGGGGCTGATCTTGTTCTTGAAAGAGAGAGGATTTCGAGCCCCAGTTCTTTATTCTATTATATGCTATTTGGTTTTCTATTCATGATGTCTTCTGTTTCGATGATCATGTCTGATTAGTTCACCAGTTAGGTTTAGGGATTCTCACAAGGGATTTCATGGAATTATAGGTTAATCAATCTGTAGGGATTCATATCTGTTAGTTCTTCATCTAGGGTTGTTCTTATTGCTTGATCTGAATTGGCCACTTAGATTATTGATGTTAGGTTGATTTCCGCAACGATAGTTGGTTAATTAACTAGAAAGAACCTAGATGAGCAATTTGACTATTCGCAAAGAAATTTGGCTTAGGAGAATTGTGAACGAAAGAACCTGAGATTAATGCTTGTCTAGAACTCTAGGATTCGCAACGAAAGTTGGCTTTCTAGGTTGTTAGACATAGATAATATTCGCAACGAAAGTTGATCTGTTATAATTCTGTGATTTTAGTTCTAGAACAGTTCCTAATTAGATCCCGATTGATTGGTTGCCTATGTTCCTGATTTCCTGAGAATTCTCTAGACTTGACGCTTCGTTTGCTTGCTTACACCGCTTACTTTACATTCTGTTTCTGATTTACTGCTTTCACTACTGTTTCACCTAGCTTAATTCGACGTTCTACAATCTATCGCAAGAATCTAGAGTCTCTGTGGATTCAATACCCTATATACTACAGGTTCACGTCTGTGCACTTGCAGTGTAGATCTAGGGATAAAAACCTGATCGTATCAAGTTTTTGGCGCCGTTGCCGGGGACTCTTTTGAGTCTTCGATAGATTTGAACTTAGGGTTGAGACTAGGATTTTAGTTTTTTATTTTTATTGATTTATTTTTTTCCTGTTTTTCTCTGTTTTGCAGGTCAGGTTCGACAGAATCGGCTTGCATCGATCGACATGGTCCTGTGTGTCGATCGTCACATCTTCGCAACTCGCATCGATTGACGCTCTACCTGCATCGATCGACGCCTTTCGTAAGGTTGATGTATCAGAATGATTTTCTCAGCTCAGACATTGACAGCTCGCAGAAAGCTGGGCTGAAGAACAAAGTTGACTCTCTGCATAGTCTTCTACTTGGAAAGTATGCGCAAGAAGCTATAAACTGCGTTGGAGGGAATGGATTCTACAGTCAGGAATCTGCTTTTCAGAAACCCTTCCAGCAATAGAGTAACTCCTTCTCAAGGAACTATGGTGTTTCTTCTTACCAAGCACCGCCTGCACCTACACATAAGAATAGATTGGAAACCATGATGGAGCAGTTCCTTGAGAGAGAACAAAAGATCACTGTGTCCTTCAACTCAAAGATAGAAGCATTGTATGAAGATCTGAGTGGAAAGTTTGAATCTTTGAGCACACATGTGAAGAAGCTAGATGTCCGAGTTCAACAAACAGCTGGAGCAATACAAAGGCAAAATGAATTTGGGAAAGCTGAACAGAAGCGGTACATCAATGCTGTGACCATAAGAGATGGGATTGACTTGCTGGAAGAAGAAGAGAGTATAATCTCGGATTTCCTAGATGAATACTGTCTGTCTGAGGCATGCTTCGATCGACACAACCTCGATGTCGATCGATGCACCCCCGATACGTCTGATGGATCTGAACATAATCGCCCTGTGTCGATCGACACATCTCTTGCATCGATCGACACGGATCGCAGACGGGACCAGAAACATGCAACAGTCCTAGAACGAGTCTATAAGCCCTCTATGCCGTATCCTAAGGTTCCTAAACCGTCTAAACAAGAGCTAGAAGTGGCTAACTGCATAAAAGTGATGGAAAAGAAGCTGTTTCAGATTACAGAGAAGATACCAGACCCAGGAGCCTTTGTGCTCGACTGTTCCATCTCTAAGGACAAATTCAAGCGTTCTCTGTGTGACTTAGGATTTTGTGTGAATCTCATGCCATACTCCGTGGCTGTGAGATTGGGAATGATGGAATTCCAGCCAACTAGGATCTCTCTTATCCTAGCTGATCGTTCAAAGCGATATCCGGAAGGAGTTCTTGAGGATATTCATGTCAGAGTTGGAAATTACTTGATTCCAACAGACTTTGTAGTGCTGAAGTATGAGATTGAACCTGGTGATCCTCTACTACTTGGAAGATCATTCCTAGCTACTGCTGGAGCTGTGATTAATGTGCGACATGGTCTAATTGATCTCCACCTGGGAGATGAGACATTGAGGTTCAAGATGGATAAGCTGCAGAAATCCACCATTGATGGACATAGCTTCAGTGTTGAGGTGGAACCAGAGGTTCCTATTGGAGAAGAGAAGATGGCAGTTCATTCTGAACATGCTCTAACATCTTCAGAGCCAGCAACTGCTCTTAAGCAGAAAGCTCCTGATCTCTTTCGTCCACCAAAGCACAAGTATAAAAATACTAAACTTAAGTCTCCTAAACCATCAGCTGTGAATGCAGGAAAACGCAGTATCCCACCCACGCTTCGCTCCCGCCCTGGTTCTACTCCTTCTTTCCTTGGGAAATCTCATGATCTGACAGCATATACACCACCTAGGATGAGAAGACATTCACAGAGACACTCAAAGTCTCTGTTGAAAGCGCTATGAGTCTAATCGCTATCCCATAGTCAATCTAATGACTAAAAACAAGCGCTGAGTGGGAGGCAACCCACTGTTAGGTTCGTTATTATCCCATAGTCAATCTAATGACTAAAAACAAGCGCTGAGTGGGAGGCAACCCACTATTAGGTTCGTTATTGTTTTCATTTTTCGTTTTGATTTGGTGTTTTTTAATTTTCTATTTTGTGTGTTCAAAGGCGTGAGATAGATGCAGAATCGCACTGCATCGATCGACACACATAGTGCATCGGTCGACACAGTTGCGATTTAAGGTTTACCGATTTAATTGCGGTTCAGACACCGGTTATTTACATAACCGTGGACATAATCGCCTTGCATCGATCGATACCCTAGTGGCATCGATCGACACAGGCCGACGATAGGTAAGTGTTCTGAATCTTTTCGGTTTGTTTTCATTCCGATTTCTTTTCTCACCGAGCTCATGCATTAATTACACTGGGGACAATGTAGTTTAAGTGTGGGGGAGGTAGCTACTGACGCACTCTTTTGTTTTCTTACAGTCAGTCCAAATTTGTTTTATTGAGTCAAATTGAGTAGGAAACAAAGATTTTTTTAGGATATTACCACACTTGCAGGAACTTGAGTGACCATTGGATGAGTTGCAGATGATCTATGACTATTAGAAAACCCAACACAGACCAACCTACTGAGGACACCCATATCACTTCAGGTATTCAGAGGATCCATTACTTGACTTAATTTTCTCTCCTATGGGCTTGGTATACTTTGAGTTGGATTCCTCTGTTGGTTCTGGCACAGCTTGTAAACCTGTCTGATTATGGTTCCCTTCTCTCCTTCCTTGAAAGTAAAAAGTAAAAAAAAAGAAGAGATAAATTGAGGATAAGCTAGAAGCTTCGAAGTGGTCGCGGGAGTGGTAGAGGCCCCTATTACCTCCTGTGCATCCATGGAAAAATGTCCATAGTATACCCCAATAAGGGAAGAGCACTGATAGAAAAAATTAAATGATATCCAGTGGGGAAAAATCAGTGCTAAGGAAGGGAAAAGAGAAGAAAGGGACCAGAAACAACAGTTGAGTGGTCAGATGCTAACAAAAGTAAGAGTCCATGTGTTCTTTGATCGATACCCCATAGGTGAGACCGCACTTAATAGCTTATAGAAGTCAGTATGGTGAATTTGAATGCTCTGAATGTGATTGTGGAGTTTACTCAGGATAGTTGCTAAGTGTGGGGGAAGTACATGTTGGTCTTGATATTTGCAGGTTCATTTTCATGTGGCTTACTAAGGGGAATCTGAGTGTGGTGCTTCAACAATGAAACGAGTTTATGAAGTTTTCAAACTTCTTCTCCTGATCTTGGTTTTCTGTTTGCTTGAGGGCAAGCAAAAGCTAAGTGTAGGGGAGTTGATATACCATGGATTTTAGGGATTTTAGCCATGGTATATGTCTTATTTATCGAGTCTTTTATTATGTTTTGGAGTCTCTTTAGTATGTTTACAGGTATAGGTACGTTTGGAGCGGATTTGGAGATTATGGCGCATTCTGGAGCATTTTGGAGCATTTGGCCGAGAAGAAGAAGTCACTGCCCATATCAGACATGTGTGTCGATCGACACACAATGTGCATCGATCGACACAGACCCGAGACAAACTTCTCTCGGCGGTTTAATGAAGATTTATGGAAATTGCAACAAAGCCCAAAATTTCTCATTATTACAAAGAAGCCCCAGCCGTGATTAGATTATTATATTATGGTTTTAAAGCCATTGTTCAGGCTAAGCATTAGTTAGGGGCTGATCTTGTTCTTGAAAGAGAGAGGATTTCGAACCCCAGTTCTTTATTCTATTATATGCTATTTGGTTTTCTATTCATGATATCTTCTGTTTCGATGATCATGTCTGAGTAGTTCACCAGTTAGGTTTAGGGATTCTCACAAGGGATTTCATGGAATTATAGGTTAATCAATCTGTAGGGATTCATATCTGTTAGTTCTTCATCTAGGGTTGTTCTTATTGCTTGATCTGAATTGGCCACTTAGATTATTGATGTTAGGTTGATTTCCGCAACGACAGTTGGTTAATTAACTAGAAAGAACCTAGATGAGCAATTTGACTATTCGCAAAGAAATTTAACTTAGGAGAATTGTGAACGAAAGAACCTGAGATTAATGCTTGTCTAGAAATCTAGGATTCGCAACGAAAGTTGGATTGCTAGGTTGTTAGACATAGATAATATTTGCAACGAAAGTTGGTCTGTTATAATTCTGTGATTCTAGTTCTAGAACAGTTCCTAATTAGATCTCGATTGATTGGTTGCCTATGTTCCTGATTTCCTGAGAATTCCCTAGACTTGACGCTTCGTTTGCTTGCTTACACCACTTACTTTACATTCTGTTTCTGATTCACTGCTTTCACTACTGTTTCACCTAGCTTAATTCGACGTTCTACAATCTATCGCAAGAATCTAGAGTCTCTGTGGATTCGATACCCTATATACTACTGGTTCACGTCTGTTCACTTGCAGTGTAGATCTAGGGATTAAAACCTGATCGTATCAATCTACCGTCGATCTGGTCGATCATTTAACGGTTGAGATCTCCAGATTCGTATAGGTCTTATCGACCTCGATCTACGCGGATGTGACTTATTCATCAGCCGCTTGCTTGTATCCGTTGATCTTGAATCGACGGTAGAGATTTCAGGAAGTTGAAGGATCCTAACTGTCTCGATCTCCTCGTAATGATTACGAATTTGAAATCGAACGGTTGAGATCGTAGGATATGAAAGATCCCGCGGATCTCGAGGGGGGAGAGGCACGAGATGGCTTTAAAGGGAAGTTACCTTGCACGATTCCCACTACTGCTCGTGATACAAATCGGCAAGGTAATTTCCTCTAGATTTATCGTCTCAAAGCTTTTCGCTTTCTAGAATTCTTTCTTTCTTCATATTCTCCGATTTTGATACATTGACCTCTAAGGCTCAAAGAGATTCGACCGGAGCGGGCACAAGTGCGCCGGCGGGATCATTCGGTCCACAACCACCGTTTGTTCTGACTGAGAATCACATACAGCGGTGGCGGGCGAAGTTCCGGATCTCACCGAAGTATAAATAGTAATTCCGTCGCCGGCGGTGTCGCCGGAGACCGTCCTAGAGGGCTACTGCTGCGCCTCTTACACGTATTTCGATAAATGCGGGTTGACTTTCCCGATTCCTCACCTAGTCTCGTGGGTTCTTGCTCAGCTTCAGCTGGCCTTTCATCAGATGATCCCGAACATCGTCTGGTATGTTATTGGACTCGGGGTCAGGGCTGCCGAAGAGGGCATCGACTTTGGCGCCGAGGAGCTGATGAGGGTTTGTTTGGTGAAACACAATACCCATTTCCCCAGAACCTACTACCTTTCTCCTTGCCACGGAAAGATTCTCGACGAGATTCCGGCGAGGGATGTGTGGAAGGGCTGGTATTTCTTCTTCTGGATAAACCATCATTCGGTTGAAGATTTCGATTATTCGGTTATTCCGTCGAGATGGGCGACTGGCGTTGGTTAGCCCTTGGGGTCCACTAGTTTTTCCGATTCTTTCGAAGTTTTATATCAAAGTAGAGCTGCTACTGACATCTTTTTGTTTTTCTTCGTAGAAGCTCCCGAATCGCTATCTCTGAACCCGATCATATCGAGTTTGATAGCTCGTCTCCGGAGAGGAGACATCCGTAGGTCTAGCTTTACAGACCAGCGAATTCGAGCTGCCTTAGGTCCTGCAGCCCGACGACCTCCTTTATCGCAAGGCGAATCGCAAGGCAAATCGCGCCCCCCTCATCAGCCCGCTTCAGCCCGGGTAGTTCAGGCTCCGCTTCGTATTACCGAGTGGATTGGAGAAAGTAAGTATTCTGGTTGTTTTGTGTAGAGGTTTTCGTACTATATATGCATTTTTATCGAACTGACTTGAGTTCGTTTTGTCCGCAGATCGACCCGTCTCGGACGACAGCTATACCGCCAGTACTCCTCCCCACGAAAAGATGTCGCGAAGAGCGAGCAGCCGCCGGAACGGGAAGGATCCCGTCGATTTGGCGAAGAAAATGAAGGATGGCGACCTGAGCAACGCCATTCTTTTTGCAATGGGCGAAGCTCCTCCTCCTCCCCCTTCGATCCCTCCTCCTCACCCTGTTCAAGTCTCCCTTCTTCCGGCTACAGGATCCGGAGAAGCGACCATGGAGGCAGAGGATCTACCTCCCTCTTTGAGCGGGTAATAAATAGCTCAGGTCCCGTCTGGAGAGCTTGCTTTACGCGACTCTCGATTGAACGACTCGAGGGGGTCGAATGGCCAAAATCGGGGTGGCTCTCTTCCTCCGGTAGCGAAGCGTCAAAGGACCGACGCAGAAGTGAGCTCGAGGAGATCGAGCCAAATTGTCGAGGCGAGGCCCACCTCTTCCGGATTCTATAGATCTTTTAACTGGCGCTTCAGGCACCAGAAGGAGTGTACGATTGCGGACGACCCAAAGGGTGTGGCCTACCTGCTGAGGAATTTTAAGCCTACATGCGTTCAACTACCGGCTGTCGGGGACATGGCCCTCGGTGATTCTTATACCGAGATGATGGCGGGCATCGGGAAGGTAATGGTTTATTTCCGTTGCTTTCTTGATTCGTTTTAATGCTTCGCTCCCAGCTTAGCATTTGCATGTATTATTATGTGTAGTCCTTGAAGGCTACGAACAGGTTCGTGGCCAGATCTGAACGCGAGTTGCGTGAAGTGCCGCAGTCGAGCGAGCTCGGTCCATCCAAAAGACGGTGGGTGACCTAAACACGCAGCTGCAGGAGGCCCTAGCTCGGGAGGAGGAGCTGAAGAAAAAGCTGGCCGGGTTCGAAGGAGTGGAGGCCCGGCTGATGATCCTTGAAAATCAGGAGGAGGATCTCACTCAGAAGCTGAATGTGGTCATAAATCGAACTTTGTCCGCGGAGCAAGCAAGCCGAGTTGCGGAAGAGGCAAGTCAAGCTGCGGCTATGCGAGCTGCGCAATGCCAGGCCGACTTGGAAAGGGTCCTCGCTGATCGAGAGCTCGACATCAAGGTTGCGGCTCACGAGGCGAATAAGGGGTTGAACGACCAATACCTTGAGATCCTCGAGGAGATCAAGGCGAAGGAGGGCCAAAGGAAGGTCGCCACGAGCGCCGAGATAAGGCTTCAGGAGGCCTTGGCCAACATCGCGCTTATCGCTGAGTTTGCTTCCGGGGAGTTGGACCTGACCAAGGAAGTGCTGGACTTGTCTGAGAAGAAGCGGTTAGCCATGGAGGAGATGAACGCCACAGCCGTGTCGGACTTCAGCATTAGCAACTTGCCGGCGATGTCAGACGACTCAGTGATCCTAGCGCGCCCCTTGAACCAAGCTGCTCCTCGCCTTGATCAGTATGGGTCGAACCTCCCGACCAGGATTAACTCGAGAATTGGCGACGAGGGTCAGCTCGAGGGTGAGGCGACAGGCGACCAGGCAGGGGATCAAGACGAGGCTTCTTCTCCTGCGAAGCAATTCTAAGTTTTTTTTGTTGTTGCCCAAAAGGGTTTTAATTTCTTTTTAGACTTTCATTGCCCAAGGGGGCTTTTATTTGCTTTTTGTGTTGCCTTTTAGTGGGCTTTTTACGAACTCGAGGACCTTAAGTCCTTCCTTTTTTTATTGACTGTTTTCAATTTTTTATGCCTTAGCATAGAATTGACTGTTTAATGCCTTAGCATAGAATTAGCTGTCGTGACAGCTCGAACCTCTAAAGAGGGGTCGAATAAATAACTTGGCTTGAATTGCCTTAGGGAGTTCTTCTACGAACTTTTAAATTGATTGTATTCGAGCTCGAGCTTGTGCTCAAAAATTGCTCGAGGTACAACTCTTTCAAGATGTATAGCTCGAGCTTGGCGTTGAATTGAAATAAAAATTTCTAAGTATATGATGAATCGAAGTAGACTTACATAGATTCGTTTTGGGTATTTGCGAAGATTGCTTTGTATGAACAATTGTCTCGTTTCAGCTGACTCGATGTAGGTTTAACCTCGTTGTTTTGCTTAAGGGGGTAGCCCCCAATTCTTCTAACCTGTGTAAGGTTGGAAGAATTTTGAGTTTTAGAGGACCGTTTCAGGTCATTTGATTTTGAAGAGACCATTTCATGTCACTTATTTTGGGACGATCATTTCAGTTCGTTCGATATCGAAGGGATCATTTCAGATCGCTTGTTTTGAAGAGACCTTTTCAGGTCGCTTTATTTTGAAGAGATAATTTCATATCACTTGTATTAGAAGGAACCATTTCAGGTCGCTTAGAAGAGATAATTTCATATCACTTTTATTAGAAGGGACCATTTCAGGTAGCTTAGAAGAGATAATTTCATATCACTTGATTTTTAAGAGATAATTTCATATCACTTAACTTTGAAGAGATAATTTCATATCACTTGTTTAAGGTAACATGTAAAGACGAAGTATTTTACAACAACTTTAACTTTTACAAAGAGAAAAAGATATCGACTGAGAGACTTATTTTGATTTCACAAAGATAAGCTAGTTCAACTCCATTCAAAGTCGCTGAACTCGGTGAGAGCTTTGTCTTGGGGGCGGCTGCGCTCGAGATCGAGCTGCCTACGTACCCTTTGAAGGGGATCAAGCCATTTCGTAGTTCCATTATGATGTGCACTTCTCAGTGAATGTACTTTTTGAGGTTGATGATATTCCAGGGTCGTAGTTCGGGTTTCTGGGTTTCCGCCGACTTGAGTCGGTAGACCCCATCCTTAACAATATCGGTGACCTGGTAAGGACCTTCCCACTTCGCTCCTAACTTTCCAGCGTGTTCTTCTTTTTAATGGTCGAACACTTTCTGTAAGACGAGCTCTCCTACTTGAAACCTTCGGGTTTTAATCCTAGAATCATGGTAGCGAGCTGCGGCTTGTTGGTAGTTATGGATTCGGGCTAGTGCGAGGTTTCTCCTTTCGTCGACGAGATCGATCTCGTCTATTATCATCTCGTTGTTGAGTTTCTCTTGCTGTGGGAATTCCTTTTGGCGGATGCTAGACACGAGGATTTCGGCTGGTACTACCGCCTCGATACCATAAGCTAGCGAGAAGGGAGTCTCACCAGTGGATTTGCGGGGAGTAGTCAGGTAAGCCCAGAGTACGGCTGGAAGCTCGTCACTCCAGCTCGTCTTGCACTCATCGAGTCTTTTCTTAAGGTTTTTCATGATCGACTTGTTAGCTGCTTCCGCCAGTCCGTTTCCTTGGGGGTAACGAGGCGTTGAGTAAGTCAGCTTAATGTTCCAAGTTCTGCAGAACGCTTTGAACGTATTCGATATGAACTGAGGCCCGTTATCGGTGACGATCTCGTGGGGTAGTCCATGTCGGCAAACGATGTTTCGCCAGACGAACTCCTTAACGTGAACGTCTTTAATCTTTTGGTATGACTCCGCTTCGATCCATTTGGTGAAGTAATCTGTCATTACCAATAGGTGCATAGCTTTCTTTCTGCCGGATGGGACTAAGGGTCCCACGATATCCATTCCTCCTCGCTTGAACGGATAAGGCGAAGAGATCGAGGAGAGTTTCTCCGACGGTTGGTGGATAATCGGGGCGTGCTTTTGGCAGTTGTCACATTTACAGGAAAAAGATTCGCATTCGGCGGCCATTGTTGGCCAGAAGTAGCCTTGCCTTTTGATTCGTATGGCCAGAGCTCGTCCTCCGGAATGACTTCCGCATGATCCGTCATGGGCCTGCGTGATCACAACTCGGGTTTTCTTCCCATCGAGGCATTTGAGGTAAGGTCCAGAGAGACTCCTTTTGAAAAGCTCTCCTTGCGTGACGCAGTACCTCACACTCTGTGCTTTGAGTTTTTGTGCTTCCCATTTATCATCAGGGACTTCGCCATTCGTTATGTACTGAATGATCAGAGTTCTCCAATCATTTCCATTGTCTGGCTCGGATCCCTGACTAGTGGATGCGGTTTCGATAGGTCCGTCGGGCACGTTTGCCATGCAAACAACGTTCCTGGGATCGATGTCGTCATCGATCTCGACGATGTCGCGGCGTGTTTTCTCGTGCAGTCCCTGATGTTCGACATCGTCTTTTTCAGAGGGCTCGTCCTATTTTAAGGATAAAGCTTTAAGAGCTATCTTAATACTCGGTTTTTCGATCTCTTCGACTGGTATGATCCTTTTGAGATTAGGATCTGATGTCAAAGAAAGTGCAGCTAGGGCATCGGCTGCGGTGTTCTCACCTCGCGGGATTCGTGTTAAATCGAAGAATTCGATTTGATCGGCGAGGCTGTGGACTAACCGCAAGTATGCTTCCATACGTTCATATTTGGCCTCGTAGTCACCGTGGTATTGGCTCGTAACCAGTTGGGAATCACTGAAAGTGTCTATTTCCCGGCTCATATCGCTATTGCTAGTCTGAGCCCAGATATTAACGCTTCGTATTCTGCTTCGTTGTTCGATGCGGCGAAGCCTAGTCTGAACGACTGTTCTAATACTTCTTCCGTAGGGGAGACCAATTTTACCCCGACCCCAGATCCTTGCCTCGAGGAGGCTCCATCGACGTGAAGTTTCCACCTCTTGGCGGAGGCTGGGTCGACATCGATGGTAGGTGGGAGTTCTATTATGAAGTCAGCCAGTACTTGCGCATTTAAGCACGTCCGAGTCTTAAACTCGATGTCGTACTCGCTGAGTTCGATAGCCCATTTAACTAGTCAACCTGACTGGCTTGGACTGTGAAGGATGGTTCTTAGCGGTTGAGAAGTCATCACTATGATTGAGTGCGATTGGAAGTATGGTCGGAGCTTCCGAGCCGATGTGACCAATGCTAAAGCAAGTTTTTCCATGGCGGGGTATCTTGTTTCAGCATCGATTAAGGTTTTACTGATGCAATACACCGGTCGTTGTTCATTTTGTTCTTCACGGACCATGACTCCACTTACTGCTGCTATGGAGACAGCTAGGTAGAGGTAAAGGGCTTCCCCTTCTACTGGTTTTGCCAGTATAGGTGGTTCGCTTAGATAAGATTTGAGCTGGGCGAACGCTTCTTCGCACTTTTCGTCCCAAAGGAACTTTTTGTTCGCTTTGAGCAAGTGGTAGAAGGGTAGACATTTATCGGTCGACCTCGAGATGAAGCGGTTCAAAGCATCTATTTTGCCGGTTAGACGTTGGATTTCTCGCATCGTTTTAGGAGATTTCATCTCCATAAATGTCGCGATCTGTTTAGGATTTGCTTCGATCCCCCTTTCGGTTACTAAGTAACCAAGGAGTTCTCCCGATGGGACCCCGAATGTGCACTTCGCCGGATTGAGTTTCATCTCGTATTTATTGAGAATGATGAAGCATTCTTTTAGTTGGGGGATATGATCCTCGCACCTAGAAGATTTGACCAGCATATCGTCGATGTAAACTTCCATGGTTTTACCCAGGAGCCCTGAAAACATCTTGTAGACGAGGCGTTGGTATGTTGCTCCTGCGTTCTTTAGCCTGAAAGGCATAACTTTGTAGCAGTATGTGCCTCAATCAGTTATGAACGAAGTCTTTTCTTGGTCCTCGGGGTTCATTAGTATTTGGTTGTACCCCGAGAAGGCATCCAGTAGGATAGTATTTGGTGTCCGGCGGTGGCTTCGACCAGTCGGTCGATGTGTGGAAGTGGGAAGCTATCCTTTGGACATGCTTTGTTGAGGTCTGTAAAGTCGACGCAGACTCTCCATTTCCCATTCTTTTTCTTGACCACCATGGGGTTCGCGAGCCAATCGGGGTATTTTACCTCTCTGATCGATCCGATTTTCAGTAGTCGATCGACCTCGTCGTTGATGGCTTGAGCTCGTTCCGGGCCGATTTTTCGACGTTTTTTTGTTACCGGTTTATAAGTTGGGTCGACATTCAGCTTGTGGCTGGTAACGTCGATGTTAATCCCTTTCATGTCCGGTGAGGACCAGGCAAAGGAGTCGACGTTCTGTTTAAGGAAGGAGATCAGTTCGTTTTTAATTGGTTCCGATAGATCGATTCCGATGCCGACAAGTATTTTGGGATGAGCGTCGTCTATGCGAACTTGAGTTGTGAGGTCCTTTGGGGGTCCTTTTTGGCTTGGGTCGTTCGACCTTTTGGTTTGCATGGTGGTGAGCTCTTCCTCTTTCTGTAATTGCTATGCATGGGACTTCTCAATCTGCTTGTACCCGTTCATGTAGCAATTTCGGGAAATATTTTGACTTCCATAAACGGTTTTTACCCCTTTTGGAGTTGGAAATTTTACGTATTTATGGTAGGTCGATGGTACAGCTTTCATGTCGTATATCCAGGGTCGACCTAAAATTGCGTTGTAGGGAGCTGGTCGATCTACTATGACGAACCCTACTAATGGTGTCTGTCCTTCGACGATCTCGGGGTCATTAAACTCCATCTTCTTGAATGCGTCGTAAAAGAGGACATCCACCGAACTTCCTGTGTCTATCATTATCCTTGAGAGTTCGACATCTCCGACTACTAGGCAAACGAGGAGTGCATCGTTGTGCGATTTGTTGAGGTTGCTTGTCTCGCTCTCGCAGAAAGTGATTTCGTGGTCCGGACCTAGCACGAACTGTTTTTGTGCCTGATTCGACGCTTGCCCCGGGAAGACCGGGTCGAGGAGATCGATTGTTGGAATCGGTCTCGTCTGGTCAATCTGGGGAGTTTGGAATTGTATCGGACTCGATCCGATAGGGTATCCTGAGCTCGAGGCGAAGGCAGAGCCTCCTAGTTGCCTCGGTCGAATATGGGGATTATTCGGCAAAGGAGGTGGTCCGGGTAATGGTCGGTTTCCCGATCCGATTGGATCTGTGACCATAGAACTCGAACTAAATGGAGTCGGTGTCGCAATAGAGGTCGTTATAAGGCGGAAGCCACTATTCGACGTGCTAGCGAAATTTCCCCACGTTCCAGGGGGTGATACCACCTGGGAGAAGTCCAAGCGTGTTCGCGGTGGAGGACTTATGGGGGGTCGTGGATCGAGTATTGATATACCTCCCTGGTTTTGGCTAGCGAGCTCTTCGAGATGAGCATTAATGTGCCGTTCTTGCTCGTCGAGCTGCGTGGCCAAAGCACGATTTGCGATCTCTTGGGCCTGGACACTTGCCTCGTTGCTTCTCGTTCGGTTTACTAACAGGGTTAGCATTGAACGAATTTCAGCGAGGTCGTCCAGACTTTGTCGCGGTGGAGCAGGAGGCTGTGGCGGGTTAGGCCTGAGCGTTCCGAATCTGCCTCCTGGAGCAGGGGCGGACGTTGAATCGTTTCTCATCCATACCTAGTTCCTTCTCGGATCATTAGTTCCTAACAAAACGTTTGTCAGAGTCTGGCTTGTCGCAATTGTTTAAGCGACTGAGCTGGTTGGTGCCGAAGTCGTGGAGACTGAGGCAGAGCTCGTCAACACGCCATCGGTCTGACCCATGGTCCTTACCCCGGTGGTGTTCTGAGGAACGTCGTCAACCATTTGAGGGTGGTCGACTGGTGGAGTGGCGTTGGGAGAGCCAGATTGGTCGGGATTCATCTCGATCTATCAAACCTAGGATCTGATTCTTAAGATAGGAAAACTACAGATAGTCCCCACAGTCGGCGCCAAATGTGAGATCGAAGATTCACACCAAGGATTTATAATCATGGATTTGGACTTTTAGATATAAAGATGATATATATTTCCTATGAATCAAAGACTTTATTGAGATTGAACGTCGATATAGAAAAAACACAATCGAAAAGAGAGTACAAAGCACGAAAGTCGAGCTATCTAGTCGAAGTGTTCTTGATTAGGGTTGGAATATCGCGAATGAATCTCCACTTCTTCTTTAAATAGTCCTCGACTTTGATCTTCTTGTTCCGATCTTTCGGCTTCGTAGTTGCAACGATCTCCGAGATTCGCGAAAGTCGCTTCTACTGACGAAGACTTGGTCCGGCTTCCTCCGCATTTCCTTTAATCGAGCTCGAGCTCGATCACTTCGCGGTCCATGATATTTGGGCCTTGGCTAGCTTGCAATCGTATGACCCATAGTTTGTAATAACCGGGCTTGCGTTCGCAATTACGAATCGGGCCTGTAACTATGGGCCTTTGTTTTGCTTGTTAATAGGCCGGATTTATTTAGAGGGAAATCCAGCACCAACAACCACATGGTTGTCCATAATTAACTTTCTATTGGACCGTAGTGGTACACCGCATGAATTGATCAATCCACTGCATAGCAAACCCCATTCTCCGAAGGATTTTCTCAATGAAATTCCATTCGACCCGGTCCTATGCCTTACTCATGTCCATCTTAATAGCCATAGATTTTCCTTTACAAGATGGATTTGTCCTCATACCATGAAACATCTCATGGGAAATAAGAATATTGTCTGAGATTAACCTCCCTGTCATGAAAGCCGATTGTGTTTCAGATATAAGATCTGGCAAAAGACCGTTTATACGTTGACAAAGAACTTTGGATATTATCTTTTACCCAACATTACATAAATTAATTTGTCGGAGTTCCGTCATTCGAGTGGGTCTTTCGTCTTACCCAACATTACATCAACCTTGGATACAAGGCTCCATTCCACAAAAAGTCTTAACCATCTTATGAACATCAGCATTAATTACTGCTGAAGATTGCTGGAAGAATAGTGCTGTCATACTATCCGGCTCGGGGGCCTTCTCCGGATGTATCATAAAAAGTGATCTCTTGACATCTTCTTCCGTCTCAGGTACCATAAGTCTCTTGTTTATTTGATCCGTAATTAGTTTTTTCACCTTTTTTAAGAATACCTCAAATTTACTGGGTTGGTCTATGTGAATAGATCATCAAAGTATCCTATTAGCCAACTTTTCCACCTCTAAGTCCTGTGTAACCCACTCTCCTGCTGAGCTATGCAAACCTATAATCCGATTTCTCGCTTATCTCTATTTATTTAAGGAAAATTAAAATTGGTATAACGATTGCTTGATGTATGCTACAGATTACGATTCTTTTTGTTTCCAAAAAAATTTCTTCATCCCGATAAGCCTCTTTCAACTTCCTCGTATTATCCAATATTTCTTCTTAAGACCTATTATCATCCTTTTGAGCTTCTTCCAATGCCTGTTTTAAACCATTTATTTTTTCATGTCCATATTGTATATTATTTTTCCTCCACTTCGAGAATTCGTGTCTACATCTTCCTATCTTTGATACAAAGTCATTTCTATCATTATTCTCTGAATTGTCCCATCCCAATTTTATTGTATCCATCACACTTTCTTGTTAAATCCATATTTTGTTGAATCTAAATTGTCTCCGCTGCTTATGAATTTTATCCTTGATTATTGCTGCTATCGGTCGGTGATCCGATCTTATCATTCCCAAATATTCTACGAATGAAAAGATAAGATTATATGCCAATCCTCATTGGCAAGTGCCTTGTCTAGTTTAAATCTAATAACTTGAGTTCCTCTTCGTCTACGCCAAGAAAAAGAATCTCCAAGTGAAGAAAACTCGATTAAACCACAAACCCTGATCATATTATTAAACAAAGCAAAGGTCGACGCGTATCGAAAAGGACCGCCTTGTTTTTCATGATTCTCCAATATCTCGTTTAAATCGTCAATAATAAACCATGGTTTTGCCTTATTCAAACCGGATCGTGTTTTCTTTCCTAAACTTAATCTCCTAATTTCTGAACCGGATCCCCATAGACAAAGGAAATGGATACCATATTCCCTTTTATATCTTCTCCAATACCAGTGATTCTATTACTCGTAGACATTATAATCGACATTGGATGCATCATTATAAAATAGTGCTAGTCCACAGTTCACCCCCGTGGTTCCATTGTCTAAAGTTTGTCGTATCTAAAATGCCCTAGAAATTTCTGTTTGAATCCATAACTTGGCGTTGTCTCTGAAAGAAACAAAAATTTTGGCCTATGTTCAGACCACATTTCCCGCAAATAACCTATGATCCAATTACTTCCCAAACTTTGACATTCCAGCTGATAATCGCATCTTAAAATTCGGATGAGTAAGTTTTCCCAAATTGGATAAAAGCACATATAACATAAAACTCCTTCTCAGTGCATGAGAAATATTTGGAGGCTCCACTAAACGGCTTGTGTTGCTCTTAAGCCCGATTGTTCCAGTCTACCAACAATTCCTCATATGATCTGATAACCAAATCCGTTTATACACCACTCGGCCTGTTGTTATGAACATAACCAAATCGCTTTCCTGAAGATTTTGAACCCAAATGATAATTGCCTTCATTACTTAGATACAAAATATGGCTCATTATAATATTCAAGCTACTCAAATGTTTATGACTTGATTTGTATTCAAAAGAAACATGACCATAAACATTTACGGTCGCTATAATCCTCTTAGCAATGACACAATATGAGACATAATGACAACTAAAATTGAAACCCATACTGTACAACCTCAATTGTCATATATGATATCATTAAATTTTTGTACAACCTTTCTCCCTCGTATAGTTACGCCGCATCTAGCCTCAGAAACATTCACCCAGAACTCCCTATGATCCAAGACAAACACCCATATTACCCTTAAGTATATGTTCTTCATTGATTTCAATCCAATCCTCCTTAAACCGTTTGTTAACCGTAAATCATGTTGTAACCGTAAAGTACTTAAAATCTTCTTGGAGCCGTGGTCTCCTTAACATGTATTTCTCCCATCGTGTCTTGCCCAGCCTGTCATAAAAAAATCAAAGGGGAGGGAGAGCTTCCTCTGTTTATAAAATATAAGCTTCCTTCCTATAGTCAGTGTAGGCCGCAAAAATCCGAAACCAAAAAACTGTGTTTGATAAACCGATGGAAAACGATTAAGGAACGATTAAGCGGAGGCGAGATAATCTTTTTCCTTAATTCAAAATATATCCCGTAGTGTAACAGTATGAAGAGATAATGAATCCCAGGATACAACCGCTTTTAGACAAAGATCATAACACTCGATCAAAGAATCTGCGAACTTAGAATCTACGAATACTCTCGGACTTACGTTTTTGTAGAAGAAAGAAGACATAGAGAGATTGCTGGTTTTCGAGTTAAGAAAAATTATTTTTCGAGTATAGAGGAGTTTCGAATATATAGGAGAATATAGAGATTGGTGCGCCGAAAGTATCTCGCAAATACGTTACGGAAATCACGTAACCGCTGCGGAAATCTCGCGAAGTTAATGCTCACACGTTACAAATATTCTTTTAATTTATTAGTGGGCCAAAAAAACTCTTATGAAATTTCCCCCAAAATATACGCGCGCGGAAGCCTCTCTAGAGGCTCACTCCACAAACCACGAACCACGAGCAGAGCCGGCCAGACGGCGGAGGCGGAGCGCACATGTGGCCCCTTATTTCTCTCTCCATAGCCATTTAAACAATTGTATGTCAATGTCCATTTATATACTACTCCAAAGTTTCTCTTGCTTCCAATGTGGGACAAATGAAGTTCTCACTTAAGTTTGGAGAGCAAAAGGCTTCACCAATTTTATTGGCCCATGCCCATTTCTTTTCAACTAATACAATATTTTATAAACCCAATTGTTCATGAAAAATATTGGTCCAACAATCCTCCACATGAATAGAAATAACTATAAACATATGAAGACGAGACTTACCGGACAGATTCGACTAGACTAGACGTGACTCGACTAGACTAGATAGACTTCCGAGATTATAAGCGAAAACTCACTGTGTTTGAGATAGTATCATGTTTCAGCCTTAACCACTCATTGTTAATATCTGTCGGGTTTACTTGGCCAGGAGATGAGCATGATGTCTTGAACCACCCGAATTTTTATGTAAACTGAGACAACAGTTACAACCCAATTTCATTTTCTCGTAGAACTAAGTTCTGTATTGTGTTCGGTTTGTCCTTGAACTTGTCTGGTTAGTCATGAGTGAACTTGGAGAATATAGCCTGTTTTCCATTCTCCTAGAAACGGCCTCATTTCACACTCACTAGGTAATTTGCCAATAGTCTTTTTTTTAAGAAGTATCTTTAATACTTCACTGATATATCAAAGCTATGGACTTATCATTAAAAGCTATGTTTATCCTCTTTACACATACAAATCTTATATATGTAAGCATTGTTATCATCTTGGGAACTGAGTAAAGACTAAAAGTCTTTCAGTGCTTTAAAAGATTATGTTCAATTTAGTTTTCCCTTTGAACCTGACATCTTGGTACTCCAGTCACGTAGGTGGGGTTTCCATCAAACATCCTCTTGAGTTATAGGAATTAAACCCATTCCCTTCGACGATTTTACAACTTGATCTCATGAAAAACCTTTAGTAAATGTATATGCTGGGTTGTAAGCCGATTTGATACAATCTATTGTGATTACACCACTTGAGATCAGATGTCTAATGGTTTTATGTCGTCTTCTTATGTGACGTGATTTACCATTATAGAGATTGTTCAGTGCCCCGAGCTATAGCCTATTGGCTATCGCAATTTACACGTAAGGCCAGGACTGGTTTCTCCAACAATGGAATATCTTCCAGGAAATTCCGAAGCCATTCAGCTTCTTCTACAACTTTGTCTAGAGCTATGAATTCACACTCCATGGTTGATCTAGCCAGTAGAGTTTGTTTGGAAGATTTCCATGATACTGCTCCACCTCCAAGGGTAAAGACATATCCACTTGTAGATTTCGAGTTTTTGGAATCAGATATCCAGTTTGCGTCACTGTATCCTTCCAAAATTGCGGGTTATCTGCCATAGTGGAGACCATAACTTTTCGTATATCTTAAGTAGTTTAATACTCTTGTTATGGCTTTCCAGTGTTTTTGATCTGGATTACTTGTATAGCGACTTAGTACGTTTACCGCTTGTGCCAGATCTAGTTTAGTGCAGTTGGTTAAGTAAATAAGACTCCCAATTACTCATGCATACTCTACTTGTGATACAGCTTCACCTGAATTTTTGGTCAAGTAAAGTTGAGAGTCAACTGGAGTTTTTGCCGTGCCGTTTGAGTAGTTTTTGAATCGCTCAAGTATCTTTTCAGCATAGTGAGCTTGTGACAGAATGATTCCATCTGAAGTTCTTGTGATTTTTACTCCTAGAATGACGTTTGCGAGACCCATGTATTTCATGTCAAAGTTTCCACAAAGCATGTTCTTAGTTTGTTGGATCATGTCTTTATTGCCGCTAATAATCAACATGTCATCTACGTATAAGCATAATAAAATATACCCACTTGGAGTAATCTTTATGTAGATGCATTTATCACATTCATTTATGCTGACTCCATTTGACATCATTGTGTTGTCAAATTTTTCATGCCCTTGTTTAAGAGCCAACTTAAGTCCATACAATGGCTTCACAAGTCTACAGACTTTGTGTTCTTTTCCCGGGACAGCAAATACTTCGGTTTGTTTCATATATATTTTCTCTTCTAGATCACCATTTAAAAAAGCAGTTTTGACATCCATTTGATGTATTTCCAGGTTTCTTATGGCTGCAATTCCAATCAGTATTCTGATTGAAGTTATTCTCGTTACAGGAGAATAGGTGTCAAAGAAGTCCAGACCTTCTTTATGTCGGAATCCTTGTACCACAAGTCTGGCCTTGTACTTATCAATTGAGCCTTCCGTTTTTAACTTTTTTTTGAAGATCCATTTACAACCTAGTGCTTTAAACCCTTCTGGTAGATCAGTTATTTCCCATGTATGGTTTTGCATAATGGAGTCGATCTCACTATTGATAGCTTCCTTCCAAGAAGGTGCGTCTGGTGTAGACATGGCTTCTGTGTATGTTCTTGGTTCATTCTCTAGGAGAAAAACCATCATGAAGTCAGAACCGAAAGTTTTTTTCCTTACGAGCTCTTCTGCGTCGTCTAGGTTCTTCTTCTTCATCCACTTCATTTAATGGACCGCCAGAAGTACTAGCCTCGTTTGTAGAGGTGCTAGGGTCTTTCTCTTCACGATTTCATTTTTTTATCTTTACATGGAAAGTCAAAAGAAAGACACATTCCTTGATTCCATAATTGTATTTACATGGATATCCGGTATGTCTGATTTGTGAACCAGAAACCGATAAGCACTACTATTGTGTGCATATCGAATAAAGATAAAATCAACGGTCCTAGGTCCGACTGAGACCTTTTTCCGAGGTGGTATTGCGACTTTTGCTAGGCACCCCCCACACTTTCAGGTATTTGTACGAAGGTATTTTACCTTTCCAAAGTTCATATGGTGTTTTGCCAGTTATTTTGTGCGGTATTTTGTTGAGGATATAGTTTCTGGTAAGGAGCGCTTCCCCCCCCCCCCCCCAGGTTTGGGGTAACCAAGATTCCTGTAACATTGCATTCATCATTTCTTTTAGAGTTCGGTTTTTTCGTTCCGCAACTCTGTTAGATTCCGGTGAGTAGGGAGTAGTAGTTTGATGTATAATGCCCTTTTCTTGACAAAACGCATTAAATGGTCCATCATATTCACCTCCTCTATCACTTCTAACTATTTTAATAGTTTGTCCGAGTTGATTTTCAACTTCGAGTTTATATTCTTTGAATTTCTCCAAGACTTGATCTTTACTACGCAACAAGTATACGTAGCAGTATTTTGTACAATCATCTATGAATGTAACGAAATAATTTTTACCTCCTCTAGTTTGCACCAACTTTAAGTCACACAAATCTGTGTGTATTAAGCCTAAAGGTTCGGTTGTTCGTTCGACACGAGGGGATGGTGTTTTAGTGAGTTTTGCTTGTACGCATGTCTCACATTTATCTTTGTTTATTTTGAATTTCGGGATTAAGTTCAAATTCATTAATCTTGGGATAGATTTATAATTCACATGTCCTAACCGTTCATGCTAAATATTAAAAGACTCAACCAAATAAGAAATTGGATTCTAATTAATTGAATTGGAAGCAGTTACATCATTTTTTAGGACTGTTATTACACACATTTTGACAAGTCCGTCCTTAACAAACCCCTTCCCAATAAACACCCTGTTCTTCCTTATGATCAACAAGCCAGACTCAAAGTTGATGGCAAATCCATGCTTGTTGAGCAGAGTTCCAGAGATCAAGTTCTTCCTCATGTCTGGCACATGCTTCACGTTGTTGAGAGTGACTTCCTTTCCTGAAGTCATCTTCAAAACAACTTTGCTAGTGCCTTCAATCTTGGAGTGTGACACAGTCCCCATCATCATGTGAGCTTCAGTCTTGCTTTTCTGGTAGGTGGAAAACATGCCCCTGACAATGCAGATGTGAGTAGTGGCACCGGTGTCATACCACCACATTTTAGGATTCTCTGCATTCTCTTCAGCCATGTTTGCTTCAGTGACCACATCACATAGGTATTCTTCAGTCAAGTTGACTTGAGCTTTGAGATCCTTAGCTTTGCTGCGATATTCTGCAGCTTTGTGTCCATTTTTGTTGCAGTGGGTGCATTTCCCAAGAAACTTGCCCGTGGGACCTTCCTTATTAAAGAAAGAGGATGATTGAGGAGCCATCTTGTTCGGTGCACCTTTGTTCAGAATGATTTTTCCTTTGCCCTTGTCTTTTCCTTTGTACTCAGCCACGTTGGCGTTGTGGGAAGGAGACATTTCAGCTTTGGCGGACATCTCTTGCTTGCCCTTGAAGTTTCCAAGAGATCCTTTGAAGTTTTTATCTCGTTGTAACCCTTTGTACAAGTCGTTCACCAAGCGGCTTTGTATGTAGCCTTTGCACATGAAATCCCCATGCATCCATGCCTCAATGCTTGCGAGGGCACGCTTATTAATATTACAAGCCGGTAACACTGGTTTGACTTCCGTGAGATACCTATGCAGATTTATGGTGCTCAGAAAAATGCATCCTTGATTGCCATTGTTTGAAGTCGGAACCATCAAAATTTTCTAGAGCGATCATAGCGGTAGGCATCGTTGGGACAGTCATGTGTGGGGATGCAAGTAGTAGATCATTCCCACGTGGGTTGGGTGTCGACTCACTTTAAGCATCATTCTCTGGGTTAAATGGTGGGGTCACATTGTTTTCACCAGTGAGAGACATTTGTTCATAAAAACAGAAGAAATGAGTCAGTTTTCGGAACAAACATGTAATAGCGATTATCGCTTTTTGATCGTTTAGATCATATGATAGAACGTTTCACAAACTCGCCAATACCTTTCGCGGAAATCGTTTATCGAACTTGTTAAAATCGTTTGAAAAAGTTTTTACAGTTTATGAATCCGATTCAAGCGATAAGAATGAAGCGGATTATTTTGAATTAAGACTGTAGGCTGCAAAAATCCGGAACCAAAAAACTGTGTTTGATAAACCGATGGAAAACGATTAAGGAAACGATTAAGTAGCGGCGAGATGATCTCTTTCCTTAATTTAAAATATCTATCGTAGTGTAACGGTATGACGAGATAATGAATCCCAGGATAAAACCGCTTTGAGACTAAGATCGTAACACTGGATCAAAGAATCTTTAAACTTAGAATCTACGAATACTCTCGGACTTACGTTTTTGCAGAAGAAATAAGAGAGAGAGAGAGAGAGAGATTGCTGGTTTTCGAGTTAAGAAAAATTACTTTTCGAGTATAGAGGAGTTTAAAATATATAGGAGAAGAAAGAGATTGGTTCGGTTAAACTTGCTCAGAAAGTATCTCGCAAAAATGTTACGGAAATCGCATAACCGCTGCAGAGATCTCGCGAAGTTAATTTTTGCACGTTACGAATATTCGTTCGAATATTCTTTTAATTTTCGAACAAAATTTTCGAATAATTTATTTAATGGGCCAAAAAACTCTTATGAATTTTCTCCAAAAAATATACGCGCGTGGGAGTCACGAACCGGGCGGCGGCGGCGGCGCGCGTGTGGTCTCTTCTTTCTACCTCCATAGCCATTTAAACAATTGTATGGCAATGTCCATTTATATACTATTCCAAAGTTTCTCTTGCTTCCAATGTGAGACAAATTAACACTACAAAAATTATCCTTATTGATAGCATTATACAATAGCACGAATTTTCATTCTGCTATCGTAGATAATTTTCAGATTTTTTTTAACTTTTAATAGCAACAGTCCAATGCTAAGATAGGGTTTTAATAAGCGGGAACACAAATTAGCCCAATCCGCCAATACTTAGGAAATTTTTTAGTAACCCGCGAACTTTTCCATCTTCTATTCGAGCTATACTTAGATAAAAATTCTTAAGACCGCGAAACCCTAAAAAAATTTCCCCCCAACACTTTTCCCTCAATATCAATGTCTCTCTCCGACAGACACACATAACTCAAAGCAGCTCAATCTCTCTATCGAAAAAACCCAGAGCTCGCCAACTACTTCCGCAGACACATTCAAGAAGCTCGTAATAGTGTTGCTTGATTTCGGTCAACAAAATTGAAGGTATCTATCCAAAGATCTTCTTTTATTAGTCGGTACTATCAATTTCGTTTTGAAATTTTGTGGTTTTCGTGAGGATCTATCAGACTTAAGGTTCTTACACATCGATTGCAAAGAATCGATATTTGTTTCGTCTTACAAATCTTTACTTCCTTGCATGCATAATTTCGTTGCTTGTGTATTTTCTGTGAATCAATTAGATTTAGGGTTCTTAAACACCCATTTAAAGATTGTTTGACTATATGCTGATATTCTTATCTCGTAAATCACCAATCAGTTTGACATCAACAACTTGTATAGTCGAAGTTTAAAATGTGTATTTTGCTCATCTCTTTTACCCTTTCAACCCGAGAAGTACAAATTTATTCTGTGTTCTGACTCTCTATTTGTTTTTTCGAGTGTTCGTGACACGTTTTTCCACATCTAAAGCTTCACATCTGTTCAGGCCAAAATTTTCATGTTAGTTTCATCCTGATATACTTTGTTTGTTGCACATTTCTTATGCTTCTCCTATTGTCTTCTTGATTGTGTGTGAGATGTTTTGTTTTGTCCTGATTTATGTGCAACCGTAGATTATCTAAAGTAGATTATTGATATTGTGGTTGATTTTGTTCTTTGGTTTAACTGCTATGATTTATGTGATTTTATTATGGATAGTAGTCTATTGAAAATGCTGTTAATTTATTTCCTCATGGCTTAATTGTTGATAATTTCCAACAGCACCTTGTTTCTATTTTCTGGTTGATTTGTATGAGCATGAGTTTATGTGACATAGTGTATACTAACCCTTTACATAGTGTATACCCAACTGATTTGTTTGTGTCATTAGTTTGAATTCTTGTTCTTACAACTTAAATAAGGTTAGATCATATAAATGTTGGAGAAGAAATGGGTTCATCTTTGCAGGTACTGATCTAACATAAATAGATTACGAAGTTTTTGTTTGTGGATTTTAGACTTTAAGATTTTAAAATATCCTTTATCTTAAGACTCGATCCTGCATATGAGAGAGGTGCATGGGATTTTGTAAACTCTGTGGCTGCGGATAGAGGAAAAAGACAGCTGGTAATTTGCCCTTGCAAGGACTGCCACAATGTAGATCGTCATTTAGGGAGTGATGTAGTAGACCACCTTATAACAAGAGGAATGGATGAGGATTATAAGCTGCGTAACGACTGGTACTGTAATGACCCTACCAAGAGCTAAGTACGACCGGAAATTCAAACATCAAGAAGACGCGGGAGGAACGATGGTAAACGTCCTTTGGAAGAATAGGCATAATTTTGGTCGAGACAAAAATCAGAACGAACGTGTATTTTTGAAGACAGTTCATAAGCGCCTCCGAGAAGACCGATGTGGACGGCCAAGGAAGTTAAAATTCCAGAACGACCAAGGGCTAATTCAAGACTCAAGATAGACCATGTTATGGTATTCAGTCACAAGAAAATTCAGTTGGTCCGTGAAGAAACGAAGATTAATCAAAACGGCCTTAAAACAGTCCGTACGACCGAATTTCGGGAATCGGTAAGGACCGATGTGTGGAATAATGCTCCAGCAGATCATCCACGTGAGTTTACTCATTTTTGGGAAGAAAAACCATCTCATTTATGACATGTCTTCATCAGGAAGAATGTTTGGTTATTCCTCACAAAAACGCCCGTTATTTTCCTACAAAAACGAAGCACCAGAAATGTCTCGCTCTGATTGGACCAAACTTCTTATGATCTGACCAGCAGCTGAATGGCCACTTCTGATTGGCTAAACTCTTCAGATCAGGTGGATAATTGCCAAGCTCCTATTAGATCACGAACCACCTGGCCAGACCTTGGATGAAGCACTCCATTTTCATTGGTCGAATTCTTTATCGGTTTAAGAGAAGAAAAATGGTGCCTACCTATTGGACCAACCAAAGCAGGAACCAAAGCTTGAGAAGAGTGTCTCAATACCATTGGTTTAGCTTACTAAAAACCAAGGATAGTGAAGAAACGTCTAACTCCCATTGGTTAACAGCAAAAGGACGAATATCGGGTCGGAACGGGGATTATCGACACAGCTTGGTACGCTCGGGATTAAACATCAATACGGACGCAAGCGGGATGGATTTTATAAATGCAATTACAAGTCAAGACTGTTCTAGCAAAACGTTCTTGGATGGTATAATTTCCGGAAAATAGGATTTGACGATGCAACGGCCGAAACGGTACAATTACCCAATTAACCGAAATGCGACTATTCTTGCTGGCCACGAATGTTGTTGCCACGACTTCATTGGACACCTGAGAGGATAAGAAGATAATAATTAAGGCTCAGTAGACCTACAGACCTAAGGATAGGTTTCGTCCTCATTACCCTTCATTCCGGCGAATTGCGCAATGACCAGCAGCGAACGGATAAGATCAATCACCAAAACAAAATCAGGCCTCATGACTCACGACCTAAACTGCAGGCCTAGAGCCTAGATTTCAGAGGATAAGGTGAAGGGATAAGCTCCAGTAAACCCCAAATGGTGTGGTGACATCTCGTGCTTACCCTATCCTCTCGAACCGAGAAGATAACGACAAAAGCTTATGGACCAATCAAATGAAACCACCAAGACCTACGACCTAAATGGATGAGATAAGGCTTCTGAGCACACCTAGGAAGCTAGAACGCAGGTCTAGAGTGCTAGGCCTGGTGCACCTCTCATTTCGACGAATCAGACGGAAACATGCAAAACCGATGACATCGTACGACTTAAGAGAGAATCTGGCTCCTTTTGCCTATAAATACCACGACCCTGGCTTCATTTCTACTCATCCACCACTCTTAGATTCACAGTAAACACTAGGAAAAGAAAGGGTAAGAAAAAGAAAGAAGAGAAAGAAAGTAGGACGGTAATAGGGGCGAATACCCCATAAGCGAGAAAGGTCGGTAAGCTGAAGTTTTGTAGTTTCCTTTCAAGCTTAATTTATTTTATGACCTAGACTAAACTAGGTTCTGTCCTTAGTCTCTCAGTGCAGATCGTGCAAGAAGACACTAAGACAGACCTAGCCCGAGTAGAGAAAAGTGAGTTCCCGGTAGCATAGGTGCTAACGGTTTTCTTGCAGGTCGTGACCAAGGATTGAAACACAAGGAGTGTTTATCCTTGAATCACTTTTATTATCATGCATACATGTGATTGTGATTGTGATAAGTACGAGATGGTTTTGAGATCCTCTCGGAAACGATTATGTGATAAGTACGGAATCCGATCAAGGGATCGTCCCGGAAATTGTGATGTGTGATGACCGGATTGAGGTTGACCCGTAACGGTACCTTATTACCGGAGAGTGATGGCGGTTCGATGCTTCCTTCTGACTCCTCACACTAGCGAAGGACCGTCTAGGTGGGAAGACTCGGAGAGACGGGATTGCAGCCTAGGGCCGAGTTCTATCCTACGGGATAGTAGGGTTACCGTGCGAGGGTACCCGCCGAGATACAACCGGCTGACGTGAGAGACGGGTCTCGGTTTTGGTGATGTTCTAGGCTCATGTGCCTTGGTGGCTATGACTTAGGTGTTCACGAGGAAAGGAAGTTCGAATGCGCCGGGTGTGCGAGGCCCAGGGACGTGCGAGGCCCGTGTGTGTGTGGTTATCTTGATAATATCTTTTATTTTTCTGCATGCTATATTTTGATTGATTTATGAGTGTTGCATTCATGCATTTTTGGGGTTTTGGGGTGGGAAAATAATATTGTAACGCCCCGTCCGCCCCTACCGATGAGTCACCCATCCCTCTTCCGGGCTCGTGGGCCCCACCCCTGTCCGACGGTCGGTGCGTTATTTTTCGTAGGCCCAACCGATTAATTTACTGACCCTACAATCACCCCATGACCTTTGCCCATGTGTTTTGTCCTCACACACATGCTACCACGAGTCACTTCCCGGAAGGTCACCCATCCTGGGACTACTCCAGCCTAAGCACGCTTAACTCTGGAGTTCTTTCAGGTAAGTGACCGGAAAAGGTAAGTGCACTTGGTGACATAGGTAGCCAAATTAATTCTTTTAAGCCTTTCCGCATATATCACAAACCAGGATGTTACAAATATGTTGTATAGAGGGCCTGGAATTCACTCGGTAATTCTAAATTGCTCATCCCTTCCTTATTTTTTAGGTAACCTTAGTAAGAGTGAAGTAGGACGTGACAGACGAGAAGTTCCAGAGTAGTGTGTGGTATGCCTTTTGTAAACGCTTTACTTTTTTAAAATAGCATGTATGGTTTTGGGTATGTACGGTTTGACTCGTAAGGAATTCCGCATGTAATATCTTAAGATGTAAGGACTTTGTAAGATTTTACATATATGTAATAAAAGGGTTTTGTGTGTGTAAAACTCTTGTATCCTCCCTGATATTAGCTAGTCCAAGCTAACACAACTCTTGCCTGGAGTACGGGTTGGCAAGCCTTAGGCTCTTGGCGAGAGGGTCGGATATCGAAAATGGACCGGCCAAGACTATGGGCACGGCTGGACCGTTGACGGTATTTGACATACTGTGGCATCTTTGGTTCACCTGGTTATGGATCGAACCGGGGGTGTTACAGGTACCATCATGGAGAAGTCATCTCAGTAGCTGAAGGTGAAAGGAGATCAAATGTGTGGAATGAAGAGATTATTGGGTTATACAGAGCTGCTGAGTATCTAGATGGAGACTTGGCTAGTCCGCCTGACTTTTGTGAGATGGCAGAGGGAGAGGACAAGGAAGAAGATGAGTTCTTGGCTAAGCTAGCAGATGCAGAGACACCACTGTATCCAAACTGCACACACCATAGCAAGCTGTCTGCCATTGTGTCAGTATTCAGATTAAAGACCCATAATAGATAGTCTGATAAAAGTTTCAATGATCTTCTAGAGACTTTGTCGAAGATGTTACCATAGGATAACATACTACATACCTCCTTCTATGATGTGAAGAAGTTTCTAAAGTCCTTTGACATGGGTTATCAAAAGATTCACGCCTGTATCAATGATTGTTGTTTATTCAGGAAGACATTGAAGAAGCTCAATAACTTTCCTAAGTGCAAAGCTTTTAGGTGGAAAGTCAACATAAGCACTGGTGAGGTGAAGAAAGGTGTTCCACAGAAAGTTCTAAGGTAATTCCGAGTAATCCCAAGACTGAAGAGGATGTTTAGGTCTGAGGAAATGGCCAAAAACCTTAGGCGGCATTTTACTAACAAGAGCAGGAATGGGAAACTCAGACATCCAGTAGATTATGTGACATGTGACCAGATGAATGATAGGTATCTTGCTTTTGCTGCAGAAGAAAGGAACGTTCGACTTGGACTTTCAACAGATGGGTTTAATCCGTTTAATATGAAGAATAGTATGTATAGCTGTTGGCCCGTGCTGCTGGTGAACTACAACTTGCCACCTCATCTTTGTATGAAGAAGGAGAATATCATGCTAACTTTGCTGATTCCCGGTCGACATCAACCTGGCAACAATATTGACGTCTACTTAGAACCCTTAACAGAGGATTTGAACCAGTTGTGGAGCATATGAAAGCTAACGTATCATGCCTTCAGTAAATCTGTATTCACTCTCAAGGCAATGCTTCTCTGGAAAATCTCAGACTTCCCTGCATATGGTAATTTAGCTGGATGCAAGGTGAAGGGAAAAATGGGATGTCCCTTGTGCGGAAAACACACTGACAGTAGGTGGCTGAAGTATAGTAGGAAGCACGTGTATATGTCGCATAGAAAGGGTTTGGGACCAATGCATAGGTTTCGGGTAAAGAAGGCTTGGTTTGATGGACACACTGAACATGGCAAGAGAGCTAGGATATTACCTGGTCAAGAAATTTCTCACCACTTGAAAAAATATAAGAACAACTTTGGAAAGGTTAAAGAATATGTGAAGAAGAAAAAAAGGACTGATGTAGAAGAAACTGAGATTGACTCCGCCTCTAGTGAGTCTGAGGAAGAGGAAGAAACATAAGTAGATGAAGAGGAAATGTCAAGATGGAAGAAAAGATATGTATTCTTCAAGTTGCCTTATTGGGAGGTATGTTAAAAGTTCAACTATTAAGTATGCATTTTTTGAACAATAATCATATTGGCTTGTCTAACTTTTGGTTTGTTTACTGTGTTTGTTACTTAGGAACTCCCTGTGAGGCATAACTTAGATGTTATGCATATTGAGAGAAATGTGGCTGCAAGCATTGTATCAACATTACTCCATTGTGGCAAGTCAAAGGATGGGCTTAATACTCGCAAAGATCTGGAACATCTGGGTATTAGGAAGGATCTGCATCCTAGCATCAAAGGCAAAAGGACGTACCTTCCTGCAGCACCTTGGTCTTTGTCCAAGACTGAGAAGAAAGTGTTCTGCAAGCGACTATATGACTTTAAAGGGCCTGATGGATATTGTTCTAATATATCAAGAGGCGTTTCTTTGGAAGACAGTAAGGTATCTGGTCTTAAATCACATGACTACCATGTCCTGATGTAGCAGTTCCTACTGGTTGCTCTTAGAGGTTTACTGCTTAAAGGTCCACGGATAGCAATTGCACGGTTATGTGCATTTTTCAACCGTTTGTGTCAGCGGGTGATTGATAGGGACCAGATTGCAGCAATGGAAGCTCAGGTTGTGGAAACTATATACATGTTTGAGAGATTTTTCCCTCCCACCTTCTTTGATATCATGGTCCACTTGACAGTTCATCTAGGAGTGGACCAGTGCATTTCCGCTGGATGTACCCATTTGAAAGGTGTATTTTCCACTATATCATACTTGTAATTCAATTACTTAAATCTCGTATGATAGTAATACTTTTTTACTCTGTCTAGGTACATGAAGGTGCTCAAAGACTTTGTCAAAAACCCTGCCAGACCCGAGGGATGTATTGCTGAGTCCTATCAAGCAGAAGAATGCATGCAATTCTGTAGCGACTTTCTTAGAAGAACAACAAGTGTAGAGGAGAAACTGGACATGAATACAGATTATGAGAGCCAATCCATATTAGAGGGTCGTCCAATATCTGCAGCCACAACAGTTAATCTATCTGAGATGGAGAGGAGAATAACCCACCTTGCAGTCATTCAGAATACGGCTGTCGTTGATCCATACATGGAGCAAGTCTAAGGAATGTTTAAGATTTAATTAGTCATTGAGTTGTTACATATTTAGACTGATATCTTCTTTTTTTCCTCTTACAAGCATGCATCTACAACATCTACAAGAATCCAATGCAAGATGCAGTCGTGATGCTACATATTTATGGAGTCTTCATACTCAGAAGTTTGCTTCCTGGTTGAAAGAACAGGCAAGACTTATTAAACATTTGGTCTTTATGTTCTTATATTAATGTGCAAGGAGTTGAACTTTTATTTGTGAATATTGCTAGGTACCCATCGACTCAGAACTCATGATGAAACACTAAAGTGCTTGGCATATGGTCCACGCAGTAGTGCTAGATCATATACAAGTTACATTGTGAATGGTCAGCGGTTTCACACTTACTCAGTCCATAGGGAAAGTCAAAATAGTGGCGTCTTTTATGAAGCAACTGCAATGTGTAGATCAAGTGCGAAAGACACATCTCAAGTTGCTGACCTGGTATCTTACTATGGGAGAGTAGTAGATATCATCTTACTGGATTACAATGTGTTCTACGTACCTCTCTTCCGATGTCAGTGGGCAGTAAGGGGTAATGGTGTTAAGGTGGAGGATGGGTACACACTTGTCAACTTGAATCAGTGTCAAGTTTCCTTCCTGAGGGATCCTTATATATTAGCTTCACAGGCCAAGCAGGTTTTTTACTCCAGAGAAGAGGAAGGAGATGAGATTGCAGAGATTGGACCATTGCCGACAACTGTTGACTTTGACTTTGAAAATGAAGAATCTCAGAATGCCCGCCGTGATTACGAAGGAATACATGTTTGATTGAATTGTGTGCTGATTTCATTGTTGTGTGTGTGCTTTGTTTGAATTGTGTGTTGATTGCATTATTTTGCCACGTTGTATTTTTTTGGTTTTTTGGACTATGTATAGCAGTGTAGGTAATCACTCTGACATTGTACTAATTAATTATGTTGTTTGTTTCAGGTGAGCTAACATGGTACACAAGAAGAACATTGCACAAAGGAAAAATAGGAACAACACTAAGAAGGTGCCGGTCAAGGAAGATACATACGAGGTGGAACATCTGGGAGTTGTGTATTACCAAACATAAACCGAAGGGGAACAACAGCCAGAAAATTAAGCTCAGGATGATGCAGAAGAACCAAAGGATGCTGAACATCAGCAAGATGAAGAACAATCTCAGGCAGATGAAGGAGCAACACAGGCAGCACAATCTGAACAAGAAAACCATGATGACGGGTTGGGAGGACTCAATGAAGAAACACATAATGAAAAAGGAGGAGAAGAAGAGCTTGAAGGTGAGATGGAGATGTCTGATCAGCCTGCAGCTGGAGATCAACCAAAGCGTAAGAAACACAGAGGACCAACAAAGATGAAGAACATAGCCAAGGATCCAAATTTTAGAGAGAGAGTTGAGTTCACTGATATGGGCGAGCCTGTTGGTGTGGGATCAGTGAAATTATCATCTTACCTTGGTCCTTTAGTTCGAGAACATGTTCCTGTCACAGTTGAAGATAGGAGGAAACTCAGTGAGGAAGTGAAAATTGTTCTTTGGATATCTGTTCAGATAAACTTTTCCTTTTTAATTAGTCTATATGTCTTCTTTGTTTATGAATGTTTGATTGTAAGCTTTGTGTTTTGTTGGTGTATGAATACAGGCTAGGTTTGAGCTCGATGAAGAGTACCAAAAGAATGCAGTGTTGAAGCAAATGGGATGTCTGTGGAGGGCTTCTAAATCACGACTAGTCACACAGTTGAGATGTAAAGCTACTACTAACCAAGAGAGGATGAAACTTAGACCGAAGAATGTTACACCAACAGATTGGCGCAAGTTTGTCAAACAAAATACCAACTCAACCTTTAAGGTATTGTCTTGCAATACACATGAATTTCCATATTCAGTAATATCTTGCTAATATAATGGTGACAGGTTGTGAGTGATTCCTACAAAGGAAGGAGAAAGAAGCAAATACCTCACACTTGTAGCCGTAGAGGGATGGTCAGACTAGCTGAAGACATGGTACAAACCATTTAGTTATTTATGCTAATACTACAATTGAGTGTAATGGCTTGTATCAATTATGACTTGTATTTTCACAGAAAAGAGAAAGTGGAGAGACAAGTCAAGTGTCTAGGCTGAAGGTGTGGGTCAAGTCACGTACCAAAAAATATGGTACACCAGTCAATACCATTGCAGCAGAGAAGTTTGTAAGTATAGTAGTTACTTAGTTTTTTGTCTGTTTTCCAGTTTTAGCATTTGATTACAGACATTATGCATTTGCAGAAAAAAGCAGCTGAGATCATTGATAATGAGCATGGCCCATCAAATTCAACTGACCCTAGTATGGACCAGCTATCCCAACTATTAGGACCTGATAATCCGGGCCGTTTGAGGGCAATGGGCAGAAACATAGGGAAGACCAAGTTAGCTTGTTTTGAGATTAAAAAACATTTTATGGCTGATATGGAAGAGAAGCAAAATCGCCTGCAACACAAAGTGAAGGAGTTGGAAGATGAACTTGCGAAGTGTAAACATATCAGGCATAACTTGGAATATGTTTTGATGAGATGAATGTTAATTTTAAATATTGACTATGTTACTATGTCTCAGTGCAAGGAACCTGAAATGGGAGAAAATTCAGCTGCTGCTAGAGCCAAAGTAAGTCAACAATACAATATGTTTATTCATGATGTTTTTGAAATGTATATGTCTGACATTTTCCAATTGGACAATTTGCAGGGTGTTGACAAACGCGCACATCCTAGGTGTGTGTTGGTAGACTGGTCTGGTTCTGATGCCAACGTCGCTGAGGGAAAAATTTTGTCGACTGATCCAGAGGATTACGTAAATGGCATCCCATTAGGCCCTCTAGCAGTTAAAGTGTTTGTGGACACTGCACTCAAGTTAGATGGCTTTCTCTGGAGACCTGCACCCGAGATGTATAATGTTGAGCAAGCCGTTGGGGATTTGATTTCATGGCCTGCAAGTAATTGCGTCGTTCCATACCAGGGGCTCCTTTCAGATGACATTCCTCTTATGGTAATGTTTCTTCTTGAGAACAATGTATTATTTGTTTGCTTTGCTGGTATCTGTTGGAATGTTAAACTTGACATAATCAATATGTTTTATGCATGTTTCTAATAGAGCCCAACACCCAATTCTGTGAACAAATGCAAACTTTTGAATTGGTGTGGCAATGATGAGGTAATTACTGAAGCACGGTGGCAGTGTGAGGAACCAAAAGCATTGGTGAATGGTCTTCCTCTTGGACCGAATGCAGTGAAAGTGTTTGTTGATGTGGTACGTGAACCAGACACTTTCCTATGGAGGCCAACAACAGAGATAACCTACATTCGAGACTCTTTGAAGACTTTTGTAGCATGGCCTGCAAATAAGTGTGTGTTTCAAAATGCCGACTATACATTTCAGAGATCTCCTCAACAGAAGCAAGCTTCAGCTGCGAAGACAGCAAGTGCAAAATCAGAAAACTGCAACAGCTGGGCCAAGCAATGCAGCACCAACACAGAAATGTCCTACTACAGAGCAATCTCCAACTCAGATATCTCCCAAAAAGATTTCTCCAAATCCTAGTCCAAAGAAACCTCAGGCAGTCCACTCCCCTCTTCGAAGATCTCAGGTAAATTTCTTAGTGTATGAAGTGAATTTGCTGTTATAGTTTGTTTATTTTTGGATAATGAGATGGTTTCTCTTTCTTTTGTTGTAGCGTCTCGGTCCAAATGAAACTGGTAAGGAAAATCAGAAGTGCAAGCTGATGTCAATTGCTGGGAAGAAACAGGTGGTTGCTGAGGGACATTGGGATTCAGACAATCCAGACCAAAAGGTTCATTTTGTTCCTTTGGGGCCTAATGCAATTAGAGTTTGGGTTGATATAGTGAAGGTCAGTGGTGCCGAAGTTTGGAGGCCTTCGTATGAAATCGAGTGCATGGGAGATGCAATTGGTTCATCCATTGCATGGCCAAAGGAGAAAGTCATCTTGTGTTAAAGCTTATCAGGTTTCATGGACTAAAACTTTGTAGTGTTTTGTGTTAAGACTTGAATAATGTTTCGGATTGGTAATGTGTTGTTGGTATGAAACTTGTTTGGTATTTTTAGTGGAATGAATTTGTGTTTCTAAGCAGGTTTTGGAAAACTGATCGTATATGGACTAGTATAGGTATCAATATAAAATGCCATAACAACAAATATTATGACATATATATACCTGTTATGATTTCCTTAAAAATAGCACAATAAAGGAGCTATAACTTTGAACACAGAAGATATATTAATGCTATTAGTAAATCAATTAGGGCATTGAAACAAAGCTATAACATATATTTTAATAGCAAATAAAACTAAAGCTATGATAAGATGTGTTGGAATTGTGTCCAGTAATCTCGGTACTGTCTCTAGAAAGTAAGAGTATGTCAATGATCAGACATAAGTCATATAATACTGGGGGTCATGATGGCTTGCTAGAGTCCGCTCATGATCTATAAGTCTTGGACTTATTGCATTTATTATATGATCCCATATGGGTCACACGCCTAAGCTAACAGGAAAATGTGTAGGAACGGTTTAGCAGAAGTACGGTAAAAGTGCTAGGCATTTACTGTACTTAGAGAGAATAAATGGGTTTAGCCACTGTGTGTCGATCGATGCACAAGGCGTGTCGATCGACACAGTGCAAGAACGCTGTCGAGTTAATTGGTATTTGGGTCAAAGGCCCAAACGGAACTGAACAAGTTTTATAAATAAAACTTGAGACGAGTTCAGGCAATTAACCTTAGCCAGCCGCGAGCCTCCTCTCTCTCTGCGCCGATTCCCGTGTGGTCTAGCAGCCTCTCTTCCTGCTTGGTGTGCGTGTGTGAACCTCTGGAGGAGTTATCACTCGGTGGCTCTCTGATCTCTGACCATACCATCCCTTTCCGCTGCATAAACAGGTATAAGGTGAGATCATCAATTGTTTCTATTCAAGAGAACCTAGATCAGCATGTTTAGGATAATCTGAATCAGAGAATTGAATCAGGATTGATCTAAACATTCCTTCAGTGGTATCAGAGCTATTGGTTCTGGTTTTTCTTGTTTAGATTCAAGTTTAGGATTGTTTTCTTGTTTAAGAAGTGTTTTGAATCAACTACTGATAAGAGAAATCACTTAAGCAACAAGGAATTGAAACCTAAACACACTTGAAATCGCAAATCCAAGCTATATTGATTTGGAATGCGATTTTCATAAAGAAGTATCGGCTGTGATCGCATGGATCGATCGATACGATCGCATGGATCGGTCGATACAACCGCGAGAGATCGACTGCAATCGCATGGATCGATCTAACGATCGCATGGATTTCGCATATCTCGGCCAAGCCTGCTCAACGCGTGAACGCATCGATCGATGCTGAGAGCATCGACCGATGCGATTGATGAATCGATCGATGCGGTTGATGAATCGATCGATGCGGTTGGTTCATCGATCGATACGGTTGGGTTTAAGGCTCGGTTTAAAATCTTGATTAAAATCAATCGTCACGGTTTAATAAACAGATTTAATAATTTTATTAAAGTCTGGTTAAACCAGGATAAGAAATCCAATGTCGAAAGAAATATTGGATTTTGTGCCTAAACCAGGATTTTCTAATTTGATTTGGTTGGACCAAATAAATTGAGAAAATCCGGTTTAGTAAATAACCGGTTGACAATTGTGGTCATCGTAGTAATTAAAATTTGGTTAGACCAATTTTAATGAACCAGACCGGTTATGTCATTTAATTGGACAATTGGGTCATGTCTTGAACATGGACAAATTCTTGGGCCTCGGGCCAAGAAGTTAAAACAATTGGCCAATTATTTGAGTCTTTCTTCAGATTAATTTAAAATTTATTTTGTAAAATTATAAATCGATTTTAAATTAAAGTTTCCGAAATTTTGAAATTAGAAAGTTTCTTAAAATAGAAGTTTCTGAATTTGCATGTTTTGGATTTTAAGAAATTTCTAAAGTTAGAAAGTTTCCGGTTTTAGAAAGTTTCCAATTTTAGAAAGTTTCCAAAAATAGTAGGTTTCCAAAATAGAAAGTTTCCCGAAATAGTAATCTTCTATTTTGGGAATGAAATTTTAATAAACCTACGAACCTCATATAATATCAAGAATTGGATGTCTTGTCCAGTCTATGTCAGCTGTCGAAGCCCATTCAATTGTATTCATGGCCTTACAGTGTGAGGGTGTCTACTTTTGCGTGGATAAGACGGTTTGTGATTCATAAATGTCATTGGGAGTCCCAGACATTAATGATTACATGACTGTATAGTCTGGTTTTCTTGACTAGGCCATCGGGAGTCCCGGGCCTTGAGACATCAGAGTGGATTGGGCCTCGGGCCCAGATTCACAACCAAGAGTTATATCACGGATATGATTAGCCGATATAGGGCTTACCGATATAAGCTAAGGTTGGGTGACGGCCAGTGGCCCACTTTGATCTTAGTTATATGTGGATCTTGGAATCATTATATTCTATTGAGGGTAACTTATGTTATTGAATATAATGCGTGATTAATCATATTAAATTTAATACGAGATTAATCATATTGAACATATTAACTAAAATCCTTTTATCTTAATTTTCAGTTATGACTAGCACAAACAATCAAAACACTTTCTCGATCCGGTCTGTCCTTAAGATGGACAAGCTGAACGGATCAAATTTCTTGACTTGGTCGCGGAACCTGAGGCTAGTTCTCAGACAGGAGAGAAAGGACTATGTCCTTGAGAGAGCTCTCCCCGTGAGGATCGGGTCCAATGCTTCTCATGCAGTATATGATGCTTGGAATAAGCATTATAATGATGCGGTAGATGTGCGTGGTCTGATGTTGGCTACCATGGACTCAGATTTGCGGAAGCAATATGAGAACATGGAGTCGCCAATAGAGATGATCAACAGCCTGAAACTGAAATTTCAGGAGCAGGTAAGAGTGGAGAGATACCAGTTGGTTAAGTCTCTCACTAGCTGCAAGCTACCAAATGATCATCCAGTGAGTCCTCATGTCAGTAAAATGATGGGTTACATTGATAACCTGAGGAAACTGGATTATCCAGTTAGCCAAGAATTGGCAACTGAGATCATTCTGCAGTCACTGCCGTCAAGCTATGATAAGTTCAGAAGGAACTATATCAAGAAAGGCTTAACGAAGACGCTGACTGAACTGCATGATATGCTCAAGACAGTTGAGCCAAACGTGAAGAGTACCCTGTACAATCTCATGAATGAGAAGGGTAGGTTTACTAAACCTAATGCTGACAAGGGTGAAGACAAAGTTGTCCAGATTTTGAATCATGGCAAGCGTGTGTCTTCTGAGCCCGAGTCAGATACCTCTTACGTTGGTAAGTGCTGCTACTGTAAGGAGACAGGGCATTGGAAGAGAAATTGCATTAAATTCATGGAAGATGATGAGGAGTTGAAGTTGATGTATGAGACTACTTCCTCAGGTATTCATGTTATTACTTCAAGTTCTACCTTAAAGGTATTGGATACTGGTTGTGGCACTGATATTTGTAAGAATATGCAGAGCCTAAGCAACAGTAGAACGTTGAAGGAAGGGCAAGTGAAACTACATGTCTGGAAGGAGCTTGGGATGCTGCCTCAGCCGTAGGGTTTTTCACTCATAGATCCTTTTGAGGCTTGGTTTTGTATTAAGTAATTGCTACAATGTACCTGCTTTAAGCAGAGTTGTCTTTCATTTTCTTGTAAGAATTTGAATGTTTTTCATTTTGATAAAAGACAAGTTTTGTTCTTTTGATCTTAATGAAATATTAATTGTAGCACCCTATTCATGGAATGGGTTTTATATCTTAAACCAAAGTGTGCCTAAATGTAACATAAATACCGAATTGGTTTAAATCTGATGAATTAAACCTGATTTTTCTTGGCATAAAGTCTTGGTCACATAGAGTAAGTCGGATTCAGAAATCCCACAGTCATGGACTGTTGGGCTCATTTGATAAAATATCTTATGAGACTTGAATTCTGTTTACTAGACCAAAAGGTAAAGGGCCTATCTTAGCCGAGCTAGAGAAAGGCCCAAAGGCTTATTGGACCTGGAACATACTCATGTATGTGGCCCAATGAGCAGTAATGCCAGAGAAAAATCTCCTGTACTTCATTGTCTCTACTGATTACTTCAGTGAGTGTGACTGTGTTCATTTGATGAGACACAAGTCGGAATTCTTTGACATGGTCGAAAGAGTTCCAGAATGAAGTATAGGATCTGAATGACAAAAGTATTAAGACTCTGGATTAAATCACGAGTGAGAATACTTAAGTCATTGATTGTGTGATCATCTGAATGAGTGTGAAATCGTTTCACAGCTCATTTCTCCTGAAAACCTGAAGGTTTTTTCTGTGAGAAAGAATCAGATCTTATTAGAAATGATTAAAGATGAGTCACACGAATCTTCCATGATATTATTTAAGAATAACGCTCTAGAAATATCTAAGTTTACGCTGAAAAAGGTTCCACCAATATCAGTTGAAAGACACCACGTAAATGTGGATTGGAATCGATCCAAATTCGTCTTTACTGAATATTTGTAGTTGAGCTACTTCGCTGGTTGTCCTAGGGAAACTAAGGCTTGTTACTTTTACGTCCATTCTGTTTTCTAAGAAGGGAAGTTACTTTCCAAGAAGAACAGTGGGAGTAAAAGTATAACTCGAAGAAATTCGAGACATACAGGAGGCTGCTCAACCTGTTGAGGGAGAGCAACGGATGGATTTACAGATTCCTGTAGAATCTACACCTGTGGATTATGGAGTTAGCAGATATGAATGAATCAGTTACTAATCCGAGAGTGATTTCTCGTCATTAGTTGAACCTGATAATCATTGAAATCTGCACCTCTGGAGCCTGAAGTTCGCAGATATGAATGAATCAGTTACTAATCCGAGAGTGATTTCTCGTCATTAGTTGAACCTGATAATCATTGAAATCTGCACCTCTGGAGCCTGAAGTTCGCAGATATGAATGAATCAGTTACTAATCCGAGAGTGATTTCTCGTCATTAGTTGAACCTGATAATCATTGAAAGTTCGCATGATCTGATGATCATTGAAAGCGACGAATCTGCGAAATTCAAAGAAGCGATAGTGAGCCCGGACTCTCCGAAGAATTACATTTTATGTAAGTTAGCTTCATCGATCCATTCATGGATGGAAGCAAACATATCGGAGTTGGAATCTTCGTTCTGTTGAAGTAGTCAAGGTTTTGACTTGAACAGGAACGAATTGGAACTGTGCGTTTACTAATAGATTGGTGGGAGCGATATTGCATTTCTCATATTGTATGTCGATGACATACTGATCCTCGAAAAGACGTCCCAATGCTGCAGTCGGTTAAGGACTGGCTTGGGAGTTGGTTCTAATGATTGACATGGGTAAAGCCACGTATGTTTTTGGATTTTGGATCTAAAGATAGAGATCCGAAAGAGCTGGTAGGACAAAGTCAGGATTCTTATCCCGACAAAGTCCTACACGTTTTCAGCATTCCAAGAAGGGTTTTATGCCAATGTCACATGGCATTACGTTAAGCAAGACACAGTGTCCTACGATAACTGCTGAGCTTAAATGCATGGATAAGATTCCATATGCGTCGGTAATTGTATCTATCATGTATGCCATGAAACGTACTTGTTTGATGTTGCTTTAATGTTAAGCAAGACAAGTAAAGACCAGTCAAATCCAGAAAAGAATCACTGGATTGCCGTAAAGAATGTCCTAAAGTATTTGAGAAATACTTAGGATAAGTTCTTGATTTACGGAGAAAGTGAGGTGCTACAAGTCGATAGAGTCTGAAAGGCAAGTTTCCAATAGACAAAGATGATTTCCGATCACAGTCCGGTTATATCTTGTGTCTATCTGGCGGTGCAAGGCACTGTTGCTGACTCCATGACTTAAGCTGAACATTTCGCAGCTTGGGAAGTGGCGAAAGAGGTTGTTTGGAAAGAAGAGTTCGTCACTGAACTTAATGTGATTTCCAGCATAGATGAGACTAGCTGCACATCAGAGGTCCAAACACCTTGAGGATAGGTATAACCTATTCCGTGAGATAAATGACAGAGATGTTAAGTAGATCAGCAAGTTTCAACGAATGAGAACGTTGCTAATCTATTAACGAAGCCACTCCTTAGGCCTAAGCACGAGTCGCGGACTGTTGCTGTAGGATAAGTGAAATTAAGATGTAGTCTTAATTTCAGTGGGAGTTATTAAAGGGCTTTATTTAGTTATTGGATATGTTCTTGAAATAACATTTAAGATGTTTAATGAAATTATTATTTCAAGATTATTTTAACTGTGATGAAATAATCGTTCCAAAGTGATATAAACCATTTTATAGGTCATCGAAGTAAATGACTTGATCTTGAGTTATCAAAGTCATTTAGCTTGATCATGAGACCCTATATTTGATAAATGACTTATATCATTATGTCCCTAGTCGAAGGTTGTTGAAATTGGAACACCAACAACCGTGTGAGACTGGATTGGTACGTGACTTATGACAAAGTCTCAGTGTGTCATAGATGCGCGGCATCAAAGTCAGTACATAGGTGTATGTTGGGGAACATACGACCGGACAAGACCCGCTTATAAGAACTCTTCAGGATATTTATATATGTGTCATAAGAGATTCTTACTACGACTATAGAGTATAGTCCTTAGACCTGAGTTCGCATGCATGTGACTGCACATGGGCTAATGCACTTTGATCATTGTCTAACGCTGTCGTTCTGCGATAGTTATAAGGACCTTGTTTGGGTACATTATGAAATGAGTAGTATACAGTGATGGAACAAGACGGAATTTGTCCCTCCAATATAAATGGAGTGAATATCTCTAGGCCAATAGGAGATTTGAATACTGGAAAATGCATGGCCATGCTCAAACGGACTGTCCCGAGTCGTTTGGATTGTCAGTATCGAATCAGAGTCCGATGAACAAGATTAGACTTTATAAGGATGACACTAATCTTGCCTTATGACTAATCGAGATATTGAGACAAAAGGATTATGAATACAGAGATTCCAGTACAAGTGGGAGATTGTTGGAATTGTGTCCAGTAATCTCGGTACTGTCTCTAGAAAGTAAGAGTATGTCAATGATCAGACATAAGTCATATAATACTGGGGGTCATGATGGCTTGCTAGAGTCCGCTCATGATCTATAAGTCTTGGACTTATTGCATTTATTATATGATCCCATATGGGTCACACGCCTAAGCTAACAGGAAAATGTGTAGGAACGGTTTAGCAGAAGTACGGTAAAAGTGCTAGGCATTTACTGTACTTAGAGAGAATAAATGGGTTTAGCCACTGTGTGTCGATCGATGCACAAGGCGTGTCGATTGACACAGTGCAAGAACGCCGTCGAGTTAATTGGTATTTGGGTCAAAGGCCCAAACGGAACTGAACAAGTTTTATAAATAAAACTTGAGACGAGTTCAGGCAATTAACCTTAGCCAGCCGCGAGCCTCCTCTCTCTCTGCGCCGATTCCCGTGTGGTCTAGCAGCCTCTCTTCCTGCTTGGTGTGCGTGTGTGAACCTCTGGAGGAGTTATCACTCGGTGGCTCTCTGATCTCTGACCATACCATCCCTTTCCGCTGCATAAACAGGTATAAGGTGAGATCATCAATTGTTTCTATTCAAGAGAACCTAGATCAGCATGTTTAGGATAATCTGAATCAGAGAATTGAATCAGGATTGATCTAAACATTCCTTCAAGATGAACCAATAATAGCATGAACAAACAATGCTATAATATGTGTAAGTTATTATAGCACGGACAAAAACGCTATCGTATATGGCCTACCTATTATAGTTGGGACAGACATAGCCATTTCAAAAACGCTATCATATACATACAATGGCGTTTATCGTGAGTTAAGAATAGACATTTTTCTTGTAGTGTAAGTTCCCTCTTAAGTTTAGAGAGCATATAATCTAGTGGCTATAATCTGAAACCATAAAATAGTACTACAAAGTGTATGTTTCCCTGATTTCAAGCCCATTCTCCATAAACCTTCTCTCAACCACGATTTGTATGCTGACCTTGTCGCCTTAGCAGATGCTGGTCATTGCCACTATATTCCAAACTGTCATAGGAATAAGTAAAATGCTTGTAAAACTTTTTATTACTATAATACATAATCTCTTCTATCGCGTGCAAAGTGATAAACATACAGTAACAAAATTTACAGCCACAAAACCCTGGCAATAACATGTGACCATACAATTAGAGAAAACACCATAAATGTGCCTTCCGGCTACTGATACCTATACAAACATCTAACAGTCTTCTATCTACACCAATATCCTTCACTTTGGAATCAATAACACATCCATTGTCTATTGTTCTCATGGTAACTATATGACACAAAAATAGAACCATATTATTCAAATATAAAGAAGCCAAGACAAGTGATCTTCCTAAGAATTGTATGACTTATCTAGAAGAAACCAGAAACTGCAGGACCCAGAAGCAATAAAAACCAGACAACTACGATAAACCAAAAACATTCTCTTGAACCTAATGCTTTATGCTTATTGACTTCATAAAAACTAAAATTTATTAAAAACTCCATAAAGCCTTTCTTAACTTGATGTTCCTGCATCCTTATCATCCTTCTGCTCCAAGTCTTGAGTACCCTTAGCTTCTTCTTCAGATGATTCCTTCTCTCTAACAACCAGTCCCTTCCATGTTGTTTTCTTCTTGGGCCTGGACCATTCGCTTCTTTCATATACGGCCTACAAAAGGAGGAGTTCCAGTAAATGGTTTCTTCTTTCCTATCTGCTTCTTCACTTCTTCTCCCATCCCTAGGTCCTCCTTTGCGTCTGAGACCATTGTAAGTGTATATGCTGACTGAATTGAGAAGATATCAGAACAGAACTTGGTACAGCTACTGAAACAAAACGTGACACAACTACTAGAACAGGACATGATACATCTCCTATGACGGATAAGACACAGGTGCAGAGATGAAGCTGATTCAGAATTTACGTGATACAGAGATTGAGGCAGTTATGGATGTAGTTCCTGAGATAGTTTGTGCTACAACAATTGGTAACTCAGAACGTAGTTCGGGACATAGCTCAGAACGGAAAAACGGAAATAAATAATTATTTCCTTCTTGGTGGAGTTTCCTTTGTTTTAGGAAACATAGCCACGTGATTTTAGAAGCCCAAAGGATGGAAAAATCATGTGGGCTTATGGATGCTTAGGGTTTTGACCCTTTACTTTATAAACCAAGAGACGGTGACTTGAATGGGTGTGCGTCTAGGGTTTATTGTGAGTTGCACTCAGGTGTGTGTGGTATCGCCCTACCAGAGAAGATTAGTAGATCTTATTGGTGGTTTGACTATGGATTCTGCAGCCAGAAAAAGATGGTGTTGCACCGGTGCTGCCGTTTGATATTCTTTGTAGAGATATCGTTTCCATAGTGATTCATCTAGAAAAGAATGATAGGCATTGTTTTGTTGGATATCATAGCAATTGTAATTGCATCTTGTTCTAGTGGATTTGTTCTGGACTAGGTCCCGGAGATGTAGGGCAACCGAACCTTGATAAAAAAACTCTATTTGTTATTTACTTTATGCTCATACATACACAAACACATAGACATAGCCACAAAATGCGTATTCAATTGGTATCAGAGACTAACCCGTTAGGGGTTATGATTATTTTCGGGTAGAAGATCTTGGATTTGTGGCTAGATTGGTTGTAGCTAGATTGGTTGTAGAATATGAGATAAAATTTATGCTCATGGAAGGGTGCTGGCGTGAGTGTATATGAAGATATCATATTTGGAATTACGTCATGAAGAAAATAGGGTTTCTGATAATTGTGATGATACTGATATATCATGATATTGAGGTCTGGTCAAACACACATCTTCAACGGTTTGCTTTGTGTGAAAGACGTCTTCGGGAAAAAGAGATGAAGCAAAAAATTAGGTTTGATTTTTTTTTCTAAAATCAGGGCTTCTAGTCTGGAAATTGATTTGAGGCTGCTCGTTAAGTTATATGGGCCAAAAGTTCAAAACAAGCCCAACTAAAGGAGAGGGTGGAAGCTTTCAATGATGGAAATCAATGATAAAATAGAGACCGAAGACGGTGAACCAGAGGAAAGGCAAAGAAGCTCGGTGTTAATGTGAATCAAACCTATTGAGCTATATGTGATGCTTGAGAGAAATGGAAAACAATTTTAAACGGTTGAGTGTTGGAAATTGTGGCTCGTTAAGAGACTAACTCTCAATGTAGTAAGACTGATGTGATCAAGGGAAGATGTATGAAGATAATTCTTTTTTGGGCATTGACAGTGACTGTTGCTATCATCGGAGAAGAAATTTGTGCTATCTCAAGTTGGTTATTGGAAGAGATAGAAGAAGAGCAAGTGCAGAAACTCACCAGAAAAATCAGAGAGTATGTCAGAGTTTTTCTTAGGTCTAATCTCGAATTAGAGTTGAGCTTGTAAGAAAGGTTGTTGCTCTGAGTTCTGGGTTTGAATTCACAATAGAATACGAAGATGGTGGCGAGAAATTTCTCCGAAATTGCAGAATTCTGGTTGATTTTCCTTGCTCCAAGCCTTTTGCGATAATTGTAAATTCCTTTTCACATATGTTTCTACCATTAAGAATATGCGTTTGATTGATATTGGGTCTCGTGGAAGAAAGCGAAAGAAAGGCCTCTGGTAGAGAATTCGAAGTGATGGTGAACATAGCTGTGCAGAGTAAAAAGCTTAGGTTTTCGTTGAAGACTGAATCAAAACGAAGAAAAAGTCATATTGTGAACTTTTAAAAGCGTGTTCTGGGTTAGAAATCAAGTGGTCCAGATGTGGTCGTTAAATAATGAAGTGATGGTGAACAGAGAATATCGAACTCATGAATGCTAAATTTTAGAAACAAATTTTTCTTTGGAAGTTGCAGTCTTGGTGGTTTTTAAATTTGAGATTGCAATAACATGCTCTGAATCCTTGTCCTACGATGATCTGCTGCAAAATACATCAACGAAAGACATCGCAAGTAGAAGTCAAATCAATGATGGAGATCAGAAAAGAGGGAGAGCTGATCAGAGGAGAAATTAAATTAGTTGTTGGCTTCTTGGCTATGATTCAAGCATGATCGGGTGACTTTGTGGTTCTGGATTTCATCATTATTGATAGCTTTGCGAGTGTCCTGTGCTGAAAATTATCAGTTCAGGATGAATTTCTATGAACTTCTAGAAGGGAATTTTTATTTCTGGTTAAGGTTCAACATGATTATTAAAGAAGAAAGAAAGAATCAAGTCTTTAAGTTCAGTTCAGAGATATGATGTGCAAAGAGGTTCTTACTTGGAGGAAGTCAGTGATTCTGATGTTGTGTGAAGATCGACATACAAAAATTGGTTTTATTCAAGAAGACATAAATTGAAAATGCCAACGAGGAGACATGGAAATCAGTATTGTCTCAGCAGTCTTGAGAATACGAGGCATTTAGTGAGTAAGTCTGAAACTAGTTTCTACATGAATATCTTTTGAAGCTTGGTTTATTAATGTGCGAGAATCTAATTGAGTTTGAAGAAGACAAATAAAGCACAAGATAGTGGTGATGAATCAATATCTTTATAACTCATTCTATAAGGGTTGTCATTGGAGTTCTCATCAGTAAGGAGTTTGACTTCTGATCCAGTCAGGGTTAAGACTAAAGTTTGGATAAATGTCATTGGGGAATTTCAGTGTCAAGGACAGAAATCAGGTCGTCTTGCTCATTTAAGTGTTTATGATGGTGGGCTACATGTTGGGATAAAACAAGAAATCAAGAAGCTAGTGGCTCGTGTGAAAAAGGGGCAGTTTAGATAAGAGTGCAGAACTCGGCAGAAACAAGAGTTTCACAAATCGAAAGAAGACATGAATTGTCAATGACATAGGTAATACACCTTTACTTGACCTTAAGCGTTAACTGGAAAATTTTGAGTTTGCTACATCAAGAGAGTTTCAAAGTGGATAACATGAGTTGGTAAGAAGACTTTAAGAGATAGTGCTTGCAGGTTTTGCGGAGAGCAAGAATGTAGAGAGTCCTGAAAATCAGACAAGCAAGAGACGAAGGTTATGTAAGAATTTGATGTCGTCTGTTCGAATGCCTGAAACAGAGTTTGCACCAAGGGTCTGAATCAAAATTGATGGCAGATTGTACTACATGAAATTATACAAGTTGAGTGGCTGGTGTTTGGGATTCATGACAATATGGAGATCTACATGGCAGATTGTACTACATGGCAGATTGTACTACATGAAATTATACAAATTGAGTGGCTGGTGTTTGGGATTCATGACGATATGGAGATCTACGATGTCACATATGTTTTAGTTGCAACAATTGTGTAGGATGAAAATTGTTTGAAGCTTGCAGTAGTTTTAAATGTCAATGACGTTGTATCAAATGGTGTATCATCTCAAAGGATCTCTACAGGGAAGGTCAAGTTAATGCTCATCAGAACTAAGGGGAAGTCATAGAGGTTTGAACCAGTGAGGACTAAGGGAAGGATGTGTCGGAGAATCGGAGAAGCGATGAAGATGAAAACAAGGGCTATCCATTTTGTAAAGACTTATCTGGAATCGGCCTTGATTTAGCTACAATGGTTAGCGTTCTCGCAGGCTGTGCTGATTCTTGTTTAATATCCGTCAGTAGAGCTGTCCACAGTATTGGGTTAAGAGTTTGTACGGATAGAGAAGAACGGCTTTGTAATACATTCATGCATCTGTATTTGAAAGTGTGCTAATCAAGATGCTGCTAAGGCTGTTTTTGCAGAGATGAGTGATCAAAGTGGTGTGTCATACACTTCCATGATTGTTGGTTACGATAGGAAAGGTTTGGTTGGTGAATTTTGGAGGAGTGACAGAATTCTGAAAGGTGTAAAGGAAGATGAGACAAACTCAGATTTATCTATATCACGATCTCAAGTGAAAGGTTTATCAAAATCAAGAGATCCATATGCAATAGTTGGCGACCTAAGCTTCACCAGTGCAAATTCTTGTTGATATGAAAAGAAAAGCAAATACACGAAGCTTAAAGTAGATGGCTAACTGCTAAGGTCTGGCTCTCAACTTTTATGGATTGCGCCAAGCTGTGGAAGGGACCGCCTGAATCTTTCTACAACATGAGAAGACTGATTGAACATTCTGGTGCTCATGGACAAATCTATCCAATATCTTTGGGAAAAGATTAGTTGGTTTTCATATCCAATTGCTCCCAAAAGAAGCTTATCAGATGTTACGACACATTATAAACATCTTAAAGAGGCGAAAGGAACATATATGTGCCAAGCAATGTACAACTGGAACGAAGAACAATACAAAAACCTACATGAGAATACTTGTATTCAAGGAATAAAGGAGAAAGATAGAGGGTTTCTTAAGGAACAAGAAACATTGTGATACTGCTCACATTCTCACAGGTCATTTCTCACATCATTAGAAGAAGAAAAGCTCTTGGAACATGTGATCTTATGTGAAACCATATAAGTTCAGTCTTGATGACTATGTGTGAAGAGTGGTTGGTGTTGAAGAATCAACGTCAATGAAAAGATATCTCAAGAAAGGTCCATTTGTAATGTTGCGTTCAACGAGTAGGAGTATGGTTTTCTGAGTGTTCTTGGGTTTGTTTCGTCAGGCATTTGAGTATCAGGCTGTGCTAAAAAGGGAGATTTCAAAGATATTCCCATATGCTTGTTGTTGCTTTTGTTGCAGTTAAGTGTTTGATACATGGTGAAAATGGTGAGGGTCACAAAAGATGAGAGAGAAAGAAAAAGAGAGAGAGAAAGACAGAGAGAATTTGAGTGAGGAGACAGAAAGTACCTTTCCACCGAAAGATGCTTCTGACGAAGGAAAAAGCAAAAAAGGTGGTAGCTGGCCGACAGAGCCCACGGAGGAGCCTCTCCAAAATGGGAAAAACTCACCGGAAAAAGCAGAGATCCAAGGTGAAAAAGCTTCCAAATCTCGTGATGATCTCAAGGTTTTGAGCCCAGACGGTGTTAAAGCAACTGGTGAAGAGTCAAAACAGGCCAAGCAAAATCCTCGATCAGTCTCTGATGGAAAACCAGTGAGATCCTGGTCTGATTTGGTGCAGCAGAAAAAAGGTTTGATGAAATATGAGATGGATATTACTATGGTTGATGGGATAGGTTCGGTTAATGTCCCAGATGAGATTTTACAGGATTCTTCACCTCTATGGGAAGATTTTCTAATCGGTAGGTTCCTCGCAAAGGCTCCTCACGTTGCGAAAATACACGCCATAGTGAATAAGATCTGGTCTCTAGGAGACAAAACAGAGACGATTGAGGTTTTTGTGATTAATCCAACAACGATGAAGTTTCGGATCACAAACACATCTGCACGAAACCGTGTATTACGTAGAGGTATGTGGAATCTAGCGGACATACCGGTGGTGATGTCGAAGTGGTCTCCGTTTGAAGAGGATAATCAACCGGAACTAACAACTGTTCCGCTTTGGGTTCATTTGAAGAATGTTCCTATGAACATGTTCTCTTGGAAAGGAATCAGTTTTGTATCCAGTCCAATAGGTGTCCCTGGTCATCTTCACCCGGAGACAGCACAGTGCGTTAATTTCAAAGTCGCTAAGGTCTTTGTCAAGGCTAACTTAACCAAAGAGCTGCCAAAGATGATGAAGTTTAATCTACAGGGAAAAGAGACCTTGGTCGAGTATTCTTACCCGTGGCTCCCTTCAAAATGCGGCAAGTGTGGAAAATGGGGTCACTTAGAGAAGGCTTGCTTATCTAATCGTACAATTGCTGAGAAGCCTGTATCAGAACAGAGTATTTCAGAAACAGAGGGTTTGGAAAATAATGAAGAAGAAAAGGAAAATGTAATTGTTACGGCAGAAGGTTCTGAGCAAGTGGAAGTGACACAGATTGAAGTCGGGTCAACAAAAAACGTAGTAAATGAGCAGACTAAAGGAGAGAAATCTGATCCCAATGAAGATAATTCTCAGGCGAAAATCTCAGAGGTGGAACAAAGCAGTGTTGACATGCCATGGTTCAAAGCAAAGGGGGGTCGGACACCAGAGGGAAAAGGCAGTAACTCGAAATCCAATCAAGTCTCTATTTTGTCTAACTCAAGATACTCGGTGCTGAGTCTTGAGGAAGAAGAAGGTGAAATTTTGGAAAAAGTAACAAGCCCAGCAGAAGTCGGACTTACGGAATCAGAGCAGAATGACAGAGCTAGTGATCCTTTGGAGGAGGGTACAAAGCAAACCAATATCGAGATCTCTGATCAGACTGCAACTGCGACTAAACCAAAGGAGGTAGAGAAAATAAAAACTCGACAATCTCTCCAAAGGAACTCCAAAGACAACCATAAGTTCATATCAGACGCATCAGTTCAAAAAACAAGGGATCAAGGTCCAAATGTTTTGAACAAAAGGAACGCTCGTAAAAACCAATAATGTCTGGATTTTTCTGGAACATTAGAGGTTTTAACAAGAAGTCAAAACAAAATGTGGTCCGAAATTGGATCAAGAAAGAAGGATTTCAGTTTGGATGTTTACTTGAGACAAGAGTTAAGGAAAGTCGAGCCATGAGTATCGCTTCTTCGGTATTTCGGGACTGGTCTTTTATGTCAAATTATGACAGTAGTAGATTGGGAAAAATATGGGTGGTGTGGAGTCCTAAAGTTAGAGTTACACCTTGCTTCACGAGCAAACAAATGATCACTTGTTATGTGCTTTTAGATGGAATGGCAGATGAGATACTTTGTTCCTTTGTTTACGCAGCAAACACTCCGGAAGAAAGAAAAGAGCTTTGGACAGACCTAAAAAGTCACCAAGACTCCCCTGTTTTTCGTAAGAAGCCATGGATTGTTGTTGGTGATTTCAACGAAATTTTAGATGTTGAGGAACATTCAGGTTATGAAAGCAATCCAACCATTCCAGCGGGATTGAGAGACTTTCAAGATGCTGCACGGTATTGTTCCTTCACTGATATGAGCTATCATGGTCCGAAAATGACTTGGTGCAATAAAAGAGAAGAGGGTATTATTTGTAAAAAACTGGATCGGACACTTATGAACCAAGAGTGGTCTGTGGCTTACCCTCAAAGCTACTGCGTCTTCGAGGGTGGAGGTTGTTCGGATCACCAAAGATGTCGCATACGAGTTTTGGCTGATTCATATAAGCCTAAGCGACCTTTCAAATTCGTAAATGCGGTTGCGGAAATGCCAGAATTTTTACCATTGGTGGAAGATTATTGGAACGGGACAGAAAAAATCCACAACTCCACATCGTCTATGTATAGATTCTCAAAGAAGTTAAAAACTTTGAAGTCGTTGATGAAGAAACTCAGTAGGAAGACGACAATGGATATTACTAAGAAAACAACAGAAGCATTGGATATCCTATGCGACCTTCAGCAGAAAACTCTCATCAATCCTTCACCTACTGCGGTTAAAGAAGAAATCTCAGCCTACAATAGATGGAGTTTGCTATCATCAATTGAGGAAAAGGTTATAAGTCAAAAGGCGAAGATACATTGGTTAAAGGTTGGTGATGGCAACAATAAACACTTCTACAAAGTCGCTACTATACGAAAGGCAAGGAATACCATTAAGGAGTTGAAAAGAGATGATGGAACTTATGCTGAAACGCAGGACGATATAAAAAAGGAAGCAGTGGACTACTTTCAAAATTTTTTGGGGTATAAAACAGAAAATCGTCTTGAATATTCGGCTGAAGATATCCAAAAGCTCATGTTGTTTGAATGTCAAGAGGAGGATAAGAACATGCTGATCAAAACAGTGACCGAATCGGAAATAAAGAAGGTTTTGTTCGACATGGCTAGCAATAAATCTCCGGGTCCTGATGGGTACACTTGTGAATTCTTCAAAGCAACTTGGTCGATAGTTGGAAAGGAATTTGTGGTGGCAGTACAATCCTTTTTTGACACAGGTTTTCTACCTACAGGTGTAAACTCAACGATACTTGCCTTGATCCCAAAGAAGGAAGCTGCCCAGCATATAAAAGATTATCGTCCGATATCTTGCTGCAACGTTATCTATAAAGTCATCTCAAAAATATTGGCAACAAGGATCAAGCAGTTACTGCCTAAGTTTATTTCACCGAACCAATCGGCTTTCGTAAGGGGAAGATTATTGATGGAGAATGTTTTGCTAGCTTCGGAGCTGGTAAAAAACTATCACAAGGACACAATATCCTCTCGGTGCGCTATAAAGATTGATATTTCGAAAGCTTTTGACTCGGTTCAGTGGCCTTTTCTCTTGAACGTCCTGTCGGCTCTAAAGCTACCAGAGAAATTCATTTTATGGATTAAGAAATGCGTCACATTGGCAAGTTTCTCGGTCCAAGTCAATGGGGAGCTCGCAGGGTATTTCAAAAGTGAAAGAGGTCTAAGGCAAGGCTGTGCTTTATCGCCATATCTGTTTGTGATTTGTATGCAAGTATTGTCCAAATTGATTGATCAAGGAGCAGAAGAAAGACGCATCGGATATCATCCAAATTGTGAGTCAATAAAACTTACACATTTGTGCTTTGCAGATGATTTGCTTGTCTTTGCCGATGGGAAAATACAATCAATAGAAGCGATCCTGGATGTCTTTAACCGGTTCTCCTTGATATCGGGTTTAAACATAAGCATGGAGAAAACAACTATCTACATGGCTGGTGTTCAAGAGAGCGACAAAGAATCAATCCTTGAACAATTTCCCTTCGGCACAGGCAGCTTACCGGTTCGATACCTAGGTTTACCCTTAATGACGAAGAGGATGAGTGCTCCGGATTATTCGCCACTGATCGAGAAAGTTAGAAACAGGATCAATACCTGGACAGCTAGATATCTTTCTTTTGCCGGAAGACTACAGCTTATAGCCTCAGTCATTTACAGCTTAACAAATTTCTGGATTTCGGTATATCGTCTGCCCAAAGGATGCATAAAGGAGATAGATCAACTATGTGCGGCTTTTCTATGGTCTGGTCCGGAGTTAAATACCAAGAAGGCGAAGGTCTCTTGGAAAGATGTTACTAAGCCGAAAGATGAGGGTGGTTTACGACTAAAATCACTTAAAGACGCCAATGATGTAAGCTGTCTAAAGCTTATATGGAGAATCATATCGGAACCTTCATCATTATGGGTACAATGGGTTCACAAGTACCTAATCCGCAAAGGATCTTTCTGGTCAGTAAGTAAACGAAGCTCTTTGGGGTCATGGATGTGGAGAAAACTCCTTAAGGTGAGAGAAGTGGCTGCACCCCTAACAAAGATCGATATACAAAGTGGCTCTACAACTTCTTTTTGGTTTGATAACTGGTGCTCTCTTGGAAGATTACTAGACCTTACCGGTGAAAGAGGCTGTATTGATTTAGGGATTAATATCAATGCTTTGGTTGAGTGGGCAGTGATGTCTAGGAGAGGAAGAAAACATCGAACGGAAATATTGAATAACATAGAAGAGGAGCTGAAGAAAGTGAAAGATAAAGGTCTGACTACTGGTCAAGATAGCCGACAATGGCGATCAAAAACAGGTTTCAAACCTTCTTTCAGCACAAAAGATACATACGACATAATTCGACAGCAACAAACTAAGGTAACTTGGTGTAGAGCTATATGGTTTGCATCTGCAACACCAAAATATTCAGTGGTTATGTGGCTCGCGGCACAAAATAGGCTGTCGACGGTGGACAGAATTCGGCAATGGAATGCAGACATAGACCCCGTCTGTGTGCTCTGCAATTCAGAAGCTGAGAGTCGTGATCATCTTTTTTATCAATGCAGCTACTCCTGCAATGTATGGAGCTCTCTCGCTAGAAAGCTTTACGGTGCGGCCTACTCTACAGTATGGGAAAGCAATCTGGCGACTATCAGTAATACGAGAATGCCAAAAATTCAGTTATTTCTCTGTCGATACCTCTTCCAGACAACGGTTCACTCGGTTTGGAGAGAACGAAATCAGCGGAAACATGGTGAAGCTCCTTTACCTACCTCTGCTTTGATTCGTAACATAGATAAACAAATCAGGAACAAAATTTCTTCTCTCACAAGAGCAGGAAACACAAGGTTCGATGAAGCTATGCAGCTTTGGTTCACTGTCTCTCAAAACTAGCCTCTGTGGAAGAAAATATCATAGGGTTTTTCTCTATTGGCTCATATGAAGCTACAAAACTTGTAAAAAGAGTTTCTTGTTTTTGAATTAATTTAAAATCTATTCAAAAAAAAAAAAAAAAAAAAAAAAAGAAAATGGTGATCTCAAGAAGATTATTCTCATGTGACTTTTACTAAGGGCAAGTCTGATGTGATTTTTTCAAGGAAGGGTGGTCATTATTTGAGAATTAATTCCACCAATAAAAGTCGGGAGCATAGTGTTGGTGAAGGCTGCCATCACAGAGGTATGTGCGTGATGTTTTTGCTATTGCTTCTGGTTAATATTGGCGTGTATATCTCAAAGACTGGAACCGAGATAAACACAAGTGGTGTGTATGAGTGGTTAAAGACGAATTGGTCGAGGGTCAGGGTTGGCGTTGTGGGCTGAATGCTTTTAAACTCTTTTGTGTCGTACTTATAAGAAAATGTAGAATTTTTATAAAAAACAGTATTAGCCTGAGATTGGCATTCATCAGCGGAAGTTAAGTTTTGCAGAGGAAATAAGAAACTCATGAAGCATTGGGAGCTTACGAGGAGTAAAGAATTTACATTTGGCTGGCATCTACTTTGATGAAATTTTAGTGATTTCGCGATGGTGTTCTTGGAGAATCAGATTTATGAGAAATGAAGAAGAAATAAAAAGAAAGTGCTACTCTAAGTGTTCTATCGCAGTGGATTGAATAAAGAAATGTCAACAGGAGTGTCTCATCGAGGGGCAAGTCAATGCAGGTCATCGGTGTGCAGCTCCAACTCTGGTTTTAAAGGCTGCTTCAAATGGTGAAGATTAATGTTGTCAAAATAGAGAGGCTTGAGTCTGCTATAACTAGAAAATCAAAATCGGATCATCTAGCAAGACTCAAATGTGTGAGGAAACTGATTTGGTAAAAGTCCAGGATGGTTGAAAGGAGGCTCTATTCTTTCTGTATCTTGTGGATTTGCGAAGAAGTTAATTAAGGTGCAGAGATGTTGATCGAAATTATTGGTTGCTCCAAGAAGTTCGTGTGAGAGCGTCATAGAGCGCTGAGAAAAAGTTAGTGACGACCTTGTCGGTATTTTTTAACAGATTCTCGATAGTTTCATTTGGGTTATCACACGATCTGAATATATTTGCAGAAGCTGAAGAAGAAATAAAATAAGCAGATGTGATAAGTAGTTCTGAGGATGAGATTCCCGCCGTGACTGAGAATGTAAGTACGGATAAATGGTGGATATTCAAAGTGTTGATGTTAAAGATTTCTTAGAAGCACAAATTCCTCAATTCAGTATCGAATTTCAGAGTGTAAGTTGATTGCTTTATGGTTAAGAAACAACAAAAAACTGTGAAAATCTGCCAAGTCTGAAAACCATAAATTGTTGTTTTAAGATGTGGAATTGTGGGGAACTTTCCTGACAGGACAGAACGAATTGAGCTACTAAGAAGTTATATGTTGCAATATATCACTGCAAGAAAGGCATGGAAGTTGACGTCTTGTCAATAGGAGTTACGCTTCAGTTGAAATTCTATATAGAAGTTGGCCTATAATCATCCAGGTCTTCAGAAATCAAAAACCAGTTCCGGGACAGCATTTTCAAGCCAACGTTTGGTGGTCACAACATAGTTTGATCTAACCGAAACTTTGTGGAGAGCTTCATGTTCTGGAAATTTGGAACTATGCTCTGATCAAGGTATACTCTCTTTGGAGCTTGGATGAAAGGTAAGCGTGAGTCAATGACGAGATGGTCCGTGTAGAAGAACGTAAGGTTGAAGCTGAAGGATTATGGTGTTTTTCAAGGTTCAATTCCCAAATTACAACCTAACACATAACCTTAAACAGATCTAGGTTCTTGCAAAACGAATCATAAACACAAACCTGGACATTACCTTTTGCAGCGGAATGATTGTAATGTCGAGATCAACGAACAGATGAATCACCTATTCCTCCTTGAGTATCCACACTCTTACAAGCCGGGATGGCTGCTAGACCAAAGAGATGGATCAGATCAGAAAGAGAGAGTTTTTGAGAGAGATGAAGCTCACGGCTCTGCCAAGAGAAATCGCAGGGGATTGTGTATCCCTTAGGGTTTTCGAAATCCTTAAACTCTCATTAATGGGCCCAAGTCATTAGACTAATGGTTCATTAATCATTTGGGCCCAAGACACAAATCAGGCAAAAGCCTGCATTTTGTCTGGCCCAATTCTCTGATCCAATACAGTAAATGCCACTGCATCTTACCGTATTAATTCCATTTAACTTTCCCGTTAGCTATGGTGTGTGACCCTTCGGGATCATACAATACTGGTAATAAGTACTAAACTTATAGATCAAGAGCGGACTCTAGCAAGCCATCATGATCACCCAGTATTTATGACTTATGTCTGATCTCGACACTTATCATACTTTCTAGAGATAGTACGGTAGATTTCAGGACATTCCCAACAATCTCCCACTTGTACTGGAATCCTACAAAGGACATTCCCAACAATCTTCCGATTGTACTGGAATCCTACATTCCCTAATCCTTTTGTCTCAATATCTCGATCTGGCATAAGGCAAGATGCGTGTCATCCTTATATAGCCAGACCATGTTTATCGGAACAGATTTGATACTGACAATTCAAACGACTTGGGCAAGTCCGTTTGGGAATGGCCATTCTCTTACCAGCTATCAAATCTCCGATTGGCCTAGAGATATTACCTCCGTTAAACGGCAGGGACAAATCCCATCTTGTTCCATCACTATGAACTACACACTTTATAATACACCCAACCAAGGTCCTTATAGCTCCCAGTTACGAAACAGCGTTAGACAATGATCAAAGCGCATTACTCCATATGCAGCCACATGCATGCGAACTCAGGTCTAAGGACTATACTCTATAGTCGTATATGAGAACTTCTTATGACACAGATATTAATATCTTGCAGAGTTCTCATCAGCGGGCCATGTCCGGTCATATGCTCCCCTACATATACCTATCTGTCGACTTTGATGCCGCGCATCTATGACCCCTCGAAACTTGGTCAAAAGTCTCAACACACTCTAGTCTCAAATGGTTGTTGGTGTTCCACTTTCAACAACCTTCGACTATGGACACTTTGATTTATGTCATTTCGTTAAATATGGGGTTTCAGGATCAAGTCTACTCATGTACTTCGATGGCCCATATATAATGACATGAATCATTTTGGAACGATTATTTATATCACAGTTAAAATAATCCAGAAATCATAGATTTCATAAACATAAAATATTATGTTTATATGAACTTTTCAAAACAACTAAGTAAAGCCCTTTACAAACTCCCACTGAAATTAAGACTACACCTTAATTTCACTCATCCTACAGCTACAGTCCGCGACTCGTGCTTAGGCATAAGGAGTGGCTTCGTTAATAGATTAGCAACGTTCTCATTCGATGAAACTTGCTTATCTACTTAACACCTCTGTCATTTATCTCACGGAATAGGTTATACCTACCCTCAAGGTGTTTGGATCTCTGATGTGCAGCTAGTCTCATCTACGCTGGGAATCACATCAAGTTCAGTGATGAACTCTTCTTTCCAAACAACCTCTTTCGCCGCTTCTCAAGCTGCGAAATGTTCAGCTTAAGTCATGGAGTCAGCAACAGTGCCTTGCACCGCCAGTCAGACACAAGATATAGCCGGACTGTGACCGGGAATTATCTTTGTCTATTGGAAACTTGCCTTTCAGACTCTATCGACTTGTAGCACCTCACTTTCTCCGTAAATCAAGAATTTATCCTTAGTATTCCTCAAATACTTTAGGATATTCTTTACGGCAATCCAGTGATTCTTTGCTGGATTTGACTGGTCTTTACTTGTCTTGCTTAACATTAAAACAACATCAAACAAGTACGTTTCATGGCACACATGATAGATCCAATTGCCGACGCATATGGAATCTCATCCATGCATTTAAGCTCAGCAGTTATCTTAGGACACTGTATCTTGCTTAACGTAATGCCATGTGACATTGGCATAAAACCCTTCTTGGAATGCTGAAAACGTGTAGGACTTTGTCAATTTAAGAAACCTGACTTCGTCCTACCAGCTCTTTTGGATCTCTATCTTTAGATCCAAAATCCAAGAACTACGTGGCTTTACCCATGTTAATCATAAAACCAACTCCCAAACCAGTCCTTTACCGACTGCAGCATTGGGACGTTATATCCGAGAATCAGTATGTCATCGACATACACTATGAGAAATGCAATAATGCTCCCACTTATCTATTAGTAAACGCACAGTTCCATTTCGTTCCTGTTCAAGTCAAAACCTTGACTACTTCAACAGAACAAAGATTCCAACTCCGATATGTTTGCTTCCATCCATGAATGGATCGATGAAGATAACTTACACAAAATGTAATTTTTCGGAGTCCGGGCTCACTTTCGCTTCTTTGAATTTCGCAGATTCGTCGCTTTCAATGATCATCAGATCATGCGAACTTTCAATGATCATCAGGTTCAACTAATGACGAGAAATCACTCTCGGATTAGTGACTGATTCATTCATATCTGCGAACTTCAGGCTCTACAGGTGTAGATTCTACAGAAATCTGTAAATCCATCCGTTGCTCTCCCTCGACAGGTTGAGCAGCCTCCTGTAATTCTCGAATTTCTTCGAGTTATACTTTTACTCCCACTGTTCTTCTTGGAAAGTAACTTCCCTTCTTAGAAAACAGAATGGACGTAAAAGTAACAAGCCTTGGTTTCCCTAGGACAACCAGCAAAGTAGCACAACTACAAATATTCAGTAAAGACGAATTTAGATCGATTCCAATCCACATTTACGTGGTGTCTTTCTACTGATATTGGTAGAACTATTTCAGCGTAAACTTAGATATTTTAGAGCGTTATTCTTAGAGAATATCATGGAAGATTCGTGTGACTCATCTTTAATCATTTCTAATAAGATCTGATTCATTCTCACAGAAACACCTCTAGTTTTTCAGGAGAAGTGAGCTGTGAAACGACTTCACACTCATTCAGATGATCACACCATCAATGACTTAAGTATTCTCACTCGTGATCTAATCCAGAGTCTCAATACTTCTGTCATTCAGTTTCTATACCTCATTCAGGAACTCTTTTGACCATGTCAAAGAATTCCAACTTGTGTCTCATCAAATGAACACAGTCATACTCACTGAAGTAATCAGTAGAGACAATGAAGTACAGGAAACTTTCTCTGGCATTACTGCTCATCGGACCACATACATGAGTATGTTCAATGTCCAATAAGCCTTTGGGCCTTTCTCTAGCTCGGCTAAGATGGGCCCTTTGTCTTTTGGTCCAGTAAGCAGAATTCAAGTCTCATAAGATATCCGATCAAATGAGCCCAAAAGTCCATAACTATGGGGTTTCTGAATCCGACTTACTCTATGTGACCAAAACATTTATGCCAAGAAAAATCAGGTTTAATTCATCAGATTTAAACCAATTCGGTATTTATGTTATATTTAGGCACTCTTTGGTTTAAGATATAAAACCTATTCCTTGAATAGGGTGCTACAATTAACATTTCATTAAGATCAAAAGAACAAAACTTGTCTTTATCAAAATGAAAAAACATTCAAATTCTTTATAAGAAAATGAAAAACAACTCTGCTTAAAGCAGGTACATTGTAGCAATTACTTAATTCAAAGCCAAGCCTCAAAGGCATCTACAAGTGAAAACCCTACGGCTGAGGCAGCATCCCAAGCTCCTTCCAGACTCGCAGTTCCACTTGCCCTTCCTTCAACGTTCTACTGTTGTTCAGGCTCTGCATATTATAACAAATATCAGTGCCACAATCAGTATCCAATACCTACAAGGTATAACTTGAAGTAATAACATGAATACCTGAGGAAGTAGTCTCATACATCAACTTTAACTCCTCATAATCTTCCATGAATTTAATGCAATCTCTTTTCCAATGCCCAGTCTCTTTACAGTAGCAGCACTTACCAACGTAAGAGGTATCTGACTCGGGCTCAGAAGACACACGCTTGCCATGATTCAAAATCTGGACAACTTTGTCTTCACCCTTGTCAGCATTAGGTTTAGTAAACCTACCCTTCTCATTCATGAGATTGTACAGGGTACTCTTCACGTTTGGCTCAACTGTCTTGAGCATATCATGCAGTTCAGTCAACGTCTTCGTTAAGCCTTTCTTGATATAGTTCCTTACGAACTTATCATAGCTTGACGGCAGTGACTGCAGAATGATCTCAGTTGCCAATTCCTGGCTAACTGGATAATCCAGTTTCCTCAGGTTATCAATGTAACCCATCATTTTACTGACATGAGGACTTACTGGATGATCATTTGGTAGCTTGCAGCTAGTGAGAGATTTAACCAACTGGTATCTCTCCACTCTTACCTGCTCCTGAAATTTCAATTTTAGGCTGCTGATCATCTCTATTGGCGACTCCATGTTCTCATATTGCTTCAGCAAATCTGAGTCCATGGTAGCCAATATCAGACCACGCACATCTACCGCATCATTATAATGCTTATTCCAAGCATCATATACTGCATGAGAGGCATTGGACCCGATCCTCACGGGGAGAGCTTTCTCAAGGACATAGTCCTTTCTCTCCTGCCTGAGGACTAGCCTCAGGTTCCGCGACCAAGTCAAGAAATTTGATCCGTTCAGTTTGTCCATCTCAAGGACATACCGGATCGAGAAAGTGTTTTGATTGTTTGTGCTCGTCATAGCTGAAATTTAGAGATAAATAGAGTTTTAGTTATTTAGTTCATAAAAGAGTAATCTTAATAACTTATAAGAAAACTCGCATTGCATTCAAAATTTCTTTGTTTAACCTCATAAGAATGCAATGATTCCGAGACCCATGTTCAGCTAAATCCAAAGTGGGCCACTGGCCGTCACCCGGAATTAGCTTTACTTGGTAAGCATACACACAGCTAGTTATAACCAATAACTCTCGGTTGTGAATTGGGCCCAAGGCCCAATACACCAGATGTCTCAAGGCCCGGGACTCCCGATGGCCCAGTCAAGGAAACCAATCTCTTACAGCCAAATAATCACTAAAGTCTGGGACTCCCAATGAAATTAGTGACTATATACTACTTTACTTATGCGAAAACAGACACCTCACACTGTAAGCCATATCTGTAATCGAATAAGCGTTAAGTAGCTGACAAGATTGGAAAGACATCCAAGCTTGATATTGTTTTTGAGGATTTTTAAGTTTTATTTCCAAAAATAGAAGATTACTATTTTGGGAAACTTTCTTATTTTAGAAACTTTCTAAATTTAGTAACTTACTAAAAATAGAAATTTCTAATTTTAATATTTTATAAATATTTTGGGTTTGGTCACAAATTATAGGCCCAATTCTTGGCCCGAGACCATAGAATTCCAGCTGGCCCAATAATTTGACATAACCGATCCGGTTTATTAATTCTGGTCCAAGACCAAATTAATTATCAAAACCATCGGTTATTTACTAAACCAGACCAGCTCTAAATTATTTGGTCCAACCAAATCAAACTTAGACCAGCCTTCGGTTTAGGTTAAAATTCAATTTTTGAATTTAAATCCGGTTTAACTAGAAATTAAATAATACCAATTGTATTAAATAATTTCCAGCAAACCGCGATTTGGGTTAACCGCTTGAACCACCAATTAAATTGGATCGGTTCGGTTAAGTCCAAAATCAGGAAGAAACACCTTGTGTTTTAGCCAATTTTGACCTAACTTGCGGTTTTCGGCTAAAGCAGACAATGAACCACAATCGGATTGATCGGTTCATTGTCGCGGGTTTGGGAAAAACGAACCACAATCATCGATCGCAATCAAACAATAATTGATCACGACATTCAATTAACAACAAAAACTATTTTGTCCCCTTTTTTTTTAATTCAATAATTACATGATCGTATCATAACAAGCAAAGACAACAGCTTATGACTTTTCACAACATCGCATGATAATTAATTGAATCAATCACTAACTTTTCTCAAAGTCAACAGCGCAAGGTTTCAACATTCGCTAAAGGACAAAATCCTTTACACATGATCACACAAATCGTGAGCCAATATTGGGTTTTAATAATTGCACATGATCGGCACACGCACACAACGTGAGCCAATAACAAATCATACGGCACACGCTTAGGGTTTCATATAATCAAACGCAGCCATTCAATTATTAAAACAACAACATTCGATAATGACCAAAATCAGCAAGTTTTCGATTATCAACAAGATCACAAACGATTAAGAGTATAATGATTTCATTAATCAATTTTCTTTCAAAATCAATTCTAAACCATTAAACAATCATATGATCCAATTTCACAAGAAACTAATAACCTGGCTCTTTTACCACTGAAGGATTATGGTGTTTTTCAAGGTTCAATTCCCAAATTACAACCTAACACATAACCTTAAACAGATCTAGGTTCTTGCAAAACGAATCATAAACACAAACCTGGACATTACCTTTTGCAGCGGAATGATTGTAATGTCGAGATCAACGAACAGATGAATCACCTATTCCTCCTTGAGTATCCACACTCTTACAAGCCGGGATGGCTGCTAGACCAAAGAGATGGATCAGATCAGAAAGAGAGAGTTTTTGAGAGAGATGAAGCTCACGGCTCTGCCAAGAGAAATCGCAGGGGATTGTGTATCCCTTAGGGTTTTCGAAATCCTTAAACTCTCATTAATGGGCCCAAGTCATTAGACTAATGGTTCATTAATCATTTGGGCCCAAGACACAAATCAGGCAAAAGCCTGCATTTTGTCTGGCCCAATTCTCTGATCCAATACAGTAAATGCCACTGCATCTTACCGTATTAATTCCATTTAACTTTCCCGTTAGCTATGGTGTGTGACCCTTCGGGATCATACAATACTGGTAATAAGTACTAAACTTATAGATCAAGAGCGGACTCTAGCAAGCCATCATGATCACCCAGTATTTATGACTTATGTCTGATCTCGACACTTATCATAGTTTCTAGAGATAGTACGGTAGATTTCAGGACATTCCCAACAGAAGCAGCGAGTGTTCCAGTCAAAGTGAAGCTGTTTGATATTTTTTTTGCCTCTAAATCTGCTACCACATCAGAAAGAGATATGTTGGTTTTTAACTTGGTTCTGTACTCAAGCAAGGGGAGATAATGAAGTCTTGAACTTGATATTTGTGTGTTTGGATTTTAATGATTTGAAGCTAGTATCATGGCTAGCTTGGTTGCAAGGGGAGTAAGGTCTTTACGTTTAATGATCTGAAGCTAGTGGTTGCACAGCGTGGTTTCAAGGGGGGGGGGGGGGTAAGGTCTTTACGCTTGCTACATTCAGAGTAATTTTCTAATACATAAGTTGCTTGAGTATCAAACTAAGCTAAAAAAAGGGAGAGATAATGCAGATGTTTGATCTTATGAGCTAAGTCTTTTTGAAGAAAGAACGCAAGCTGATGGTATATGATTGAGGGAAGTTTGAGGATCATCATATGAGAGGTAATTCATGGATTCGGTTTTCGGTTTTCTACAACTCAGTGAACAAAGGGGAGATTGTTAGTGTAGTGTTTATTTGAGTTTAGATTCTAACAGATCAGCTGGTAACATCACCATAAGACAAACGACAAAATAAGGCACATGTGTTCTGATATTGATTACATACTTGAGTTCTACAACTCAATCATCGAAGGGGAGATTCTAAGTGTATATGCTAACTGAATTGAGAAGATATCAGAACAGAACTTGACACAGCTACTGGAACAAAACGTGACACAGCTACTAGAACAGGACATGATACATCTCCTATGACGGATAAGACACATGTGCAGAGATGAAGCTGATTCAGAATGTACGTGATACAAAGATTGAGACTTATTGTTGTGGTAGTTTGGACAAGCAGAACTGACACAGAGATTGAGGCAGTTATGGATGTAGTTCCTGAGATAGTTTGTTCTACAACAACAGGTAACTCAGAACGTAGCTCAGGACGTAGCTCAGAACGGGAAAACAGAAATAAATGATTATTTCCTTCTTGGTGGAGTTTCCTTTGTTTTAGGAACCATAACCACGTGATTTTAGAAGCCCAAAGGATGGAAAAATCATGTGGGCTTATGGATGCTTAGGGTTTTGACCCTTTACTATATAACCCAAGAGAAGGTGACTTGAATGGGTGCGCGTATAGGGTTTATTGTGAGTTTCACATAGGTGTGTGTGGCGTCGCCCCACCAGAGAAGATTAGTAGATCTTATTGGTGGTTTGACTATGGATTCTGCAGCCAGAAAAAGATGGTGTTACACCGGTGCTGCCGTGTGATATTCGTTGTAGAGATATCGTTTCCATAGTGATTCATCTAGAAAAGAATGATAGGCACTGTTGTGTTGGATATCATAGCAATTGTAATTGCATCTTGTTCTAGTGGATTTGTTCTGGACTAGGTCCTGTGGATGTAGGGCAACCGAACCTCGATAAAAAAGTCTATGTGTTTTTACTTTATGCTCATACATACACAAACACATAGACATAGCCACAAAAATGCGTATTCAACCGTGATCTCTGACAACTCACTCACCTGATCCTATAGACCAATTGATGCCTCAATGTCTCCTCCCAATCCAGTAGCTTGCATTGTAAGGATCATTTTGGGGTCACACATGTATTATAAATGTGTTAGGGTCATTATATTAAAGAGTCAAAACTTATGTGGTCACTTTGGTAAAGAATAAAGGACTATGGGGCATAAGTCTTATGAAATATTAATGTGTGGATACACTATGTAATTTCTAATTTGATGAAAGGGCCAAATTAGAAATTGTTTCTATATAAATAGAAAGTTATGGTCCCCTCGGCAACCCTAACAAGAAATACAGAAAAACTCTCTGCATCCCATCAACAGAGAACTGCGGCTTTTCTGGGTTTGTCGTGGAAGAGCCATAACGAATTCAGAATCAAAATCATGGATCCAAAAGGTACGCTTCCGCTTATGTTAATATCATTCAGAGGCTGACATAATTTATGGTTTGTATAAATCATAAAGAAATATTAACAAATGGTATCAGAGCCTGCATGTTCAGTTTCTGTTAGAATCAAGTTATTTTCATGAAATTCAGATTTAATTATTTGTTGAAAATTTTGAAAGATTAAATCTGAGTTATGAAAAAGGATTATTTTTGTCATGATTTTTCGGATTTAATCATTGGGTGAAAATTTCAGATTGTTGAATCTGTTTTTTCTTTAAGTTTGTGAGATCAAATCTGTATTTTGTAATATGTGGAATTATTTGTTATTTAGATTTAGATCTAAATAAATTTTATGAATTAAAGATAGAAAATTATTGTTCATAAGGTTCTGGTTTCTGGAAATTTTATTGAAAGTTTTTTTTAAAATTTTTCAGAATTTTTGGAACAAAAATTTTCCAGATCTATTTTCAGATCCACTTTAAGCTTGACGGCAGAGCTTTTAGGGTTTTTTGTGTACCCTAGTTTAAAGGTAAATTCGTATTAGGCCTGTTTTAATTTTATGGCCCATATTTAGTTTTTACTGATTTAATTATTATTCTGGGCTTATGAATTTTTCTGGGCCAAGTTTCTTTAATTTAAATCTGTTGGGCCATTTAAATTAAAACATAAAGTCAAGCGCAATCCAGCATTAAATTAAGTTAAAAACGCAACAGCTGGGATTCGAACCCAGGTCGCGTGACTAATGCTGGCGCCCATAAGGAGCACTTAACCACTGTGCCACTTAAATATTCTTGCATAAAAAGCCCTCAGACTTCTAGTTATATGTCTGCGTAAGAATAAAATTCAGTTTTAAATCAATTAATAAAATCTGATTGCACAAGTTTAATATTTAGATTGGATTAATTGATACAAGATGTTGCCAAAGTAATCTCTCTTGTGGATATTTTTTCATGAATAATATTAAATGTTGTATTTATATATTTTCATGCGAATTTAAATCGAACCAAAGGTAAGTTTATATTTGGCCGAAATATATACATACATGTGATAATAACATGTGACGATTATAAGGAATAACCATGTGAATAATAAATCGATCTGAAGATAATTTTATTGTTTATTATGCATTATTGTCAATGTTTGATTATTACAACAAGTGTATTGTTGGCAGTTAATATTATTGTCCAAAGACTTAATATTAATGTTGCATTTGGTATCTTGAGATGAATTGTGCATTATTTTATACTAGATCAGTGTTCTAAAAAGCGGTCTAGGCGGCCGCCTAGGCGGGGCCTAGGCGTTAGGCAGTCCTTGACCGTGGCGATTTTTTCCTAAGCGTTAGAATTAGGCGTTTATATTATTAAGCGTATTTAGACGGGTCTAGGCGGTCCTAGGCGGGTTTAGGCGGGTCTAAGCGGTCCTAGGTGGCTCTACACAATCTTTAACTAATTATCATTTGATTTTTAATTTTTGTGTTTATTTCAGTCTAATTATAAAAATTTATAACATATAACTAAATTTATAAGTTTTAATTCATAAATTAATGGTTATCAATATAAAATTTTTGTAATTTTAACAGATTTTGATAGCAAATATCGTGTGGTGATAAAATTAACTGATTTTTTTTGTTATTTCGTTGTAATTTGAGTTCTAAATCTATTTTTAAGATTACAAATATTTGAATTCTATGATGTATATAGGAAAATATATCTAAAATATATGGTTTTCTTTTATAAACGTCTAAACTGCCTAAAATCGCGTTGGGTCGCCGCCCAACTAGCGCCTAGCGCTTTCTTGAACACTGTACTAGATAGATACTCGCGCTATGCCACATAATTATTTTAAATATTTTATTTTTATAAATGTGTATTTTCAAAATAATTTTATGTTATTTTTAGTCATTGTAGTGATTATAATTTATGCAAACCAAAGAATGAATTAGTAAAATATTTGACAAAAAAATTCTCGGTTCAGTAGAAACTCTTAAAAGTAAAGATTAAACTAATATTATCTACTATATTTATTTAATTAAAAATAGAAGAAAAATCTCATCCAAATGTATTTTTCTGATTTACTCAGTTGTTCCGCTTCTTCTTTTTCTATGTGCTCCATTTCTTTCAATTTACGTCATTTTTTTGTTATTCTTCTGGTTTTCTTTTTTTAGTTGGTTTATTTTTTGTTTGATTAGTTTAGAGAATTAGAATTTGCGTTTTTTAATGATGATATAAATAAGAAATACATGGTTCTTGAAATTGTAGATGTTGAAGATCTCTTTGTAAATGACATAACTGAAGACAAAGATGAACATCCGCTTTACTTCCATGTATCGGCTTGTGAATAATAACTCTGACATTACCATGATTCAGTATACCTTCACTACCCGTCGGCATGATTTTTCCTGTTCCCATCAGTGATATTGGAATGATTGGAACTCCGGTCTTAGCAGCCACCGTAAATGCGCCTTTCTGTAAATTAACAGTTTTCAAGAAGAGTCTTATGTTACTCTCAGTGATATTACACAACGACCAAGAATCTTGCGTGTTTACCTTGAAAGGACGACCTAACTGACCATCCTTACTCTGTGTTCCTTCTGGGAAGAAAAAGACAGATGCTACCTTCTTTACGAGTTCCATGCAACGTTTCAAACAATCCTATAAAATACAAAAGAGTTAGGAGTTTTAAAACAAACACTTGAAGAGTTGTTGCTTACCACATGTCTTCTTGGGTCCATCCGCTTCAAGGGAACGACGCCCATCATGGACATGGCCCAACCGATAACTGGAATTATGAATATCCCTGTCTTGCTGATGAACTTATAGCTATTGCCAAGGCTAATAAGTGTGTATATATCCAGAAAACTTTGGTAGTTTGAAACATATACAGGAGGAGTGTCTGATGATGGCAGATTCTCCAAACCCTCGATGTTGATTTTGTAAAACGGATGGATACTTATGGAAGCCCAATCTTAGCAATGAAGCGATGGAATTTTCTCCTATAGTGATCGAAGAGAAGGACAAATGGATGCCCAACAATCATCGGGATAATGAGGAAAATGGCAGCAATGACACAAAAGCATAATCCTCTGAGTCTTGAGCTCAACTTAGTCTCTGCACTTCAAAGTTGAAAGACAAGAGAGGATTGTGTATAGAGACAGAAACAAACGAAAGAAAGAACAAGAGGTTGTCAGCTAGCAAAGCAGATAAAAGTTGTTTACAAAGGTTTAGCCAAAAAAGAAAAATCTGGTTCCGGATAAGTAGATTCAGGGGTTGCAGCTCCTGAAAGATCTGATCTAACAGTGAAAGTTCTTGCTAACTCACTTAATCTCTGTGATTTCTTGTCATGAACTTGGAAAGGGTCACATCTTATAGAGCGGTTACACCATTGTACATCAATACACCTTGTTTCGCCTCTTGGAGCAGCTAAAGAAGAAGCAAGTAATGATTTAAGAGACTTATCTCACTTGGAAATAAGGATGAGTAACTAACGATCGTAAAACCAAAATGAGTGATTAGTATATATATAGTCAATAAGTCTTTAGATATCAGATTGCCTTTACCAATTACCATGAAGAGAAGTAATCAAGCTCGTCTTACCATTAGAAATACGACCAAAGCAACATCCTTTATCCAGCGAGATCTGCAATTCCAACAATATCATAATAAAATCAGATCACTTTCATAGTTTCTGACAAAGATGATAGAATAAGAGATCTTGGAAATTTTCATCTTCAACAATCCAAATCTACAACAACAAAAATCTGGACAGAAGCAGATAACTTTTTAATCTAATGTACAAATTAGAGAATGAAAAAGAGTTAAAAACTTTACTACTTCACTTCATATTTGGATACAAACAGAAAAACATCATCTTTCCATCAAGAAACCACAGAGGAATCAATCAGCCACGAGTAAGAATCCGAAAACGATAGTTAAATTACCCGAATCAACAATGACTGTGATGAACGATAAAGAGAAGCTGCATCGTGGATTCGAGATTCTCCGGCACCCACATATATGGCTCGTCGTAGCTCCTGGAATTAGGGCTCCTCGGATTGGATCGTGGGAAGATTGACTACAAAAATTTGTACACAGTTGGATTATGACGTGGTGACTTGCATGAGAGATGGAAGATTGTTTTAATTTGATTGGTCAGCATGGTTTTTCATTTAAAGGAAGCCGAGGTCTCAACACCTTGAGAGGCACAAGCTCTATTATGGTGTTGATTTTTTATCATTGATTTATTTCAGAAAGTGTTTGACTAAAGATTGTTCTATTTTCGTTTTAGGATCTTTCACTACAGTATCTGCCAACTTGAGTTCAATTCCAAATCTTACTGGTTCCAATTACAAGGAATGGAACAGTAAAGTTAAGATTGTGCTTGGGTGTATGGATCTTGACCTTGCGCTAAGGATGGAACAACCTACTTCTCCTACGGATACCAGCTCTGCTGAGTATAATGCGGTTTATGAGAAGTGGGAACGTTCTAATCACATTGGTTTAATGATCATTAAGGACACCATTCCAGAAACCTTTAGAGGTAATGACGAGATGAAAGATCTCAAACAGTTCCTTGCTGAAATGGACTTGCGGTTTGCAAAGAGCGATAAAGAAGAAATAAGTACGCTTCTGTATCACTTTAGTACCATGAGGTATCACGGCAATGGAAAAATAAGGGAGTACATTTTGGAAATGTCCAACATTGTTTCAAAACTTAAGGCACTCAAGACTAAGCTTCCGGAAGAAGTGCTCATCTTCTTTGTCTTGAATTCTCTGCCTCCTCAATTCAATCAGTTGAAATCTACTTATAACACACAAAAGGAGAAATGGTCTCTTAATGAGCTCATTTCGTTTTGTGTGCATGAGGAGGATATGTTGAAACAACAAAAGACATAAAGTGCTCATATGGCAAACACCTCTAAGGTGCAGGGCAAAAGAAGGAAATTCGAGGTTGTTAACAATGAGGTTGATAAGGGTCCAACTCAAAAGAAGCAGACTAAGGTTAAAGATACCTGCTTCTTTTGTAAGAAAGTTGGACACATGAAGAAGGACTGCCAAAAGTATCATGCATGGCGTGTAAAGAAAGGTATGTTCCTTGCTATGGTATGTTCTAAAGTGAACTTAGTTGAAGTACCCAGAAACACTTGGTGATTAGATTCAGGTGCAACTACTAACATCAGTGTTTCACTACAGGGTTGCCTGAGCTACCGAAAACCAACTGATGCTGAAAGACGCATTCATGTGGCTAATGGATTTCCGGTGGATGTGGAGGCAGTTGCGCATTTCAGATTGTTATTTAGTACCAGTCGTTATTTGGATTTGAAAGACACTTTTGTTGCACCGTCATTTAGACAGAATTTGGTTTATGTTCCTTATTTAGACAAATCTGGTTATTCTTGTTTAAATGGGAATGGAAAAGCTATTTTGTCTTTAAATTCAATTTTAATTGGAACCGGTGCACTTTTGGAAAATCACAATCTTTATATTAAGTGTTGAATCAAGGGGTACTAAACGAAAATTAGAAAATGCAAGTTCAGGAACTTTATGGCACAAACGCCTAGGTCGCATTTATCGAAATAGAATTGAGCGGCTTGTGTCAGACGGTATATTAAGTTCTGTTGATTTCACAAATTGTGATGTCTTTGTGGATTGCATTAAAGGAAAACAGACAAGCATAAGAAATTAGGTGCATACAGAGCTAAAGAAGTCCTTGAGTTGATACATACGGGTATTTGTGTACCTTTCCCTACGGCATCTTGGAATGGTCAACAATAGTTTATATCTTTCATAGATGACTACTCTCGTTATGCACACTTGTTTCTTATTCATGAAAAGTCAGAGTCTTTGGACGTGTTCATAAAGTTTAAGGCTGAGGTTGAGAACCAACTTGAGCGAAAAATAAAGTCTGTCAGATCTGATCGTGGTGGTGAATATTACGGTCGGTATGATGGTTCAGGTGAAAAACGTCCAAAGCCATTTGCCAGATACCTAGAGGAGTGTGGAATTGTCCCACAGTACACTATGTCGGGGTATCCCAGTATGAATGGTGTCTCTGAAAGACGTAATCGCACTCTTAAGGACTCGGTAAGGAGTATGATTTGCCATTCTACCTTACCAGAATCACTCTGGGGAGAAGCACTAAAGACTGCAGCCTACATTCTTTATCAAGTACCAACTAAGGCAACTGCAAAAACACCTTATGAGCTTTGGACTGGCCGAAAACCTAGTCTAAAGCATTTTCACATTTGGGGATGTCCAGCTGAGGCTAGGCCTTATAGGCCATATGAAAAGAAATTGGTATCCAGAACCATGAGTAGTTACTTTATTGGTTATTCTGAACGATCTCGGGGGTATAAGTTTTACGATCACACACAAAAGAACATTTTTGAGACGGGAACTGCTTTCTTTGAGGATATTGAATTTGGGGGGGGGGAGAAATGAAGTTAGAGACAATATCTTTGAGGATGAATGGGATCCAGTTTCTATACTGATTCATATAGTTGCTTTTGATAAAGCAAATTTGGAACCTCAAGTTTATATTGATGCTCTTCCTCCAAATCAAGATGACGATCATATCGAACATGAAAGTCAAATTCATGATCCTCAAGAACCGGTGCCTCTAGAACAAGTGCCATTGGGGCGATCCACTAGAGAAAGAAGAAGTGCTATTCAGGATGATTATATAGTATTGCTTACGGAACAAGAGGAAAATCAAATCCAATTGGAAGATGATCTTATCAACTTCTGTGAGGCTATGGGTAGTTCCAATTCGGATAAGTGGGTCAAAGCTGCTAATGAAGAGTATCAGTCAATGCTAGACAATAAAGTTTGGGACATCGTCCAATTACCAGAAGGAATGAAACTCATTTGTTGCAAATGGATATTTAAGACCAAGATGGATTCAAATGGTAATGTGGAGCGATATAAGGATCGTCCAGTGGCAAAAGGATATACTCAAAAAGAAGGGATTGACTACAAAGAAACCTTTTCTCAAGTTTCATCAAAGGACTCTTTTAGGACAATCATGGCTCTTGTTGCACATTATGACTTAGAGCTTCATCAAATGAATGTTAAAACAATGTTTCTCAATGGAAACATTGATGAGACAATCTATATGTTGCAATCAGAAAACTTTGTATTAGTTGATTCAAAGAAAATGGTAGGCAAATTAAACAAATCCATCTATGGGCTAAAACAAGCTTCTTGTCAATGGTACCACAAGTTTCATGAGGTAATCATCTCATTTGGTTTTGAGGTGAATATAGTCGAAGATTGTGTGTATCAAAAGTTCAGTGGGAGTAAGTGCATTTTCTTGCTTTTGTAGGTCGATGACATATTGATAGCCACTAACGATATATGCATGTTGCATGAGAGCAAGAAATTTCTTAAGGGTCCTTTTGTCATGAAAGATCTTGGTGAAGCATCTTTTGTATTAGGAATCCAGATTCACTGAGATAGAACTCTTGGAATTCTTGGATTGTCTCAAAAGAGCTATATCGATAAAGTGCTCAAGAGATTTGAAATGCAAGAATGCAAACCAGGTGACACCCCAATCGCTAAAAGAGACAAATTTTGTCTCGATCAATGCCCTAAAGGAAAATTGGAAATTCAGGAGATGCAAAAGATCCCTTATGCGTCGGCAATAGGGAGTCTGATGTATGCTCAAGTTTGTACGCGTCCGGATATTGCGTACATTGTTGGAGTTCTAGGCAGATACTTAAGTAATCCAGGTATGGACCATTGGAAAGCAGCCAAAAGGGTCATGAGATACCTGCAGAAAACAAAGGACTACATGCTCACGTATCAGAGATCATATAATTTGGAGATCATTGGGTATTCTGATTATGATTTTGGTGGATGCAAAGATAGTAAAAATTCCACTTCAGGCTATGTTTTTCTGTTGGCTAGTGGAGCTGTTGCTTGGCGTAGTACGAAACAATCACTCGTAGCTTCCTCCATAATGGCATCCGATCAAGGACTTTGGCTGAGGAATTTTGTCACTGACTTCGAATTGTCGAAGGGATCGAAAGACCACTAAAGTTATACTGTGACAACAGATCAGCTGTGTTGTATTCCAACAAAAATAGGAGTGCAACAAAGTGCAAGTTTATTGAAATCAAGTATCTTGTTGTTCAAGAAAGTGTACAAAGTGGAAAGATTTCCATAGAACATTTAGGGACAAAATCCATGATAGCAGATCCTCTTACAAAAGGTATACCACCAAAAGTCTTTCATGAGCATACTGCTCGAATGATTGTTTCAGTGTTCGAGGATCATTTGGTTTAGCGGGAGTTTGTCATTTGGTTTTGGTTTCTATGTTTTATTTGTGTTTATGCACATTTTTCTGATCAGAAATAAAGTTTAAAGTTTACTCTTTGTACAATAAAGTTAAGGGATCTCAATAAAGTAGGACCAGTTGAAAGTCGACATGTGATGATCACTTTTCATGTGATTTTCATGCCACACTTTTAATAATTGATTTATGTCATTTGACTATATATATTTAAGTGACCATGGAAGGTTTAGTTATTTTGTTATTATAACGAAGGCCGCCATGATCCTATGGTTGTATAGTTAATGGACGAGATTGTTTATGCCTGCTATATAATGACAATTCTGAGCTCATAAAGTCTATCACATTTTCATAAAGTTGGAGATTGTAAGGATCATTTTGGGGTCACACATGTATTATAAATGTGTTTGGGTCATTATATTAAAGAGTCAAAACTTATGTGGTCACTTTGGTAAAGAATAAAGGACTATGAGGCATAAGTGTTATGAAATATTAATGTGTGGATACACTATGTAATTTCTAATTTGATGAAGGGCCAAATTAGAAATTGTTTCTATATAAATAGAAAGTTATGGTCCTCTCGGCAACCCTAACAAGAAATACAAAAAAACTCTCTGCATCCCATCAACAGAGAACTGCGGCTTTTCTGGGTTTGTCGTGGAAGAGCCATAACGAGTTCAAAATTAAAATCATGGATCCAAAAGGTACGCTTCCGCTTATGTTAATATCATTCAGAGGCTGACATGATTTATGATTTGTATAAATCATAAAGAAATATTAACAATTGGTATCAAAGCCTGCATGTTCAGTTTCTGTTTGATAATCAAGTTATTTTCATGAAATTAGGATTTAATTATTTGTTGAAAATTTTGGAAGATTAAATTTGAGTTTATGAAAAAAGATTATTTTTGTCATGATTTTTCGGATTTAATCATTGGGTGAAAATTTCAGATGGTTGAATCTGTTTTTTCTTTAAGCTTGTGAGATCAAATCTCTATTTTGGAATATGTGGAATTATTTGTTGTTTAGATTTAGATCTAAATAAATTTTATGAATTAAAGATAGAAAATTATTGTTCATAAGTTTCTGGTTTCTGGAAATTTTATTGAAAGTTTTTATAAAATTTCGGAATTTTTGGAACAAAAATTTTCCAGATCCAGTTTAAGCGGACGACAAAGCTTTTAGGGTTTTTTTTTGTGTATCCTAAGTTAAAGGCAAATTCGTGGTGGACCTGTTTTAATTTATGGCCCATATTCAGTTTTTACTGATTTAATTATTATTCTGGGCTTATGAATTTTTCTGGGCCTAGTTTCTTTAATTTAAATTTGTTGGGCCATTTAAATTAGAACATAAAGTCAAGCCCAGTCCAGCATTAAATTAAGTTAAAAACGCATCAGCTGGAATTTGAACCCAGGTCGCGTGACTGATGCTGCCGCCCACCAGGAGCCTTTAACCACTGTGCCGCTTAAATATTCTTGCATAATGAGTCCTCAGACTTCTAGTTATATGTCTGCGCAAGAATAAAACCAATACTATTAAAAAAATTAGAGTCTTTAGGAAACTAACCTTTGGGGGCATGTGTTATTTACAATTTGTGCCATTAGAAATTTAAGAGTGTTTTTAATATTCATTAAGGGTAATTAAGAAATATAACAATTTCTCTACTATCCATGTTTCCAAACAAGACAATTACTAAACATGTATCCAAACAAGCTAAATATAATGGGCTTCACTTTCATAATTAATTATATATATATAAACATGAAACTATTAAATCAATTGATAAATATAACTAAATAATTTAAACCTCATCTATTTTGTATATATAAGATAATATTATTTAATTATGATTATATTCAAAATTTAAATATAATATATTTTAATATCTTCTTTATTTTTTATTTTAAATATAAATATTTATTTTATATTATAATAAAATTTTAAAATTATATTAAATTAATTTATTTGTAAGAATTTGTTTTTACGATTGCATTTTTAGCGGGTTGTTAAATCATATTGTAAAATATTTAAACTATTATAATAGCGGGTTAAAAAATAAATTAGCCACTTTAGAATTCTAAAAATGAAATTTGCACGAGTTTTAAAAAATATATAAATAAATAAATATATATATATATATATATTAATTCAAAATAATATATTTTAATTTATTAAAAATATTAAAATTATTCAATATTAAAACTTATAATGCAAAAACGCTATTTCAATCTCTTTATCTTTACGATATACCTCTTCTCAAATAACACACAATTCTTTTTTTAAATCTAAATTATTAATTTATTTTTATAATGCGGGTTAAACAATTATAAACAAAATTAGATTGCATAATTAAAAATTTTAATTACTAATAACAAAATAAATATAATTTAAATTTCTAAAAAAAAGTAAATCCGCGCTTTCTAAGTGCGGGTCAAAATCTAGTTCAGTTTTAAATCAATTAATAAAATCTGATTGCACAAGTTTAATATTTAGATTGGATTAATTGATACAAGATGTTGCCAAAGTAACCTCTCTTGTGGATATTTTTTCATGAATAATATTAATTGTATTTATATATTTTCATGAGAACTTAAATCGACCCAAAGGTAGGTTTATATTTGGCCGAAATATATACATACACGTGATAATAAACATGTGACGATTATAAGGAATAACCATGTGAATAATAAATCGATCCAAAGATAGGTTTATTGTTTATTATGCATTATTGTCAATGTTTGATTATTACAACAAGTGTATCGTTGGCGGTTAATATTATTGTCCAAAGACTTAATATTAATGTTGCATTTGGTATCTTGAGATGAATTGTGCATTCTTTTATATTTTTTATCATTGATTTATTTGAGAAAGTGAGTGACTAAAGATTGTTCTATTTTCGTTTTAGGAACTTTCACTACAATATCTGCTAACTTGAGTTCAATTCCAACTCTTACTGATTCCAATTACAAGGAATGGAACAGTAAAGTTAAGATTGTGCTTGGGTGTATAGATTTTGACCTTGCGCTAAGGATGAAACAACCTACTTCTCCTAAGGATACCAGCTCTGCTGAGTATAATGCGGTTTATGAGAAGTGGGAACGTTCTAGTCGCATTGGTTTAATGATCATTAAGGACACCATTCGAGAAACCTTTAGAGATGATGACGAGATGAAAGACCTCAAAGAGTTCCTTGCTGAAATGGACTTGCGGTTTGCAAAGAGCGATAAAGCAGAAATAAGTACGCTTCTGCATCGGTTTAGTACCATGAGGTATCACGGCAATGGAAAAATAATGGAGTACCTTTTGGAAATGTCCAACATTGTTTCAAAATTTAAGGCACTCAAGACTGAGCTTCCGGAAGAAGTGCTCATCTTATTTGTCTTGAATTCTCTGCCTCCTCAATTCAATCAATTGAAATCCAGTTACAACACACAGAAGGAGAAATGGTCTCTTAATGAGCTCATTTCGTTTTGTGTGCATGAAGAGGATATGTTGAAACAACAAAGGACAGAAAGTGCTCATATGGCAAACACCTCTATGGTTCAGGGCAAAAGAAGGAAATTCGAGGTTATTAAGAATGAGGATGATAAGGGTCCAACTCAAAAAAGCAGACTAAGGTTGAAGATACCTGCTTTTTTTGTAAGAAAGTTGGACACATGAAGAAGGACTACCAAAAGTATCACGCATGGCGTGTAAAGAAAGGTATGTTACTTACTATGGTCTGTTCTAAAGTAAACTTAGTTGAAGTACCCAGAAACACTTGGTGGTTAGATTAAGGTGAAACTACGAACATCAGTGCTTCACTATAGGGTTGCCTGAGCTACCGAAAACCAACTGATGCTGAAAGACGCATTCATGTGGCTAATGGATTTCTGGTGGATGTGGAGGCAGTTGCGCATTTCAGATTGTTATTTAGTACTGGTTGTTATTTGGATCTGAAAGACACTTTTGTTGCACCGTCATTTAGACGGAATTTGGTTTCTGTTCCTTATTTAGACAAATCTGGTTATTCATGTTTAACTGGGAATGGAAAAGCTATTTTGTCTTTAAATTCAATTTTAATTGGAACCGGTGCATTTTTGGAAAATCACAATCTTTATATGCTTGACACTATAACTTCTCAAGATGAGAATTTATGTGTTGAATCAAGGGGTACTAAACGAAAATTAGAAAATGCAAGTTCAGAAACTTTATGGCACAAACGCCTAGGTCACATTTCTAGAAATAGAATTGAGCGGCTTGTGTCAGACGGTATATTAAGTTCTGTTGATTTCATAAATTGTGGTGTCTGTGTGGATTGCATTAAAGGAAAACAGACCAAACATAAGAAATTAGGTGCATACAGAGCTAAAGAAGTCCTTGAGTTGATACATACGGATATTTGTGGACCTTTCCCTACGGCATCTTGGAATGGTCAACAATACTTTATATCTTTCATAGATGACTACTCTCGTTATGCATACTTGTTTCTTACTCATGAAATGTCAGAGTCTTTGGACGTGTTCAAAAAGTTTAAGGCTGAGGTTGAGAACCAACTTGAGCGAAAAATAAAGTCTGTCAGATCTGATCGTGGTGGTGAATATTACGGTCGGTATGATGGTTCAGGTAAACAACGTCCAGGGCCATTTGCCAGATACCTAGAGGAGTGTAGAATTGTCCCACAGTACACTATGCCGGGGTCTCCCAGTATGAATGGTGTATCTGAAAGACGTAACGACACTCTTAAGGACATGGTAAGGAGTATGATTTGTCATTCTACCTTACCAGAATCACTCTAGGGAGAGGCACTAAAGACTGCAGCCTACATTCTTAATCGAGTACCAACTTAGGCAACTGAAAAAACACCTTATGAGGTTTGGACTGGCCGAAAACCTAGTCTAAAGCATTTTCACATTTGGGGATGTTCAGCCGAGGCTAGGCCTTATAGGCCATATGGAAAGAAATTGGACTCTAGAACCGTGAGCAGTTACTTTATTGGTTATTCTGAACGATCTCGGGGGTATAAGTTTTACGATCCCACACAAAAGAACACTTTTGAGACGGGAACTACTACGTTCTTTGAGGATATTGAATTTGGGGGAGAAATGAAGTTAGAGACATCATCTTTGAGGAAGAATCGGATCCAGTTTCTATACCGATTCATATAGTTGCTCTTGATAAAGCAAATTTGGAACATCAAGTTGATATTGATGCTCTTCCTCTAAATCAAGATGACGATCATATCGAACATGAAAGTCAAATTCATGATCCTCAAGAACCAGTGCATCCAGAACAAGTGCCATTGCGGTGATGCACTAGAGAAAGAAGAAGTGCTATTCCGGATGATTATATAGTATTTCTTATGGAACAAGAGGAAAATCAAATCCAATTGGAAGATGATCTTATCAACTTCTGTGAGGCTATGGGTAGTTCCAATTCGGATAAGTGGGTCAAAGCTGCTAATGAAGAGTATCAGTCAATGCTAGACAATAAAGTTTGGGACATCGTCCAATTACCAGAAGGAATGAAACCCATTTGTTGCAAATGGATATTTAAGACCAAGATGGATTCAAATGGTAATGTGGAGCGATATAAGGATCGTCCAGTGGCAAAAGGATATACTCAAAAAGAAGGGATTGACTACAAAGAAACCTTTTCTCCAGTTTCATCAAAGGACTCTTTTAGGACAATCATGGCTCTTGTTGCATATTATGACTTAGAGCTTTATCAGATGGATGTTAAAATAGCGGTTCTCAATGGAAACAATGATGAGACAAATCCATCTATGGGCTAAAACAAGCTTCTCGTCAATGGTACCACACGTTTCATGAGGTAATCATCTTATTTGGTTTTGAGGTGAATATAGTTGAAGATTGTGTGTATCACAAGTTCAGTGGGAGTAAGTGCATTTTCTTGATTTTGTATGTCGATGATATATTGATAACCACTAACGATATAGGCATATTTCGTGAGGCCAAGAAATTTCTTAAGGGTCATTTTGACATGAAAGATCTTGGTGAAGCAACTTTTGTATTAGGAATCCAGATTCACCGAGATAGAACTCGTAGAATTCTTGGATTGTCTCAAAAGAGCTATATCGATAAAGTGCTCAAGAGATTTGGAATGCAAGAATGCAAACCAGGTGACACCCCAGTCGCTAAAGGAAAATTAGAAATTCAGGAGATGCAAAAGATCCCTTATGCGTCAGCAATAGGGAGTCTGATGTATGCTCAAGTTTGTACGCGTCCGGATATTGCGTACATTATTGGAGTTCTAGGCAGATACTTAAGTAATCCAGGTATGGACCACTGGAAAGCAGCCAAAAGGGTCATGAGATACCTGCAGAGAACAAAGGACTACATGCTCACGTATCAGAGATCATATAATTTGGAGATCATTGGGTATTCTGATTATGATTTTGATGGATGCAAAGATAGTAAAAAGTCCACTTCAGGGTCTGTTTTTCTGTTGGCTGGTGGAGCTGTTGCTTGGCCTAGTGCGAAACAATCACTCGTAGCTTCCTCCACAATGGCAGCAGAATTTGTAGCGGTTTATGAGGCATCCGATCAAGGACTTTGGCTGAGGAATTTTATCACTGGACTACGAATTGTCGAAGGGATCGAAAGTCCACTAAAGTTATACTGTGACAACAGATCAGCTGTGTTGTATTCCAACAAAAATAGGAGTGCAACAAAGTGCAAGTTTATTGAAATCAAGTATCTTGTTGTTAAAGAAAGGGTACAAAGTGGAGAGATTTCCATAGAACATTTAGGGACAAAATCCATGATAACAGATCCTCTTACAAAAGGTATACCACCAAAAGTCTTTCATGAGCATACTGCTCGAATGATTGTTTCAGTGTTCGAGGATCATTTGGTTTAGTTGGAGTTTGTTATTTGGTTTTGGTTTCTATGTTTTATTTGTGTTTATGCATATTTTTCTGATCAGAAATAAAGTTTAAAGTTTACTCTTTGTACAATAAAGTTAAGGGATCTCAATAAAGTAGGACCAGTTGAAAGTCGACATGTGATGATCACTTTTCATGTGATTTTCATGCCACACTTTTCATATATGATCTATGTCATTTGACTATATATATTTAAGTGACCATGGAAGGTTTAGTTATTTTCTTATTATAACGAAGGCCGCCATGATCCTATGTTTGTATAGTTAATGGACGAGATTATTTATGCCTGCCATGTAATGACAATTCTGAGCTCATAAAGTCTTATCACATTTTCGGAATACATATGCGACCCAGTGGGAGATTGTAAGGATAATTTTGGGGTCACACATGTATTACTATTGTGTTAGGTGTTGGGATTGTGTCCTGAAATCACACTTGTACTCACTCCTGGTATAGTTGTGGATCGAGATCAATCGTTTGTATAATACTGGTGATTGTAATGCTTTGCTAGAAGCCTCTTGTAATCTGTAAGTTGTAGACTTACTGCCAGTATTATATGATCCTATAGGGTCACACACCTAAGCAATCTAAACTAACATATGGGAATGATCATTTGATAATGATCAAGTTGATGTGTATTGGATACACATTGACATAGAGTTTTATGATGTATGTGTCGATCGATACATGCGTGTGTCGATCGATGCAGGCTTTTCGGGAAGGTGTGTCGATCGACACAGTAAGTGTGTCGATCGATGCATATCGGGTTTTGACATTAAACGAGTCGGGCTTCTCCGGCGGTTTGGTCAGGACATTTCCAGGTCGATATATAAAGGCTTATATGGTCGACCTGAACCCTAGCCGTCACTGGAATTCTCAGAGAGAAAAGCAGAGACATCGAAAACTCATTCCCTGAATCCGGCACTAGCATCCCGGCGTTCCATGTTGTGTGCGTGTGTGCTTGGTAGAGGCGAAGCACTTGATTCGCTAGATCTCGTTCACTCATTCTATTCCGCTGCCAGATCTGAGGTAAGAACGAGGTTGGTAATTTCAATATAACAAACCCTAGATCCTAGTGGGATCCAACAGTGGTATCAGAGCATGGTAGGGTTTAGTCTATTGATTCTAAGGCATTTAAATCGAATACTGATGAATTTGATTAGTTATTTGCCTGTTAAATCGTGTTTTCTGGAAATTTATCTCGGATTGAAGTTTCTGTCGAAAACGACGAACTGCTGTTGTCGCACTGTGTCGATCGACACTAAACTTGTGTCGGTCGACACACCGCGAAACAGCGAATAAAATTTTAGTGTTCTTTGTGTCGATCGACATAGAGCGAAAACGCGTAAATTACTTTAGGGTTTGTCGCATGGTGTCGATCGACACTAAGCTTGTGTCGATCGATACATCGCGAAAACTCGTAAAAGATGTTAGGGTTTTCGCATAGCATCGGTCGACGCACTGGGTGTATCGGTCGATGCACAGCGAAAATGCGAAAGATTTGAAATCGCACTGTGTCGATCGACACACTGTGTGTATCGGTCGACACACACTATGCGAATGGATAGATCGGTTCAATTGGATTGAACTGATTATCTCGCATGGTTATGTCGGTTTAATTCAAAATCCCTAATACTCTGCTGTGTCGATCGACACAAGTTTAATGTCGATCGACACAAACCTTGCGATTGGTTGGATGGGTTCAATTGGATTGAACTGGTCATCATGCTTGGTAAAGATGGTTAAGATCAGTTTGATTGGATAAGTCGGTTCAATTGGATTGGACTGATTATCGCGATTAGTTAAAACTGGTTGAATCGGTTCGATTAGATGAACTGGTTAAATTGGATTTGACCGGTTATCTCGGATGATTAGAAAGGTTGCATATCAAGAGTCGACCAAGTGTGTCAGTCGACGCATATGGTGACGATGTGAACCGTAATCGTTTGGTTTTGAACCAAATAATTAAGAAACCGAACCGAATAACCTAACCCACTGGAAATAGAACGATTAAAACTTAATTAAAATTAAAAGTTAAAAATGTTCTAAACCTGTTTAATACACATTGGATGTGTGTTGAATCGAAGCTTAGTTATTCAATACGGTCAACTGTCAAGACTCGTTTCGTTGTTGGATAGTCTTGCCAAGAGCTTGGTGTCCACAATTACATGAGTAAGGCAGGTAGTAGTGTTGATAGTCTTGCAGTTCTTGACATCAACTATTGCATGACCTAAGAGATTGAATTACTAATCTTTTAAAGTTTCATTTCCTCAACTAAATATCAAGTGATCTTGATGTCTTGCCCAATCTTGTCTACTGTCAAGACTCGTGTCGTTTGTTGGATAGTCTTGGAGTCCTTGGTATCCACTGCAACATGAGTAAGGCAGATGGTCATTGACAGACTTGCAGTGCAACTGTCAGTGATCACAAGACAGAAGAGATTGGTTTTACTTGACTGGGCTATCAGAAGTTCTGGGCCCAGAGACGTCAGAGTAGATGAAACACGGATTGTCTCATCTACGACCGAGAGTTGTACTGAGTACAATTAGCAATGGTTTGCTTACCTAGATTACTAAACTTTGGGTGATGACGAGTCGTCCACTCAGATGTTAGTGATGTATGGGTCTTGGATTATTATATTCATAGAGGAAACATTGTTTGAATATAATGCGAGTTTTCTTATTGGATAAGATTCCTCATTTCCTGAAATCATAACTAAAATTTTCTTTGATTAAAATTTTCAGCCTATGTCTAAAACTTCCTTCTCGTTACGACCCGTCCTTGAAAAGGACAAGTTAAATGGGTCAAATTTCCTGGATTGGTATCGCAATTTGAGATTAATCCTCAAGCAGGAGAGTAAGGACTATGTCCTTGAGAAAGCTCTTCCAGAAAGGCTTGGGGCCATTCGCTCGAATGCAGTATATAATGCTTGGAATAAGCATTATATTGATGTGGTAGATGTGCGTGGTCTGATGTTGGCTACCATGAACTCGGACTTGAAGAGTCAATACGAGAATATGGAGTCACCAATAGAGATGATCACCAGCCTGAAACTGAAGTTTCAGGATCTGGCACGAGTTGAGAGATTCCAGATGGTGAAGTCTCTCACTGGGTGCAGACTACCAGAGGATGTTCCAGTGAGTCCTCATGTCATTAAAATGATGGGTTACGTTGATAACCTGGGGAAACTGGATTGTCCTGTCAGCTTAGAGTTGGCAACTGACATCATTCTGCAGTCATTGCCGTCAAGTTATGATAAGTTCATTAAGAATTATATCAAGAAAGGCTTGACAAAGACTTTGACTGAGCTGCATGGCATGCTCAAGACAGCAGAGCAAAGCATCAAGAAGGGTAAAAGATTTGAGAAATCTTATGTTGACAAGGGTAGAGGCAGGGCCGTCCAGATTTGGAATCAGGATAAGCCTGTGTCATCTTATAAGCCCAAGTCCGGCCCATCTGATGTTAGAAAGTGCTTCTACTGTAATGAGTATGGGCATTGGAAGAGAGATTGCATTAAATTCTTGGAAGATTCACAAGAGATGAAGAAGATGTATGGTACTTCTTCTTCAGGTATTGTGTTGTTTATTCAAGTTCTACATATGTATTGGATACTAGTTGTGGTACTGATATTTTGGAAATATGCAGGGCCGAAGCAACAGTAGAATGTTGAAGAAAGGACAAGTGGAACTGCGTGCCTAGTATGAAGCAATGGTTGCTGCATCAGCCGTAGAGATTCTGCACTTGTAGGAACCTTTCAAGCTTGGTTTTTGAATTAAGTAATTGCTACTATGTACCTGCTTTATGCAGAAATGTCTTTCATTTTCTTGTAAGAATTTGAATGTTTTTCATTCTGATAAAAGACAAGTTTTGCTCTTTTGATCTTAATGAAATATCATATAGTAGCACCCCTTTTGAAAGGGTTTTATATCTTAAACCAACATACGATTAAATATAACACAAATATCAAATGATTCAAGTCTGATGACTTGAGCTCGATTTTCCTCAGCATAGTCAAATTGACCAAATAGAGCACAACGAATTCAGAAGTTCCATAGTTATGGGCTTCAGGTTCATTTGATTGTAAATCAATTGAGACATGAATTCTGCTTGCTGGGCCAAATGACTAAGGCTTCTTTAGCAGAGCTAAAGAAACGGGCCAGAGGCTCGTTGGGCCTTACACATACTGATGTATGCGGCCCGATGAGCATTAGTGCCAAAGGGAACCTTCAATACTTCATTGACTTATTGATGACTTCAATAAGTATGACTGTGTTCATTTGATAAGACACAAGAAGGAATCCTTTGAGGAGTTCCAAAATGAAGTATAGAAACAATATGACAAAAGTATTAGTATCTCTCGATTGAATCGTGGAAGAGAATACATGAGTCAAGAATTGAGTGATCATCTTAATGAGTGTGAAATCGCTTCACAGCTCATCTTTCCTGAAAACCATGAATGGTATTTATGAGAGAATGAATCAGATCTTATTGGATATGCTCTGATTAATGATGAGTCATATGAATCTTCCATTATCCTTTTTAAAATACGCTCTAAAATGAACATGTTTAAAATACGCTCTAAAATGAACATGTTTACGCTAAATAAGTTTTCTATCAGAATCAGTGAAAAACACCACATTGGATGTGGACTGGGTGATTTCCAAATATGTTTTTCTAATTAATTGGGATTGCAAGGTTTGTGTAAGGCAGTTGCCAACAAACAAACTTGAATCCAAATCTGATAAGTGCTGCTTCGCTGGTTGTCCAAGGGAAACCGAGGCTTAGTACTTTTGCAACCAATCCGAGAACAAAGTTTTGCTGTTCGGAACTCTGTATTTCCAAGAAGAACAGTGGTAGTAAAAGTACATCTCGAAGAAATTCGAGAAACACAGGAGGCTGTTCAACCTGTTGAGGGAGAGCAGCGGTTAGATCTACAGAGTGCTGTAGGATCGACACCTGTGGAGCCTGAAGTTCGCTGATCCTAATGGATCCGTCACTAAATCGAGGGTGATTCCTCGTGACCGATTGTCGTGATCTGTTGATCATTGAAAAGTGACGAGCATGCGAAATTCAAAGAAGCGATGGTGAGCCCCAACTCCGAAAATTGGCTAGTTATGCATGTTAGCTTCACCGGTTGAAGCAAACATCTTGGAGTTGGAATCTATGTTCTGTTAAAACGGTCAAAGGCTTTGACTCGATCAGGAACGAATAGAAACAATGCGTTTACAAGTAAACTAGTGGGAGCGTAATTGCAATTCTCAAACTGTATGTTAAGAACGTACTTAATCTCATAAACGACGTTCCGACGCTAAAGTCTTGCCAAGATTTGGGTCGGAAGTCAAATTTAACGATGGACATGGGAGAAGTCGCGTGAGTTCTTGGAATATGGATCCATTGAGATGGATCAGAAGAGCTAAATTGATCGTGTCAGAGTCCTTATGATAATAAGGTACTGTATAGTTCCAATATGCATGATTCCAAGAATGGCTTCACACCAAAGGTCTTATGGCAATGATCTTAGCAAGATGAAGTGTCTTGGACACTGGCTGAGCTAGTGTCTATGAGTGAGATTCCTTTTGCTCATGCAATAGGATCCATCATGAATGCCATATTTGCGCTCGTCTAAATGCTGCTGACGCATAAAGCATGACGAGTAGATACCAATTTGTTCCAGTAAGAGTCACTGGACAGTTGTAAAGAAATATCCCCAAGTGTTTGAGAAACACTAAGGATAGGTTCTTGTACAACTGAGAAATGGACGAATCAGTTATGAGTAGTTAGACGGACAAAGATGACTCCTGGTAGTCACCTGGTTATGTCATTTTGCCTGTGTAACGGTACTGTCTGTTGGAAAGGTTTCCAAGCAGAGGACCATAAAATAGTGCTCATTAAAGAATAGCGGTGTGGTTTGTTGGAATGGTTCCAAGCAAGAACACCGCAGCATCTCTCACAACCTAAGCACGAAGTTGAACACTGTTGCTGTAGGTACTAGATATCTGAAGACTTGGTCTTGATTCTACTGGGAGTTAGTTTAGTTATGATGTTCAGATAAATATGAGATGGTCATATTTATGAAAAACTGACATCAACATTATTTGACTATTGGATAATTAAATAATGGTCCCAAAATAAGTTTATGTCATATTATAGGCCATCAAGTTGAGGACTTGATCATGAAACCCTATAAGTAACAAATGACATAAATTATGATGTGTCCCTAGTCGAGGTTGTTAAAGTGCGACAATAACAACCGCGAGAGACTAGCTTGTGAGGTGACTGTTGACTAAGTTTCATGGAGTCAATGATATGAGTATCACAGTCAGTCACATAGATATATGTTGGTGAACATATGATCGGACGTGACCCGCTAATGAGAAGTCTCCAGGATAGTTATATCTGTGTCATGAGAGGTTCTCATTATGACTATTGAGTATAGTCCTTAGACCTGAGTTCATCATGCTCTCTTGCATGTGAATTGGTGCACCTTGACCTTGTCAAACGTCGATCCGTAACTGGCGGCTATAAAGAAACTGTTCAGGTGTATCATGAAGTGTGTAAAGGAACAAGGATGGAACAAGATGGGATTTGTCCCTCCTGAATAACGGGAGATAAATATCTCAGGGCCTATCGAAGATCTTATGCTGAGAAATGTGTGGCCGCACTCAAACGAACTGTAGTTCAGTTGTTTGTTTTGTTCAGTATAGATCAGGAGTTCGATAAACATGATATTGGCTTAATAAGAATGACACTAATCTTGTCTTATGCCAAATCGAGATATAGAGACAAAAGGATTGTAGGAATTGATGATTCCAGTACAAGTGGGAGATTGTTGGGATTGTGTCCTGAAATCACACTTGTACTCACTCCTGATATAGTTGTGTATCGAGATCAATCGTTTGTATAATACTGGTGATTGTAATGCTTTGCTAGAAGCCTCTTGTAATCTGTAAGTTGTAGACTTACTGCCAGTATTATATGATCCTATAGGGTCACACACCTAAGCAATCTGGAAGCTAACATATGGGAATGATCATTTGATAATGATCAAGTTGATGTGTATTGGATACACATTGACATAGAGTTTTATGATGTATGTGTCGATCGATACATGCGTGTGTCGATCGATGCAGGCTTTTCAGGAAGGTGTGTCGATCGACACAGTAAGTGTGTCGATCGATGCATATCGGCTTTTGACATTAAACGAGTCGGGCTTCTCCGACGGTTTGGTCAGGACATTTCCAGGTCGATATATAAAGGCTTATATGGTCGACCTGAACCCTAGCCGTCACTGGAATTCTCAGAGAGAAAAGCAGAGACATCGAAAACTCATTCCCTGAATCCGACACTAGCATCCCGGCGTTCCAGGTTGTGTGCGTGTGTGCTTGGTAGAGGCGAAGCACTTGATTCGCTAGATCTCGTTCACTCATTCTATTCCGCTGCCAGATCTGAGGTAAGAACGAGGTTGGTAATTTCAATATAACAAACCCTAGATCCTAGTGGGATCCAACATTAGGGTCATTATATTAAAGAGTCAAAACTTATGTGGTCACTTTGGTAAAGAATAAAGGACTATGGGACATAAGTGTTATGAAATATTAATGTGTGGATACAATATTTAATTTCTAAATTGATGAAGGGCCAAATTAGAAATTGTTTCTATATAAATAGAAAGTTATGGTCCCCTCGGCAACCCTAACAAGAAATACAGAATAACTCTATGCATCCCATCAACAGAGAATTGCGGCTTTTCTGGGTTTGTCGTTGAAGAGCCATAACGAATTCATAATTAAAATCATGGATCCAAAAGGTACGCTTCCGCTTATGTTAATATCATTCAGAGGCCGACATGATTTATGATTTGTATAAATCATAAAGAAATATTAACAATTGGTATCAGAGCCTGCATGTTCAGTGTCTGTTTGATAATCAAGTTATTTTCATGAAATTCGGATTTAATTATTTGATGAAAATTTTGGAAGATTAAATCTGAGTTTATGGAAAAAGGATTATTTTTGTCATGATTTTTCGGATTTAATCATTGGGTGAAAATTTCAGATTGTTGAATCTGTTTTTTCTTTAAGCTTATGAGATCAAATCTGTATTTTGGAATCTGTGGAATTATTTGTTATTTAGATTTAGATCTAAATAAAGTTTATGAATTAAAGATAGAAAATTATTGTTAATAAGGTTCTGGTTTCTGGAAATTTTATTGAAAGTTTTTATAAAATTTTTGGAATTTTTGGAACAAAAATTATCCAGATCTGTTTTCAATTTAAATTTTATGGCCCATATTCAGTTTTTACTGATTTAATTATTATACTAGGCTTATGAATTTTTCTGCGCCTAGTTTCTTTAATTTAAATATGTTGGGCCATTTAAATTAAAACATAAAGACAGGCCCAGTCGAGCATTAAATTATGTTAAAAACGCATCAGCTGGAATTCAAACCCAGGTCGCGTGACTGATGATTTCGCCCATCAGGAGCCTTTAACCACTATGCCGCTTAAATATTCTTGCATAAAGAGCCCTCAGACTTCTAGTTATATGTCTGCGCAAGAATAAAATTCAGTTTTAAATCAATTAATAAAATCTGATTGCACAAGTTTATTATTTGGATTGGATTAATTGATACAAGATGTTGCCAAAGTAACCTCTCTTGTGGATATTTTTTCATAAATAATATCATGCGAATTTAAATCGACCCAAAAGTAGGTTTATATTTGGCCAAAATATATACATACATGTGATAATAAACATGTGACGATTATAAGGAATAACCATGTGAATAATAAATCGAACCAAAGATAAGTTTATTGTTTATTATGAATTATTGTCAATGTTTGATTATTACAACAAGTGTATCGTTGGCGGTTAATATTATTGTCCAAATACTTAATATTAATGTTGCATTTGGTATCTTGAGATGGATTGTGCATTATTTTATATTTTTTATCATTGATTTATTTTAGAAAGTGAGTGACTAAAGATTGTTCTATTTTCGTTTTAGGAACTTTCACTACAGTATCTGCCAACTTGAGTTCAATTCCAACTCTTACTGGTTCCAATTACAAGGAATGGAACAATAAAGTTAAGATTGTGCTTGGGTGTATGGATCTTGACCTTGCGCTAAGGATGGAACAACCTACTTCTCCTAGGGATACCAGCTCTGCTGAGTATAATGCGGTTTATGAGAATTGGGAACGTTCTAATCGCATTGGTTTAATGATCATTAAGGACACCATTCCAAAAACCTTTATAGGTGATGACGAGATGAAAGATCTCAAACAGTTCCTTGCTGAAATGGACTTGCGGTTTGCAAAGAGCGATAAAGCAGAAATAAGTACGCTTCTACATCGCTTTAGTACCCTGAGGTATCACGGCAATGGAAAAATAAGGGAGTACATTTTGGAAATGTCCAACATTGTTTCAAAACTTAAGGCACTCAAGACTGAGCTTCCGGAAGAAGTGCTCATCTTCTTTCTCTTGAATTCTCTGCCTCCTCAATTCAATCAATTGAAATCCAGTTACAACACACATAAGGAGAAATGGTCTCTTAATGAGCTCATTTCGTTTTGTGTGCATGAGGAGGATATGTTGAAACAACAAACAACAAAAAGTGTTCATATGGCAAACACCTCTAAGGTTCAGGGCAAAAGAAGGAAATTCGAGGTTGTTAACAATGAGGCTGATAAGGGTCCAACTCAAAAGAATCAGACTAAGGTTGAAGATACATGCTTCTTTTGTAAGAAAGTTGGACACATGAAGAAGGACTGCCAAAAGTATCACCCATGGCGTGTAAAGAAAGGTATGTTCCTTGCTATGGTCTGTTCTGAAGTGAACTTAGTTGAAGTACCCAGAAAAACTTGGTGGTTAGATTCAGGTGCAACTACTAACATCAGTGTTTCGCTACAGGGTTGCCTGAGCTACCAAAAACCAACTGATGCTGAAAGACGCATTCATGTGGCTAATGGATTTCCGATGGATGTGGAGGCAGTTGCGCATTTCAGATTGTTATTTAGTACTGGTCGTTATTTGGATTTGAAAGACACTTTTGTTGCACCGTCATTTAGACAGAATTTGGTGTCTGTTCCTTATTTAGACAAATCTGGTTATTCTTGTTTAACTGGGAATGGAAAAGCTATTTTGTCTTTAAATTCAATTTAATTAGAACCGGTGCACTTTTGGAAGATCACAATCTTTATATGCTTGACACTATAACTTCTCAAGATGAGAATTTAAGTGTTGAATCAAGGGGTACTAAACGAAAATTAGAAAATGCAAGTTCAGAAACTTTATGGCACAAACGCCTAGGTCACATTTCTAGAAATAGAATTGAGCGGCTTGTGTTAGACGGTATATTAAGTTCTGTTGATTTCACAAATTGTGATGTATGTGTGGATTGCATTGAAGGAAAACAGATAAAACATAAGAAATTAGGTGCATACAGAGCTACAGAAGTCCTTGAGTTGATACATACGGATATTTGTGGACCTTTCCCTACGGCATCTTGGAATGGTCAACAATAGTTTATATCTTTCATAGATGACTACTCTCGTTATGCATATTTGTTTCTTATTCATGAAAAGTCAGAGTCCTTGGACATGTTCAAAAAGTTGAGGTTGAGAACCAACTTGAGCGAAAAATAAAGTCTGTCAGATCTGATCGTGGTGGTGAATATTACGGTCGGTATGATGGTTCAGGTGAACAACGTCCAGGGCCATTTGCCAGATACCTAGAGGAGTGTGGAATTGTCCCACAGTACACTATGCCGGGGTCTCCCAGTATGATTGGTGTATCTGAAAGACGTAACCGCACTCTTAAGGACATGGTAAGGAGTACGATTTGTCATTCTACCTTACCAGAATCACTCTGGGGAGAGGCACCAAAGACTGCAGCCTATATTCTTAATCGAGTACCAACTAAGGCAACTGCAAAAACACCTTATGAGCTTTGGACTGGCCGAAAACCTAGTCTAAAGCATTTTCACATTTGGGGATGTCCAGCTGAGGCTAGGCCTTATAGGCCATATGAAAAGAAATTGGACTACAAAACCCTGAGCAGTTACTTTATTGGTTATTCTGAACGATCTCGAGGGTATAGGTTTTACGATCCCACACAAAAGAACATTTTTGAGATGGGAACTGCTACGTTCTTTGAGGATATTGAATTTGGGGGGGGGGGGGAGAAATGAAGTAAGAGACATCATCTTTGAGGAAGAATCGATCCAGTTTCTATACCGATTCATATAGTTGCTTTTGATAAAGCAAATTTGGAACCTCAAGTTAATATTGATTCTCTTCCTCCAAATCAAGATGACGATCATATCAAACATGAAAGTCAAATTCATGATCCTCAAGAACCGGTGCATCCAGAACAAGTGCCATTGCGGCGATCCACTAGAGAAAGAAGAAGTGCTATTCCGGATGATTCTGTAGTATTTCTTATGGAACAAGAGGAAAATCAAACCCAATTAGAAGATGATCCTACCAACTTCCGTGAGGCTATGGGTAGTTCCAATTCGGATAAGTGGGTCAAAGCTGCTAATGAAGAGTATCAGTCAATGCTAGACAATAAAGTTTGGGACATCGTCCAATTACCAGAAGGAATGAAACCCATTGGTTGCAAATGGATATTTAAGACCAAGATGGATTCAAATGGTAATGTGGAGCGATATAAGACTCGTCTAGTGGCAAAAGGATATACTCAAAAAGAAGTGATTGACTACAAAGAAACATTTTCTCCAGTTTCATCAAAGGACTCTTTTAGGACAATCATGGCTCTTGTTGCACATTATGACTTAGAGCTTCATCAGACGGATGTGAAAACAGCATTTCTCAATGAAAACATTGATGAGACAATCTATATGTTGCAACCAGAAAATTTTGTATTAGGTGATTCAAAGAAAATGGTATGCAAATTAAACAAATCCATCTATGGGCTAAAACAAGCTTATCGTCAATGGTACCACAAGTTTCATGAGGTAATCATCTCATTTGGTTTTGAGGTGAATATAGTCGAAGATTGTGTGTATCACAAGTTCAGTGGGAGTAAGTGCATTTTCTTGCTTTTGTATGTCGATGACATATTGATAGCCACTAACGATATAGGCATGTAGCATGAGACCAAGAAATTTCTTAAGGGTCATTTTGACATGAAAGATCTTGGTGAAGCATCTTTTGTATTAGGAATCCAGATTCACCGAGATAGAACTCGTGGAATTCTTGGATTATCTTAAAAGTGCTATATCGATAAAGTGCTCAAGAGATTTGGAATGCAAGAATGCAAACCAGATGACACCCCAGTCGCTAAAGGAGACAAATTTTGTCTCGATCAATTCCCTAAAGGAAAATTGGAAATTCATGATATGCAAAAGATCCCTTATGCGTCGGCAATAGGGAGTCTCATGTATGCTCAAGTTTGTACGCGTCCGGATATTGCGTACATTGTTGGAGTTATAGGCAGATACTTAAGTAATTCAGGTATGGACCATTGGAAAGCAGCCAAAAGAGTCATGAGATACCTGCAGAGAACAAAGGACTACATGCTCACGTATCAGAGATCAGATAATTTGGAGATCATTGGGTATTCTGATTCTGATTTTGGTAGATGCAAAGATAGTAAAAAGTCCACTTCAGGCTATGTTTTTCTGTTGGTTGGTGGAGCTGTTGCTTGGCGTAGTGCGAAACAATCACTCGTAGCTTCCTCCACAATGGCAGCAAAATTTGTAGCAGTTTATGTGGCATCCTATCAAGGACTTTGGCTGAGGAATTTTGTCACTGGACTTCGAATTGTCGAAGGGATCGAAAGACCACTAAAGTTATACTGTGACAACAGATCAGCTGTGTTGTATTCCAACAAAAATAGGAGTGAAACAAAGTGCAAGTTTATTGAAATCAAGTATCTTGTTGTTCAAGAAAGGGTACAAAGTGGAGAGATTTCCATAGAACATTTAGGGACAAAATCCATGATAGCAGATCCTCTTACAAAAGGTATCCCACCAAAAGTCTTTCATGAGCATACTGCTCGAATGGGTGTTTCAGTGTTCGAGGATCATTTGGTTTAATGGGAGTTTGTCATTTGGTTTTGGTTTCTATGTTTTATTTGTGTTTATGCACATTTTTCTGATCAGAAATAAAGTTTAAAGTTTACTCTTTGTACAATAAAGTTAAGGGATCTCAATAAAGTAGGACCAGTTGAAAGTCGACATGTGATGATCACACTACAAAAAAATCAACATTCATAGCACACGATAAAAATTATGGTACGTAATAGATAGCGTTTCCACAAACGCTCTGACAGCGGCAGCTATAATAGGCCCCCCTACCATAGCATTTTCGTCTGTGCTATTATATCGTTTACCTATAATAGCGATATTTTCTTCTTGCTATTACTAGGCGTATATTTTATTATAGCTTCATATCCGTGCTATGTATTTTTAAGTATTATTATTCAATTGTTTTGAATCCTATATTTGCACATATTTTATAAATTATTAAAAGTTACATAAATGTAATATTACAAATATCAAAGAAAAATTTACAAATTCCTAATTCCTAACATATTCATAACATTGTTCTATTGTTTCTTAAACATTTAAGAGTTGCAGATTCATCAAGATTCATCAAGTCTTCTGCTCTGAAACTCAAGAGCTCTTTATTCAAACCTCCTTCTCCACAACAGGTCTTTGTGAAACGCCCTCCCGCCTACACACAAAGAAATCAATCAAAACTCTTTGAAGCATTTTGTTAGGGTCTACTAAACTGTTTTTCAGTGCACACGAAGAATCAAAATTACTCTCAAAACAGATATAAGATGAATATGGTACACTACATAACATAACTCAAATCAAAGCATCACCTTCGTTTTTCCATATCCTTGTCAATGCAAGAAGAGATAACGCACATTTCAGAGTCTCGACCTGATGTCAAAAGATCAAATATCTGCATGGGGTGTGATTAAGCATGGCTTTGTGCCAGCAGCAGAAGCTGAGGTTGACCTGGTTGAAACAAAAGAAAGAGGTCACAGATCTTTTGATCTTATGTCTGAGAATAATGATGAAGCTGTATGAAGGAATTTACCTAGCAACAATGCTTGCAACAGACTCAGTTTCAAGACCAAACCCGTAAGCGAAGAGCGGGTCATAATGTGAATCACCATAGCTCATAGGCAACTGCTCTGTGTTTCTAAACCATGTAACATGAAGTTTTCCACAGAAGCCATGGTCTCAAAGAGAGCATCAGTTATACCTTGGCCTCCTGTTCCCAGTAGCCACGCTGCAACCAATGCCTCAATGGAGGCAACTCAGGGTTCCATCACAAGTGGATTTTCTTGGAAGACAACTTCAGTGATTTGATCAACAGCTGGTTTTACAGCTCCAAGAATAGTAGTCCCTGAATCAGAACAAGTATACTGTTCATATTATTTATTGCTGAAATGTTAACAGTTGTCTAAACTACAATAAGAGTTGAACAACGTACCTCTCGTGTTCTTGTGCCGTTTTTCAGAAGCACAAGTGATTTCCTAACAGCTTCTCTTGCCACGTCTCTATATGCCTAATAGAGATGGAGAACATTCCATCAATATTTTTTGTAATACTTGCAACAGGTTGTAGCTCAGGGAATGCTAAAGCAATTGACCTGGCTTCCTGGTTCATTGTGTTGGAGTCAAGTTTGGGTACTTTCCTTAGAAGGCCTATTCGTGAGTTAAGTCGGCCCAGAATGGAAAGTCGGTAATAAAGCCCAAGGCGGTAAAACTTAGGTTAAACCGAACTAGGGATGACCGGCTTACATTAGGGTTGCGAAGGTGTCAAAGCAAAGGCGCCGCGCAACAATGCCAAAGATTGGGAAAGATTCCGGATAAGGATGAAGACGAGATTTTAGGAAATATTCCGTGTTTATCTTATATTTCCATATATGACGAACCGACTTGTAACCCTATATAAGGGAACCCAATATTATTGAATAAGATACGCTTTTCTTAATATTCTTAGCTAGAGAGACCTTAGAGCGACTTTTAACCTAAATTCTTTCAGGCGACTTTACAACCATCCTTTACCGGCTTCCACCTCGGAAACGCCGGCTCATAAACCCTAAATTCCCAAATCTCACCGTGTTCCCAAATTCTTCTTTTAGAATCCCTAATTTCAAACCCTAAAACTCTTGCTATCTTTAGATAGACCGAGTTGAGATCTTACAATTGGCGCCGACTGTGGGGATTTCTAAAAGAAATTTCTGAACGAGATGTCGGGAAACCGTAAGGAAATCGATCCGGAAAACCCTAGGGTTGACCTAAGCGATCATGAAGCAAGTGATTACGACCAAAGTGATCACGAAGACGACGCGGCGAAAGGCGGCAAGCAGCCGCGAGATACCGCCAAGACTAACAAAGCTCGAGATGACGGCAAACATGCCCCGTCACTCAGCGAAATAGAGGCTCAGATCGAGCAAGACAAAGTGTTGGCTACTCTGCTGGCCAAGATCGAGTCGCAAAACGAGGTAATCAAAACGTTCTCAGAAAAGATTGACCTACTGCAAACGGAGCAAGCAAAGATCCGTTCGGATCAACAGTCTAGAAAAACCAAGAGGGAGGTGCCTCCAAAGGTAAAAGACAAGGTCGCTAGACGACTGGTCTACGACACATCCGAAGAAAGCCACCATGAACAAAGTCGAAGCGGCGAATCCAGGAGCAACCCGCGCAATGACAAAGATACTCGCGAGCGGAGCTCACGTCAAAGGGAAGAGTCTGAAGAACCCAAACGGAGCGGAAGTCGGATACAGGATGACTGGAGCCATGAGAGGTATTCACCTGAAAAATATGAGCACACCAATCAAACGCGGGACATGCATCAGAGACGAAAGTCGCGATATGAGAAAGACTCACGACGGGATAACTATCGCCATGAGCGAAGTATATCGCACGAGGAAACTCATGGAGCGCCTATTCGCAGAGCAAGTCGCAACCATGTCGAGAAACAGCTGATCGAGCTCAAGGACACCCTCAAAGAACTAAAAGGGGAGGTTCACGGCGTGAAGGGGTCTGCACCCGAGATCGACCGAATCATCGAGGAAACTCGTAGGACACCCTTCACCTCACGCATTACGAACACATACATCAGGCAAAGGGAGAAGCTCAGGCTACCGATGTACGACGGAACAAAAGACCCAGCAACTCATCTAACGACGTTCAAAATTATGGCAGCAAAAGCACGGTTTTCATCAAGTGAGGAGCGGGACATCGGTTTCTGTCAACTGTTCACGGAGACCCTAGAAGGGGACGCGTTAAACTGGTTCTCCCGACTCCCATCCAAATCAATCAACAGCTTCGCCGACCTTACATGGGCATTCGTAAGGCATCACTTTGCCTACGTGCGAAAGGACACTTCGCTAAGCGCGCTGATGTCAATGACTCAAGAAAAGAAGGAACGCCTGAAGGACTTCGTGGAAAGATTCAGGGCGGTGATGACGCGAGCCGAGGCGCCAGACAAGTTCACTATCGCGGCTCTGACCAATGCCGTCTGGCACGAGTCCCCCTTTTATCAGGATCTAGTCGTCAACCCGCCATTAACCATCGAAGATGCACTCCATCGAGCGAACAAATTCGTGGAACTGGAAGAGAAGAAGGTCGCGTTAGCAAAAAGGTTCGGCTCCGGCAAGCAAACCGACAAAAAGGAAGAAAGGGAACCTAGACAGCACTACGACGGTAAAGGTGCCAAGACAATGGTCGTCGATGGCTCCGACAAATCCCGGTCATCAAAACCGTGGAACAAAAGAGGTAAAGAGACAAAGAAGGCGCAGCAAGCAGCTTCCACCACAGGGGACAAGTACTGCGAGTACCATCAGGCTACGTCACACGACACGGCTGAATGTCGGAACCTCAGAAATGCACTCTACTCCCGACTTTCGAATGAAGAAATCAAGGCGGCCATCGAGAGATTGAAGAAGGAAGAGTCGGGGCAGAAGAAGGAAGACAAAGTTGACGAGCAGGCCCCCTAAGCAGGATAAACCACCACGGCGTATCAAAAGCGTAGCATTGAAACGTAACCGTGAAGAAGAAGAAGAAGAGGACGACGAAGAGGAAACCCCCAAGACCGTCCGAAGGATCAACATGATCATGGGAGGTCTAATTTCCGTAAACGATTCAGTCCGATCAATCAAAGTCTATGAACGCCTGGCGCTAGCCGCGCAAAAAACGCCTCAACCAATCCTATCGGATGATCCGCCCGTTGTCTTTACCGACCAGGATCTCTATGGAACTCACTACCCTCATAACGACCCACTAGTGGTTGAGCTGTTGATCGGGAGCTGCCAAGTATCTCGAATACTGGTAGACACCGGGAGCTCGATAGATCTAATTTTTCTGGACACGCTCAAGAAGATGGATATTAAGGAGGAAGATATCAAACAGAAGGCCAAGCCGCTCACCGGGTTCACAAGCGAAACAACGTACACGATTGGGACAATCAAGTTGCCCGTCTTCGCAGGAGGAATTAACAGACTGGTGAGGTTTCATGTCATTGACAAGCCAACCATCTATAACGTCATTCTCGGAACTCCATGGCTTTACAGCATGAAGGCGGTACCTTCGACATATCATCAATGTCTGAAATTCCCAACTCCCAAGGGAATTCAAACAGTCAAAGGGTGCCAGGGCGCAAGCCGGTCGTGTTTTGCAAGAGAACATAAAATCAGAGTGCCTTCGTGCATGATCAACACAGAGCAGGGAAGAAAAGGACCAGAAAAGAGCTGATCCAACAGGTCATCATCGACGACTCAGATGCAAGCAAGTGTGTAGGAATCGGCGCAGAATTGCCAGACGACATCAAAAGAGAATTGATCACCTTCCTGCAGCAAAACGTCACAACGTTTGCGTGGACAATGAAGGACATGAAAGGTATCAATCTAACCATCACAACTCATGAGCTGAATGTCGACCCGACTTACAAGCCAGTCAAGCAAAAGAGGCGAAAACTCGGCCCTGAAAGAGCTAAAGCAGTCAACGATGAAGTAGAGAAGCTACTCGAAGCCGGTTCAATCCAAGAAGTCAAATACCCCAATTGGTTGGCTAATCCAGTGGTCGTGAAGAAGAAAAACGGGAAGTGGAGAGTATGTGTCGATTTCACGGATCTCAACAAAGCTTGCCCCAAGGACAGTTTCCCGCTGCCGCATATAGACCGACTTGTTGAGGCAACAGCCGGGAACGAATTACTGTCGTTCATGGACGCATTCTCGGGATATAATCAAATCCTCATGAACCCGGATGACAGAGAGAAGACGGCCTTCATTACTGAACGCGGCACGTATTGCTATAAAGTCATGCCCTTTGGCCTCAAGAACGCCGGCGCCACCTACCAGCGGCTGGTAAACCGGATGTTTGCAGGACAGCTTGGCACAACAATGGAAGTATACATCGACGACATGCTTGTCAAATCCCTGGTCGCCACTCAGCATGTCGGCCATTTAAAGGAATGTTTTAACATCCTTAATCGGTACGAAATGAAACTCAACCCAACTAAGTGCACATTCGGAGTAACATCAGGAGAATTCCTTGGCTACGTGGTGACTCAGAGAGGAATAGAAGCTAATCCGAAGCAGATCACGGCCATAATCGACTTACCATCTCCCAAGAACACGCGAGAGCTACAACGCCTTACTGGCCGCATTGCCGCCTTGAACAGGTTTATATCCCGGTCAACGGATAAATGTTTGCCTTTTTACGAACTCCTACGAGGGAACAAAAGATTCGTGTGGGACGATAAGTGTCAGGAAGCATTCATCCAACTCAAGGACTACTTATCGAACCCGCCGATACTGTCTAAACCCGAGAACGGTGAGACATTGTTGCTTTACATCGCCGTCTCAACAACAGCAGTCAGTGGCGTGCTAGTTCGAAAGGATCGAGGGGAACAGAAGCCGATCTTCTACGTCAGCAAAACGATGAACGGAGCCGGCCGAAACCAGGTATCCTGCAATGGAAAAACTGGCTTTCGCAGTCGTCATCTCGGCGCGAAAGCTGCGGCCATATTTCCAGTCACATCCGATTGCCGTATTAAGTAGTCAACCTCTTCGAACAGTCCTTCATAGCCCGGGGCTAGGGATGTTAAAACGGGCGGGCCCGGCCCGTTTAGGCCCGGCCCGTTTAGGCCCGTACCCGTTTAGACCCGAACCCGATTAAACCCGTTTATATTTTGGACCCGTTTAGGCCCGCCCGTTTAGACCCGTTAATTTAATACGTACCCGTTTAAACCCGTTTAAGCCCGTTTAAAAATATATTTTTTTTTATTATTAAAAACAAAAATACAAAAAAAAATATTTTTAATATTATAATTTGTATATTTATCAACATTCAACACCATATTAATGAAATATTGTTAGTTAAGTATTTTATCATTCTTATATAATTCTTATATCATAATAATTAATATTTTGTCCTCTTAAAAAAGAAATTGTTGTCAATTACTTTTATATTCTATTAGCATAGTTGATAATTTATTATATGATATTTAATTACTTTAACACTATTTTGTATACATTTAGAAATAAAAAGTTTTAATATATCATTTACATTTTTATTGAAGTTTTTAATTTTAGATCGAATATAAAATATAAAATAATAATTTTATTTTAATACTAAAATTTTAATATTTACTTTTAAAAACTATTTTCTATATTTTTTGAATTTGTGAATATTTTTATATATTTTAAAATAAAAATTTAATCAAGTAAATGGGTTGTTGTTTATCATTTATATTTTATTGAAATTCTTTAATTTTAGATGGAATATAAAATATAAACTAAATATTTTTATTTTTAACATTAAAATTTAAATCTTTACTTTTTAAATTATTTTATATATTTTCTTATTTTTTGGACTTTTTTTTTGAATTTTCTATAATTAATAGTATTTTTATGATTTATTATTTAATTATTAAAATATTTTTTTTTTAAAGTTAAACGGGTCTAAACGGGTACCCGTTTAAAAATCACAAAAACCCGATTAATAAACGGGCTTAAACGGGTAAGCCCGTTTACACATGTGACTTAAACGGGTCTAAACGGGCTCATTTTTATACATGAAGCCCGTTTAGGCCCGTTTACGAAAGGGTTGTTTTAACATCCCTACCCGGGGCAGTCTGGCCGACTAGCCAAGTGGGCAATAGAGTTAAGTGAGTACGACATCGAGTACAGGAACAGGACAACCGCCAAGTCGCAGGTGATAGCTGATTTCCTTGTCGAATTATCACCTGAATTGGATGTCGGTACCGAGATAGAAGATAAAAATTGGAAATTGTTCGTTGACGGGGCTTCGTCCAAAAAAGGAGCCGGGATAGGGATACGTCTCATATCACCAACCGGCGAGATACTAGAGCAATCATTCAAACTGGGTTTCACGGCATCTAACAACACAGCCGAGTACGAAGCTTTGTTAGCCGGTCTCAGACTAGCCAGAGAAATCGGAGTACGACATCTCTTGGCCCATTGTGATTCCATGCTTGTAGCCAACCAGATCAACGGCGACTACGAAGCTAAAAATGAACGAATGGAGGCTTATCGGAAGGCGGCATTATAACTAACCCGTTCCTTCGAGTTTTTTGACATTGTCCAGATACCAAGGAAAGAGAATGCCCCGGCAGACGCACTCGCATCGCTGGCGTCAAATCCTAATCTCTGTCGACGGATACCAGTAGAAACTATCCACGAACCGAGCATCCCGCCCCCCGAGAGCAATCAGGAAGAACCTGACGAAGTAATCCAAAGCGGCGAGGATGACATGTGTTGCAACATTCAAGCAAAAAGCACAGATCTCATCGCTGTCCTAACCAACGACAATGAGGACTGGCGACTTCCGATAAGAGCATACCTAACGGAAGGAAAGCTCCCAGAAGACAAATGGGAAGCACGACGACTTAAATTCAAGAGCGCACGATACACTATACATGACGGCATCCTCTACAAGTATTCTGCTAACAAGATCCTCCTCAGATGCATAAACGGAGACGAAATAAGTCGGGTTCTCGAAGAAACGCACTCTGGAGCATGCGGCAACCACTCCGGAGGCAGGTCTCTCGCCCTGAAAATCAAGTTGAATGGCCACTATTGGCCGACTATGATAACCGACTGCGAAACTTATTCCAACAAGTGTGAAAAGTGCCAGCGACACGCGCCATTCATACATCGACCAACATAGCTCCTCACGACATCAACCGCAGCTTATCCCTTCATGAGATGGACAATGGATATCGTAGGACCACTACCATTATCCAACCAAAGACGTTTCTTGCTCATCATGACCGACTACTTCACAAAGTGGGTAGAGGCCAAGGCTTACGTCGCCATCCACGATGTCCAGGTCCAAAATTTCGTCTGGAAATACATAATATGTCGTTTTGGGCTGCCTTACGAGATCGTCACGGACAACGGATCGCAGTTCACCTCGAAAGTATTTGAAGGATTCTGCAAGAAGTGGGATATACGTCTTAGCAAGTCGACTCCAAGGTATCCTCAGGGAAATGGCCAGGCCGAAGCTACGAACAAAACTATCATTGCCGGCATTAAAAAACGCCTTGAAAGCAAAAAAGGAGTCTGGGCAGATGAGCTAGACGGTGTCCTCTGGTCGCATAGAACGACACCCGCAGCGCAACGGGAGCCACCCCATTCTCTTTAGCCTTTGGCGTAGAAGCAATGGTACCAGCAGAAGCTAACATTTACACTTTCCGCCGGTCTCTCATGCCGCAACATACCGAGATCAACGAAAAATGCTGATCCAAGCTCTCGACACCATAGAAGAAGAGCGGGACAGAGCCCTACTCAGAATCCAAAATTACCAACAGCTCGCAGCTCGGTACTACAACCAGAAGGTCAAGGAACGACACTTTCAAGTCGGCGACTATGTCCTCCGCAAAGTTTACGAGAACACTAAAGAGTGGAGAGCAGGCAAACTCGGAGCAAAATGGGAAGGACCTTACAAAGTCACGAAAGTCGTCAAGCCAGGCGTCTACGAGCTCGAGTCAATGAAAGGAAAAGCCTTACCGCGATCATGGAACTCGGCAAGCTTGAAGGAGTACTTCTAAGACGGCCGCGCCAAAAAAAAAAAAAAAAAAAAAAATCCTATGTATGAACTACGAACGACTTGATTCTTCTTCGGAAGATACGTAGGCAGCCTTCATCGGCACAGTCGCAAAATTAATAAAATCTTTATTTTACAGATACCGCCTTGAAAGCTCACTAAAAGCCAAAATCAGGTCAGTCTTTCCATTAAAATAAAATATTCCTAAAACAGCTAATCAAAGTCGGGCCTAAGTAACCCGCAAAAGCCGATCTCCTAAGATCGCAAAAGTCGGGCCTAAGTAACCCGCAAAAGCCGTTCTCCTAAGATCGCAAAAGTCGGGCCTAAGTAACCCGCAAAAGCCGATCTCCTAAGATCGCAAAAGTCGGGCCTAAGTAACCCGCAAAAGCCGATCTCCTAAGACCGCAAAAGTCGGGCCTAAGTAACCCGCAAAAAGTCGATCTCCTAAGATCGCAAAAGTTGGGTCCAAAAAACCCACAAAAAATCCGAGCTCCTTAGTTCGCAAAAGCCGAGTCTAAGTAACTCGCACTAGCATCACGCCTCCTGGCCAGGGGAGTGGTCTTCCCTGCACACGAGGTGCACATCGTGGTAGGGAAAAGCCGAGATCCGTCTCGCAAATTCTTCGTGGTGGATGATAACAAATAAGTCGAGCCACGAGCATCGCACATTCACCCACCCTTGGAATAAAGCCGAGCACATACGCCTCGCAAACCGCCTTATGGCAAATTCTAAAGCTGCTACTTGTTTAAAAATTATCCAGAATAGTTTTAAACAATAGCCGACTTAGTGACGAAAGTCGCTACAAGTTTTAATACAGTAGTACGACTTGGTCACGTAAATCGATAAGTCACTATTTGTTTGAAATTTGTCAGAGCAATCTTAAAACAGTAGTCCGACTTAATCTACACGTCGCTATATGTTTAAATTTGTCAGAACACTTTCAATACAATAGCCCGACTTAGTTAAAGATTAACGAGAGTTATTACTTATTCAAAGCAAGTTTAAAAGCAATGAGTCGACCCAATTCGCATAATGAAAGTCGCTACTTGCTAGAAATTGCCAAAAAGTAAAACTTCATAAGTTAAACTTTCCTCGAACAGGAATCAAAAGTCTTACAAAAAATAATAAAAGGTTCGATACAAAAACCGATTACAACAAAGGAAAGGAGTCATTCCGTATCAGTCGGCAACTTCTCGCCATCTTTAACCACCTCAGCAGTTGCTTCCTGCGTAGTGGCAACACCATCAAGAGTCGCGACCTCAGAGCTGACAGACTGGACGAGTCCAATAGGAACCGCCTCCGGGATTATCCCACGGTTGGTTCCAAACTGATCAACGACGTTCGGAACAGCAGGAGGAGAATCATGGCGAAGGTTAAGCAAGGGATGACGCACCGGAGAAAGGACAAAGGTGAGCTCCTCCTTTGTCACGACTTCCATGCCGTTAAGTTCTTCATCAACTGCAACCTCGTCAGCGACAACCTTATCCAGCACAGACTGAGGAATCGAGACACCTTCCTCACTTAGCCTCATTAGGCACTTCTTAAGTCCAGAGATCTGAGCTTGTTTGACTTGCAGCACCACAGCAGCTTCTTGATCCGCGACATAGCGCTGGAAAAGATCAAAATGGGTCTGCGCCTTTGCCCTAACTGCGGCTTCAACCCTCTCCCTCTCCTGACGAACCAAATCGGTACAAGACTTCTGCAACTTCAGCCGGGAAGCTCTAAACTGGAGAAGATCGGCCTTCGACTTTTCTTCGGCCTGCTTCAACTTGCCGTCAAGAGCTAAGTTACTTTGTTCAAGCGCCTTCTTCTCCTCTTTCATCTTCTTAAGAAGACCATCCCTCTTGGTAACCGCGTCAGCCATCTTCTTCGCAGCCCAGGAACTTTCCAAAGCCACGCGATTAGAAGCCGCGATCATCTGGAAACAAAACAGAGCCATCAGAACAACTCACAGTAGAAACTTCGCCAAAGAAAACTTACCGTTGCTTCGGCATGCTTTAGCTTGAGAATGGCATCCGAGTGTGGTAACTCCTCCACGACCGGCCAGTCCGACTCATTTCCCCTTATGCACGTAAGCATATCAAAACAAGCCCGAGGATTGTTGATGAGAGGGACGTCACTCTCGTACTGATAAGCGAAATTGTGAATAGACGGGCGGACTTCCCCATCTTTTACTTCGCGCCTTGGTCGCACCAAAACAAGCTCCTTGTTGGAAGCAAAGGGTTGTGAGTTGCCCGACGCATCGACGACGGTCCCGTTGAAATTGTAAAACCGTCTCCACGGATCTTTCTGTCTAACTGGCTCACTGGAAGCCGCTATTCCATCGGAAGCACCTTCAACCGGCTTGCCCGTTCTGGACGCTTTCTTCGCCGGCTCTTCCTGGACAGACTTACCTTCCGCAGGTCTCTTCTTGGTAGGAACCTTGGGAGGAAGATCAGGAGGATTCGCTGTCTTGGAAGCCGACTTCTGGCCAAAATCAGAAGTTTGGTCACCACCTTGAGCAACCAACGGTGCCTCCTTGGCTTTCACCGACTTGTTGGAAGATGAAGGCCTGGTCGAGATCTCTTTAGAGTAGTCAACAGAGCTGATACGCTGTACTTTACCCATCCTCTTTGGTTTGATAAGTTGTTCAGGGGTGACCTTCGCCTTGGTTTCCCACTTAGCTGAATTAACAAACGAAAAATTAGAACCGGCAAAGAAAAAGAAGAAAGATGTCGTAAAAACAATATGCACCTTCAGAGATCCGCGGGAGCGACTTATTGATATGATCACGAGTAAGATCAGACCACTTGCGGAGACCGAGAGCCTGAATCTGCTCGAGAATAGGGAAGTAGTTGTCGGGATGCGGCTTCAAAAAAGGATGTTCCACTGCAATAACAAAAAGGAATTAAGTAAATCCTCACGTTCAAAAGATGGTAAATTCGGAACGACATCTACCATAGTCTGTATTCCAAGACGCCCTGATAAGATCCTTATGATCGTCAGGAACAGTTAACGAAGATATCTCGACAAAGAAATAGGATCTTTGCCAATCGTTGATCTTCTTAGGCGCATCTGTCAGAACTCGGTTGCCGCTCTTAAGCTTTACCGCGAAGCACCCCAAGCTAGTAGCCTTCATGCGGTTGATCGACGTCATCTCCTCAAAAATATTAACAGTAATAGTGACGCCGGCTTCAGCTCCAAGCGCCAGAAGACTAACCATATGACGGACTACAACGGCTGAAAGCTGAGAAATAGCGATTTCGCGGCGATAGCAATACGAGACCAACAGGTCGGGCAACGGGAGCCAACAACGGCATCCCCCAGTGTTGGTATTGATGAAATACGACTCGTAAAGAGTCATGTACCCCGGAGGAGGACTCCAAGGGCGATCGAGCGGAAACGGTATAATAACTTTGATCCCCGGATCTGCCCCGCAATCTCGAAGCGTGGATCTGACCGACGCCGCGGTGGATCTGGTCCCAAAAACATTACCAAACGCCTCACCAGAAGTGGCCGGCAAGACGGGAGAAGACGCAACTCCATCAGAGCCGTCTTGATCCATGTCATCATTATCACTATCGGAATCGCGCAGTTGAGGAATAATGAAATCCTCATGGCCAGAACTTACAGCGGCATCAGTACGCCGTGATGCCTCGCGACAACGTCGAAGCTCTTCCAATTCGTGATGAGCAGGGTGGTTCCTTAGATCGGATGAGGTGCTCGCAGAAGGAGAGGACTGACGACTTGGTGAATCGTCCGCGGAAGAGACAGAAACAACTTCTTTGTCTTTAATTGACGAGCAACGGATCAAAGACATCTCGTCGAAGAACAAATAAAGAACACAAAGCAATAAACGGGGTTTGATCTAAAAACTTAAGAGCCTAAGACGGAGCAACGGCGGAGGAACGACCGGAAAATAAATACGGCGGAGAGAAAATAAGTTACCTTTCGAGACTTCTTCACTCGAGCGAAATGAGGAGTGAAGAGTGGGATGCCACTATTTATAATGAAAATGACGGCGTGGAACTCGAGGCAATAATTACCTAGGTGACGCTTCGAGTTTCGCACCTATCCCAGTAATTAGACCGGGGGACAAGTCCGGTTTCATCACATTTACCCCGGTTCGCGATCGATTTCCCGAGATTACCACCGGTCAAGGTCAATATGGACCTGACCAATAGGAACATGGGCTTTAGGGCTCGACAAAGACATGGGCCTACAAACTAATCTCTTAAAACATGGGTTAACTCCTCGTAATGACGACTTGAATCCAAGTCGCCACACTGGGGGGGGGCTTATTGTTGGAGTCAAGTTTGGGTACTTTCCTTAGAAGGCCTATTCGTGAGTTAAGTCGGCCCAGAATGGAAAGTCGGTAATAAAGCCCAAGGCGGTAAAACTTAGGTTAAACCGAACTAGGGATGACCGGCTTACATTAGGGTTGCGAAGGTGTCAAAGCAAAGGCGCCGCGCAACAATGCCAAAGATTGGGAAAGATTCCGGATAAGGATGAAGACGAGATTTTAGGAAATATTCCGTGTTTATCTTATATTTCCATATATGACGAACCGACTTGTAACCCTATATAAGGGAACCCAATATTATTGAATAAGATACGCTTTTCTTAATATTCTTAGCTAGAGAGACCTTAGAGCGACTTTTAACCTAAATTCTTTCAGGCGACTTTACAACCATCCTTTACCGGCTTCCACCTCGGAAACGCCGGCTCATAAACCCTAAATTCCCAAATCTCACCGTGTTCCCAAATTCTTCTTTTAGAATCCCTAATTTCAAACCCTAAAACTCTTGCTATCTTTAGATAGACCGAGTTGAGATCTTACACATTGGAAAAAGTGTAATCAGCCAAAGGGTTTTCAAAAATACCCATAGTGAACTTGAAAAGCAGGATTCTTCTGACAGCATCATCAATCCGGGTGATAGGAATTACTTTGTACTTCACCAAGGACTTGAGATCATTGACGAATTCAGTAAAGTTGAAAGAGACAATGACCTGCATATTATTTCATTAGATAATGTCAGATATGAGTAACATTTTCTTATAAACAGTCCAGAATGTCTGAAGTTTAGAACACAAGACCATATCAATGCCAGCTTGAATTGCAGCTCGGACAGAAGCTATGTAGTTCAAATGGTTGTGGTGATGAAATCTTATTAACGCCTTGCCAATCCGAAATAACAAAACCCTGCACATATCATAGACAAGATAAATTGGAATTAGCACTCAAATCAACACCACGATCTAAGAAGTCACACATGCTCTAACAAAGGGTCTCTTCAAGATAGTAAATTAATGCAAGTACACAAAGCTTAGAGTCATGGCTGACGAGGAAAAAAGTAAGCAGACCTTAAACCTAAGGGTACCCTTGAGATACCCTGTAATGAGCTCAGTATTTTCATGCATCTTCTCACCATTCCAGCTCGAATATGAAACCATCACTGTGGAAACACCTTTGTAAACTGCATCAGTATGAGCAGGCATGTGAACGCTGAGAAGACCGTGTAAATCAGTCATTGTGTTGTTCTCGTTTATTCCTATCTTTTTCACACCATCTCCTACATAATGCTTGGCACCACACCTTCGTAAATGGTATACTCAGAAACTTCCCAAACACCACACCTTCATAGATGGTATACTCAGAAACCATTTATAGAAGAGAATCATACATCCCAAACCGAATGAAGATTTGATGAGAGGATAATAAGAAATCAATCGATAGTACAAATTTAAAATTCGCTTATGAAAATTAGGGGTCGTTGTTTAGCTTACGATGGTTTGGCTTCTCTGAGCCGTAGAAGTCTCACGAATTTGAGATAATTTCGATTTAGAAGCGTCAATGGTTTGGCTCCGTCGACTTGCTCCGTGTTCATCGATATCTACCTCGGAGCATTTGGCAGAGGCGGGTTCATCGATATGTACCTCGGAGTATCTGCCACCAACAAAACCTAATATGGATCTGCTTGAACCCCTAGGGGTGAACTGAGGAGCCGGTGGTAGAAATAGATGAGCAAGCCGTCGTTACGATGGTCGATTGCGATGGTCGAGAGAAAACCTAGAGAAGAAAGGAAAGATAAAGATTTTTTTTTTCTAAAACATTGTTAAATGAGAATTTTTTTTTATCTTAACAACACTTAAAGAAAAAGATTTCCAAAGCCAATTTTTTCCCTCCTAAGTGTTACCGCCCATATGAATAACATAAATTAGGCTCCAAATCTCAATTTTCGTTTCCCGCTTAATGAAATAATGGCATAGCGTTAATTTAGTGTCATAATAGACTATCGACCAGAGCAGATTCCACTACAATAGCACTTATGAAATCAGTGCTATCCTCATGTGCTATTAATATTCATATTTCTTGTAGTGTAACTTTTTATGTGATTTTCATGTCACACTTTTCATAATTGATCTATGTCATTTGACTATATATATTTAAGTGACCATGGAATGTTTAGTTATTTTGTTATTATAACGAAGGCCGCCATGATCTTATGTTTGTATAGTTAACGGACTAGATTGTTTATGCCTGCTATATAATGACAATTCTGAGCTCATAAAGTCTATCACATTTTCGGAATACATATGCGACCCAGTGGGAGATTGTAAGGATCATTTTGGGGTCACACATGTATTATTAATGTGTTAGGGTCATTATATTAAAGAGTCAAAACTTATGTGGTCACTTTGGTAAAGAATAAAGGATTATGGGGCATAAGTGTTATGAAATATTAATGTGTGGATACACTATGTAATTTCTAATTTGATGAAGGGTCAAATTAGAAATTGTTTCTATATAAATAGAAAGTTATGGTCCCCTCGGCAACCCTAACAAGAAATACAGAAAAACTCTCGGCATCCCATCAACATCAACAGAGAACTACGGCTTTTCTGGGTTTGTCGTGGAAAAGCCATAACGAATTCAAAATCAAAATCATGGATCCAAAAGGTACGCTTCCGCTTATGTTAATATCATTCATAAGCTGACATGTTTTGTGGTTTGTATAAATCATAAAGAAATATTAACATGCATATCCCTTAGTATCTGATCAGCCTCCCTACACACAGTTAATGAATATTCCAATTGGCCTGCAACTTCCTCCAGAACCTGATTTTTATCCATTCCATCTGTTTTTGTCATATGGTAATCATCCATACCTAGCTCCATTGGATCCAACTGCTACTCTGTGGTGAGAATAAAAGCTCCATTGTGGACTGCATTTAGAGACTTCAAAACCTCAAAGTTGTTTTCAGCAAACTTTTGCTCCTTCCTAACTTTATTTGAGAGTTTTAATCCTTCCTTATGAATCGACCTGATCCCCTTCTCAAAATTCTGTTCTTCATCAGAATGCATCACTTGTTTCATCTTGTTTGTTCGGAAGGCTTCCAACATCCGCCTTTCCTCATCCGTTGATCCTTCTACTAGAGCATCCTTCTGCCTTTGATCCTTCATAGAGCCATCTCTTAAATCTCTTGACCGAGAGGTCTCTCCATCCCCAACTATTCTGCTATGTCTATATGAAACATTCCTTGTATTCCTCTTCTTGTAGCTCTGTTTAGTATGTTCCTTTTCCTCGTACATCTTGCCCTTGTTTTTATTCATGTCATCATTATGCTTGCCTGAATCGTCTCTCCCTTCCCTTCCATCCTATCTTCTTTCATATGTCACTGCCATGTAATAGTTCAAGGACCTTGATCCATCCTCGTGTCCATTAGGCTCTCTGTCTCTTCTTTTACTCGTGTTTTCATCCATTCGCCTCATCTCTTCATTAAGAGGAAACCTCTCTTGGTCATGACACATGCTGTAGCACTTCCGACAGAAGCCATAAGCCGTTCATACTTCAACTGCACCAGAGTCTCCTCGTGGTTATGGAATTCCACCACTGTTTTGAAAACCAGTGATTTATATCCATCTAGCACAACTCGAACTCTCCCATTGTCCAAGTCGACCAAAACTGTTTTTCCCATTTCGTCTCCAATACTATTGAAGGTAGGTTCCGCCCAGAAGTAGAGAGGCACACCCATCACCTTCACCCAAAAGTTTACGTCGATGATTGGCTCCCAATGTACCAAACCCACCATTTTATTATTAATTTAAAAATTTCTGAGTAAATTGAAAATAAAATAAAATAAATATTTTGCAATAAAAATAAAAAAAAATTTCAAAAAAAACTCTCTTACGTTTTTTAATATTAAATTTTATTAATAAATATCATTTTAATTAAAATTATTTATAATTTAAAATTTTAATTAATATTTAATTATTTACGAGTTACCCGCGGGTATCCCCAAATTTAAGCGGGGCGGATGCGGGTCGACTGTTTTTGTTTTGCGGGTTTGGCGGGGCGGATTGATTCAGATCAAAAATTAATTTAACCAACCGCGGGGCGGGACCCGCTTGAAAGGGTTACATAAAGGTAACATTCCGTACAAAACGAACGAAACCACTTAACCAAACTTCCGAACAATCAAACTGTTCGGATGGATTGCTTAGATAGGTGTATCACTCAAAAAAGTTTATGGGCAATCTCAAACGCTCGCACAATCTGTTCGGACGATCCAAGCAGAACATACTTCTCGAATGTTTCGAGCAGAACACACTGCTCGGACATTCCGAGAAGAACATATTCCTCGGAAGTTCCAAGCAGAACACACTCCTTGGAAGTTCCGAGAAATATACATTCCACGAAAGTTCCAAGGAGAACATATTCCTCGGAAGTTCCAAGCAAAACACATTCCTCGGACGTTCCGAGCAGAACACACTCCTCGAAATTTCCGAGCAAAACACATTCCTCAGGAAATTCCAAGAAAAACACATTCCTCGGAAGTTCTGAGTATAACATTTTCCCTTGAAGTTCCAAGCAGAATATATTCCTCGGACGTTCAGAGCATAACACATTCCTCAGAAGTTCCAAACAAAGCACATTCCTCGGACATTCCGAGCAGAACACATTTCTCGGAAGTTCCGAGCAGAACACATTCCTTGGAAGTTCCGAGTAGAACACATTCCTCAGACATTCCAAGAAGGACACATTGCTTGGACCAACTGCTCAGACACTTGTCGATATCTTCCTCTGAATGCGCGATTGGCCGTAACCCATCTTCGTACCGACAACCTATACATACTCGTAACTACTAGTTGTTGACAAAATTGCCAAACAAGTTATAAAAAATACGAACTTGTGCCATGCCCGCAAGATCATATTAGATAAACTTTGGGCCGAACTAAGAAGAGGTATACTCAACAGACTCATATCGTCCTTTTTGGCCCATTCGGTAGACAAAACTAAGTCGTGGAAAGATAAATACAAATTTAGTAAGATTAATCCGAGCAAGAAATGGGGAAGATAAATCCGAGCAGAAGAGGAAAATCCGAGCAGAAAAGTAAATCCGAACAAAAATGAAAGGTTCAATAATAGGAAGATCTCCGGACATCTTGCGGCGTATCTCTCCTAAACCGACTCGCCACGATTATAAAAGAAAAGAGACTTCCTACGATCAAGCCACGCTAAAAACCATAGCATAAACACTTAGACTTTTTCTTTGGCTCTTACGCTGTTTGTACTCTTTTTCCGTTAAAACAAATCAACAAAACTATTCTTTGGATCTCTTTTCTTGTTGTTTACTTAGAATATTCTGTTCCGTAAAAGTTTTACCCTAAAAGAATCGACCGTGCAAGTTTTGACTCTCATAGTTTGGCACCGTCTGTGAGGAATAAGAAGTTGTTATTACACTTAAAGACTACCGATCAGCATATCCGAAAAGATGGCCACCGACGGAGATGGAGACGTAGACAGAATAGATCACTAACTGGCGATCGGCTATACAACAAACAACATCACAACAGGAAATACCGTGGCAGGCAACGTTTCTACAAACGCAACCCCGACGGACACAACAGCCGGCGTGACGCTGACCGAGTTGAAGGAGATGATAGTTGTACTGATGCAAAAAAACTCATGATCAAGAGAAGGAAAATAACACACTCACCGATTAAGTGGAAAAGCTCAGAACAGAAAACTGAGCAAGAAATACCCGAGCGGTGAACTTCGCCACAACTAAGCGTAGGCAACTCGATTTGTCAATGCATGGCGGCTCAACGAGAAACCTTACGCAACATCGACCACAGCTTGCAAACGAGCAGACTCCTCCAGCGGTCGGATCCAACACAACGGATTCGCCACCACTGATCTGACCAAGAAGGCTCGCAATGGCTATCGACGTCGACGAAGAAGATTGCAGATACAAAAATCCGACCTTACCCGAAAACAAAACTGAACAAAAATATGGCGATGAAGAAGAAAGGGCAAGAACGGATCGATTCACTCCCGAATGAAACGAAAACGAGCACATAGATGAAGAAGTAAACGCCCTACGGGCTCAATGATATATCATGGTTTTTACTAGTTTTAGACCATGATATAAGTGTGTTTTAGAGTCTATTAGTGTTTCTTTAGAGTCTTTTGCAGGTCTTATTAGGTACACGCATGTTTGGAGCAGAAGTGGAGATTATGGAGCTTATTGGCACATTTTGGAGTTTAGACCCGAGAGATAGAGTTCACTGTCCAGAACAGAGGACTGCGTCGATCGTTGCACACCTGCATCGATCGATGCACAGCGCGAATGGGCCAGACTCGCGAGAGTTATGAAGTTATGAGATATTGCATAAGTACCCAGAAGTTCTAGATATTTACACAGAAGCCCCAAGTCGTGATTAGGCTATAATAATTAGGTTTTATTCTTTTATTTTCATAAAGCATTCATACTTTGAGCTGAGAGTTTTTAGAGAGATTTTGGGGCTGATCTGAACCTGTATTTCATCTTGTTTTTGGAGAAGATTTCGAACCCCTTTACTTCTTTTATCTTTTATATGATATCTAATTATTCATTGATTATGTTTACATCATCTATGTCTGAGTAGATTCATAGTTAGGTTTAGGGTTTCTCACATAGGATTTCATGACTTGCTAGATATAATTAATTCAGTTAAGGATTCATAACTTTATTTGTTCTTCGATCTAAATTGTGTTTAATGCTAGTTCTAACCTGATCAATTAGAATCTAGATCTTAGGTTGCTAAATACGACACGACAGTGTGGTTTAGAATCTGAACTATTTAGGTTTAGCAATTAAATTACTCGCAAAGGAATTTGGTTTAGTTTAATTGTGAACATATCGAACTTGGAATTAATGCTGGTTTAATCTGTTAGTCATTGCAAAGGAATTTGGATTGCTGCACTTAGACTTAGAGAATTCTCGCAACGACAGTTGGTTAATTCTATATTCGTGTTTTGAGTTCTAGAACTGTGCTTAATTAGATCCTGACTGAATGATTTATCTGCTTGTCTGATTTTCTGAGAACGCCCTAGACTTAGCGCTTTAAGTTACCTGTTTTCACAACCAATCCTGCTATTTGATTTACTTTCTTGCTTGCTTTTTAGTTACATCACATTGCTTTCATCTTAGTTTAATCTCGACTTTTCTAATATCTATCGTTGAGCGGAGTCTCTGTGGATTTCGATACCCTATATACTACGATTGCATATCTGTGCACTTGCAGTTAAATAGGATTAAAACTAGACCCCTATCAAGTTTTTGGCGCCGTTGCCGGGGACTCTTTTGAGTCTTCGATAGATTCGAACCTAGGTTTTAGACTAGGATTTTTATTTTTTGTTTTAGTTACTGACTTTTTCTCTGTTTTCTCTCTGTCGCAGGTACGACATTCACATAACGTCGATCATTGCTTCTTTGTGTCGATCGTCACTAGGCGATTCTGAGTTGAGTCGATCGTTGCATCTCTTGCATTGATCGTTGCACTGCGATTACAGACGGTTTATGCAGACGCGTGAAACCAGAAGTAATCAGAACTTGAATCTCGTCAATCTCAGACTTGAAGAACTTGCACGACTAGAGAGGACTAACAGAAGAGAAAGAAGAGCAAGGATGGTACATGAACGTCTGATTCTGATACCTGATGCTCAAGGTACCCTGAGGGACCGAGATAACAATCTGTACAATGCTGCTGGGCATAGGATTGATGCTGAAGGGAATGTAATCCCTGAACCTGTGGATCAAGAACAGGAACAAGGCCAAGGACAGGCCCAAGGTAGACAGATGGTTATTCATGAGAGGACTTTAGCTGACTACAATCGTCCGGATGAGTTTCATGCTAACCGGTCAGCTCTTGTACCCCCTGGTTTTGAGAGGAATGATTTTGAGATCAAAACCATCTACTACTCCTTGATGAGGCAGAATGCTTTCCATGGTCACACAACGGAGAAGCCTATGGATCACATTGATCAGTTTGGGGACATAATCACTGGCATGAAGTATGATGGAGTGTGCCAGGATTATCTGTTTCTCAAACTCTTTCCCTACTCTCTCGCTGGAGATGCTGCTGCCTGGTTGAAACAACTTCCAGCTGGGAAGTTTACTACTTGGGATACTCTGAAGAATGAGTTCTTGAGACACTTCTACGATGATGCGCACTCCGATCAGTCTAGACAGTACATTTTGACTTTCTCCCAAGATTCTGTAGAGCCTCTTAAAGCTGCATGGATGCGATTCAAGAAGTACCAGCGTGACTGCCCACATTATGGATTTACTGAGGTAACATTTCTTGGTATCTTCTTCAGAGGCATAGATCTTCCTTATCAGACTGCGCTGGATAATTCCAGCAATGCAAATTTCAACACTAGAACTCCTGCACAAGCTAAGCAGCTGATAGAGAACTTAGTGAGCAGCAATAGCTGCAAGACTACTGATGAGAGGAGAAAGAAGTCCGGTGGAAAGGTAGAGAATTTGGAGATCGCTGATATTAGATCTAAGCTGGACACTGTTTGCAATCTTCTAGTTGGGAAGAAGGTTGTGCATTTTGCTCAGGATGTTGAGGTTTTTGGATCTGAGGAAGAGAACCAGGAAGAGGATGTGAACTACATTGGTGGTTCCGGATTCCAAGGTAGTATGTTTGGAAATCAGTCTGGGAATAGGTTCTTCAGCGGAGGACAGAAGAGTGCTTTCAACAGCAATCAAAACTCTTCTGGATTTGGACAGACTAGTGGTTTCCAGAAACCTTTTGGACAAGGTAATCAGAGGACTTATGGATCTTCTTCTTACCAGACACCTCCTGTTACTAGCACTCATGAGAGTAAGATGGAGGCTATGATGGAGCAGTTGCTGGAAGAACAAACCAAGATTGTTTTGGACTGCAATAAGAAGTTAGATGTTGTCTACGAAGATCTCAGTGGTAAGTTTGAGTCTCTAAGTACTCATGTGAGGCAATTGGACACTCAGGTGAGCCAAATCTCAAGTTCTGTGAAAGGAAAAGGAGTAGCAGAAACCCATATTAAGGCCTGGTCATTGTACATTGATGATGGATCAACCCGAGGTGAAAATTTTGAGTTGAACACAACTGAATTGGTAGAAGAGGCTGAATTTTCAGATTTTGAGGAAAATCTCTCGGGTGGAATCTGTGAAAACAATGATGCATCGATCGATGCACCCTTAGCGTCGATCGTTTCATGGCGTGGACAGACAGATTCGCAGGATTCTTATGGTATTGATGCAGAGGCAGATGCAGAGCTTAATCGTTTATTCCCTGGAGTGTCTGAGATAACTCAACAGGAGATTTATGCACAATCCATTCGACTATATCCTAAAGTGTCTGAAGTAATTCGACAGGAGATTGAAGAGCTTAAAAATCTGGAAGAGATTGGTGAAGAGTGTTGGGAATGTCCTGAAATCTATTGTACTTGCTCTAAGTGAAAGTCGTATTGTCGAGATGAGACAATCACATAACACTAGGTAGTCATAACGCTTTGCTAGAAGCCACTTATGATCAATGAGTTTAGAACTCATTGCTAGTGTTATATGATCCTACAGGGTCACACACCTAAGCAAACTGGACGTTAAAGACGAGGTTGATCATTAATGTAATGATCTAGGGAATGCATATTTGATATGCATTCGATATCAATATTCTGGGGCAGTGTCGATCGATGCAAAGAGTGCATCGATCGATGCAACTCGCGGATTGCCAGATTAATTCGGTTTAATCGCTGGTTAATTCCGTTATGGTTTAATTCGACATATATAAGATATATGGTCGACCTAAACTGAGAACTAACCTAATTCACAGCCACCAGAACATAGAAAGAATCCTCTCTGGAGATTAGATCTCTGTAGGCACTAGCATCCCTCCTGTCCAGTTTGTGTGCGTGTGGATACCAGTAGAGGCGCAGCATTTGAGGCGCTCTAGATCTCGATTATCTGCAAATCTTCCGCTGCTAATCACCAGGTAATTCTGAGATCCTAATGATTCAATTACATGAACCCTAGATCCTAGGCTTGGAATTCAGACCAGGATTGCCTAATTGGATTAGGATCTGCTAGAAATTCCAACAGTGGTATCAGAGCCTTAGGGTTCCATTGAATCTGTAGCATGTTGATTAGATTAGTTGAATCTGAATCTGTGTATGGTTGATACAAACTTGCTAAAATTCGTTTTCATGAAAACCTAGTTTAGGGTTCTGTTCGAAAACGTTTTAGGGTTTTTTCGCATGGTGTCGATCGATGCCAATCCGGCATCGATCGACACAGGGCGAAAACCCGAATAAAATTTAGGGTTTTTCGCATGGTGTCGATCGATGCCAATCCGGCATCGATCGACACAGGGCGAAAACCCGAATAAAACTTATGTTTCGCCTAGTATCGATCGACATAATAGTTGTGTCGGTTGACACACAAACCTCGCGAGATTGATGAATCGGTTCAATTAGATTGGACTGGTTATCAAGCTTGGTTAAAGATGGTTAAACGCTAAGAATGGTTTATTGCGATTGGGTTGGTATCGACCGATGCTAATGTAGCATCGATCGACACTGACCGGTACTCAAAACCGGATCAATTGGATTGATCGGTTATCGCAGATTGGTTTTGGTTAATCAGCATCGATCGACACTAAAGTAGTGTCGGTCGACACAAGATTCGATGGTTTAGGTTATGGAACCTGAAATCACAGAATCAAAGCAAGATAAATCAATTAATTAGAAGAATTAAAACATAATAAAACTGAACGTTTTAAAATGTTTCCGTTCCTCAACCAAATATCAAGTGATACTTGATGTCTTTCCAATCTTGTCAACTGTCAAGACTCGTTTCATTGAGTGATAGGCTTGCAGTGCAAGGTATCCACAATTACATGAGTAAGGCAGGAAGTAATCGTGTTGATGGGCTTGCAGTGCAAGGCGTCAACAATTACATGACTTAAGAGATTGGTTTACTTGACTGGGCCATCAAAATCGTTTTGGGCTCAGAGACATCAGGTGGATTGGACATAAGATGTCAATCCACAACCAAGAGTTATATTGTATATAACTAGCAAAGAGTTGCTTACCTAGATAGCTAAAATTTGGGTGATAGCCAGTGGCTCACTCAAGTTTAGTGAAGTAAGGGTCTTGGATCATTATATTCATCTGAGGAAACATTGTTTGAATATAATGCGAGTTTTCTTAATTGTTAAGACTTCTCATTTCTTGAACATCATAACTAAACCTCCCTTGTTTTTCAGCTATGTCTAGCACAAACCATCGTAACAATTTCTCCCTACGATCCGTCCTTGAGAAGGACAAGTTAAATGGATCAAACTTTCTTGAATGGTATCGGAACTTGAGAATCGTTCTCAAACAGGAGAAGAAGGACTATGTCCTTGAGAGAGTTCTCCCTAAGAAGTACCGAGCCAATGCCTGGCAGTCAGACAAGGATGCTTGGGATAAGCATTCTAATGATGCGGTGGATGTGAGTTGTCTCATGTTGGTTACCATGAACTCAGAATTGCAGAAGCAATATGAGTACGTGGAGTCGCCAAAAGAGATGATCACTGGCCTGAAAAGTATGTTTCAGGAGCAGGCACGAACTCAGAGATACCAGACGGTAAGGTCTCTGATTGAGTGCAAGCTACCAAAGGGCGAACCAGTTAGTCCTCATGTCATTAAGATGATGGGTTATGTTGATAACCTGGAGAAACTGGACTGTCCCATTAGCCAAGAGTTGGCTACTGACATCATTCTTCAGTCACTGCCGTCAAGCTATGATCAATTTGTTATGAACTATAACATGAACAACTTGACGAAGACGTTGACTGAATTGCATGGGATGCTTAAGACTGCTGAACCTAACATCAAGAAGGACACCCCAAATGTCCTTAGTTTAAGAAACTTGGTAAGAACAAAGGTGATGGCAAGACAAACTCGATTGTGAATCCAAGCGAGTCTGGCCATGTTCCTAAGGTTAAAACCAGTCCTTCTGAAGATGTTAAGTGCCGTTATTGTAATGGTTATGGGCATTTGAAAAGAAACTGCAATAAATTCTTGGAAGATTATGAGATGCTGAAGAAGACGTACGAGACTTCTTCTTCAGGTATTATGTTATAGAAGTAAATGTTACTTCTTATAGTCCTACTTATTGGGTATTGGATACCAGCTGTGGTACTCATATTTTGTGAAAATGTGCAGGGCCTGAGCAAAAGTAGGACTATAGAGAAAGGACAAGTGGACCTATGAGTGAGAATGGAGCAAGAGTTGCTGCATTAACCGTAGGAGTATTTCATTTGTTTTTCTTTTATGGCAGTTACATAGTAGCAGTTTTAAGATCAAAAACAAGAATAAGTGTTATTCATTTGATTACAGTGATATATTTTATAGTAGCAATCCATTAGAGAATGGACTTTATGTTCTAAACCAGAATGTGCCTAACGATAACATTAGTACCAAGAGATTCAAGTCAAAAGATACGAATCAAACCTTTTCTCTGGCATTGTCGTTTTGAGCCACATAAATGAGAAACAGATTCGGAAGCTCCATAGTGATGAGCTTTTGGGCTCATCTGATTATGAATCATAATGAGTAAAGTGAATCTTGTTTATTGGAAAACGACAGAGGCCCCTTTCAACAAAGGTAGTGTCGATCGATGCATGTATGCAACGATCGATACAGGTTGCGAACGAACGGACAAAATGAAAGGGCCAGAGGCTTATTGGGCTTTATACATACGGATGTATATGGGCCGATGAGCACTAGTGCTAGAAGAAAATTTCAGTACTTCATTACCTTTACTGATATTTTCAGAAGGTACGGTTATGTAAGGCATAAGTCAAAATCTTTGAAAAGTTCAAAGAGTTCCAAAATGAAGTACAGAATCAATTCGGCAAAGGTATTAAATCTCTACGATAAGATCATGGAGGTGAATACCTAAGTCAAGAATTTAGTGATCATCTGAGAGATTGTGAAAGTGTTTCACAATTCACTCCTCCTGAATCGGACCTTATTAGATATGGTTCGATCAATGATGAGTCACTTAGATCTTCCATTATCCTTCTAAGAATACGCTCTAGAAATGTCTGAGTTTACTTTAAATAGAGTTCCATCAAAATCAGTTACAGAGATACCACATGAGATGTGGAATGTAAATGTTTCTGATTTATCCATCATGGAGATTTGGAGTTGCGAAACTTATATAAAACGTTTAATCTCTAATAAGCTCACACCCAAATCTGATAAGTGCTACTTCATTGGTTGTCCTAACGAAACCAAGGCATGTTACGTTTACAACCAGTTCGAGAACAAATTGTTTGTTGCTCGGAACTATGTTTTCTTGAGAAAGAATTTCTTTCCAAGAAGAACAGTGGGAGTAAAAGTACAACTCGAAGAAATTTGAAAAAATCACAGGAGACTGCTCAACCTGATGAGGAAGAGCAGCAGTTGGATCTACAAAGAGTTGTAGAACCTGCACCTTTGGTGCCTAGAGTTTATAAAGGATCTGGTGAATGTATATTCGATATACATTTAAATGGCGAGTTTCTGAAGAAGTGTCGATCGACACAAAAGTTGCATCGATCGACACAGATCGCGAACCAAATATTGATTTTGGTTTATGACTTAATTAACTACGGTTTAAATCTTGGTTAATTAGGTCGTGGTAAAAGTATACATATGAGATATGTGTGCGCGACTTTTACAGAAAACTGAAGCTCGCAGATCCGAAAGGATCCGTCACGAACCCGAGAAATATGGATTTCTCGTAACCAATTGCCGTGATCTACTGATCATTGAAAGTGACGGGCCTGCGAATTTTGAAGAAGTAATGATGGGCCTTGACTCCGAAAATGGCTGAAAGCCGCTGAATCCGAAAATGGTTATATTCAGATATACAAAGCTAGGTTGGTGGCAAAAGGTTTCAAGTAAATTCATGGTATTGACTATGAAGAAACCTATTCCCATACACCATGCTTATGTCCATTCGGATTCTCCTAGCAACCGCCACTCATAATGGTTATGAGATCTGGCAGATGAATGTGAAAACAGTTTTCTTTAATGGAATTCTGGAAAAGAATGTGTACATGACATAATCTGAAGTTTTTCATTGATCCTAATGAAGCTAGGAAGATATGCAAGCTTCATCGATCCATTTATGGATTGAAGCAAGCATCTCGGAGTTGGAATCTTCGTTTTGATAAAGTAATCAAAAGGTTTGATTTTATAAGAAATGAAGAGGAACCGAATATTTACAAGATGACTAGTGGGAGCGCAGTTGCATTTCTGGTATTGTATGTTGATAACATACCACTTCTCGGAAATGAAGTTCCATTGTTTCAGTCTGTTAAGACTTGATTCGAAAGTTTTTTTTCGATAAAAATTATGGGAGAAACCGTATACATTCTTGGAATAAGAATCTATAGAGATAGATTGGATAAGCTAATTGGATTGTGTCAAGATACTTATAGTGATAAGGCCTTGCACATGTCCAATATGCAGGATTCCAAGAAGGGCTTCCTGCAAATGACTCTTGGTATTACTCTTAGCAAGACGCAGTGTCTTTCGACACACGCTGAGCAAGAGCGAATAAGGGTCAGACTACTGCTAACGGCATTAGATGTCTTAAGATGTGATCTTAATTTTAGTGGGAGTCATTGTTATTAATTTTAGTTATGATATGATGTTCGTATAAACATAATTTGATTATGTTATTGAAATCTGACATCTGTATTATTTAATAATGGTTATTAAATAATAGTCCCAAAGTAATTTATGACATTTTATAGGTCATCAAGTATGTGACTTGATCATGAAACCCTATAGATAATAAATGACATAAATTATGATTAGTCCCTAGTCAAGGTTGTTAAAATGGGACATTAACAACCGCGTGAGACTAGTATGTGAGGTGACTGATGACTAAGTTTCATGGAGTCATTAATAAGAGCATTAAAGTCAATCACATAGATATGTGTTGGAGAACACAGGATCGGACATGACCCACTGATGAGAACTCTACGTGATAGTTATATAAGTGTCATGAGAGTTTTCATTACGACTATAGAGTATAGTCCTTAGACCTGAGTTCATCATGTTTTCTTACATGTGAATTGGTCCGCTTTAACCTTGACAAACGTCAGCCATAACTGGTGACTATAAAGGCATTGATTGGGCGTATCATGAAGCGTGTGAAGAGACAGGGATGGAACAAGATGGGATTTGTCCCTCCTATATAACAGGAGATAAATATCTCAGGGCCCATCGAAGATTTGATACTGAGAAATGTGTGGCCACACTCAAACGAGGTGATTGTCAGTCGTTTGTCTTGTCAGTATAAATCGGAGTTCGATGAACATGATCTTGGCTAAATAAGGGTGACACAGATCTTGCCTTATGCCAGATCGAGATATAGTGACGAATGGATTGAAGGAATAGATGATTCCAGTACAAGTGGGAGATTGTTGGGAATGTCCTGAAATCTATTGTACTTGCTCTAAGTGAAAGTCGTATTGTCGAGATGAGACAATCACATAACACTAGGTAGTCATAACGCTTTGCTAGAAGCCACTTATGATCAATGAGTTTAGAACTCATTGCTAATGTTATATGATCCTACAGGGTCACACATCTAAGCAATCTGGACGTTAAAGACGAGGTTGATCATTAATGTAATGATCTAGGGAATGCATATTTGATATGCATTCGATATCAATATTCTGGGGCAGTGTCGATCGATGCAAAGAGTGCATCGATCGATGCAACTCGCGGATTACCAGATTAATTCGGTTTAATCGCTGGTTAATTCCGTTATGGTTTAAGTCGACATATATAAGATATATGGTCGACCTAAACTGAGAACTAACCTAATTCACAGCCACCAGAACATAGAAAGAAACCTCTCTGGAGATTAGATCTCTGTAGGCACTAGCATCCCTCCTGTCCATTTTGTGTGCGTGTGGATACCAGTAGAGGCGCAGCATTTGAGGCGCTCTAGATCTCGATTATCTGCAAATCTTCCGCTGCTAATCACCAGGTAATTCTGAGATCCTAATGATTCAATTACATGAACCCTAGATCCTAGGCTTTGAATTCAGACCAGGATTGCCTAGTTGGATTAGGATCTGCTAGAAATTCCAACAAAGAGTTGGAAGAAATTCCACCATCTGATATCCACCTTATCACCCTTGTGTGCAGAGATACTTGAGAAAGATGCTGCCTATGGATGAAGAGTTGAAAGATTGGGTGATTGTGGTTCCTCAACAGATAAGTGATGTGCTCTTAACTAAGATTCCAAAGAAGCTGCCTGACCCTGGTGTGTTTGTGCTGAACAGTTCTATCTTTGAGGATAGTTTTAGGCGTTCTCTGTGTGATCTGGGAGCTGTTGGAAGTCTTATGCCATATTCTGGGGCAGAGAAGCTGGGTATGATGGATTTTTCACCCACTAGGACCTCTCTTGTCCTAGCTGATCAGTTGATAAGGATTCCAGAAGGACTCCTTGAGGACGTCCCAGTGAGAGTTGGAAACTACTTGGTTCCGACTGATTTCTTAGTGCTAAAGTATGATAGTGGTCCTGAAGATGCCTTGATACTTGGAAGACCATTCTTAGCAACAGCTGGAGCAGTAATAGATGTGAGGCATAGTTTGATTGATCTCCATCTGGGAGATGAGCCTCTGCACTTTGAGATGGATAAGCTGCGCAAACCGCTGATTGATGGGCAGACATTCACCATTATGGATGGAGATGATAAGCAGCCAAGTGACACTATGGTTTTGGATCCTGGGGAACATTTCATTCCTTCTTTTCTTGGATAAGCACACGCTGATACAGCTTACTCTCCGCCCTGGATGAGGAGACTTGCACAGAGACAATCAGAGTCTCTGTCAAGATCTCTTGGAGCCTGATTCTTGTTCGTCCGGTCAAGCTAATGACCTTAAACAAGCGCTGAGTGAGAGGCAACCCTTTGTTAGGTGTTTAGTGTTTTCTTTTTGATTTTTGGTGTTTTTCCTAGGAACTTACGTTTGGTTTTGTTTTTGCTAAGTTTTTAGATACAGAACACAGTTTGGAGATGTGTGACGATCGTTGCTTTATGAGCAACGGTCGTTGCAGGGAGATATGACGAAGAGATGAGATCGCCTTGTGACGATCGTTTCTGTCCTCTACAACGGTCGTTGCAATTGGTTTAAATTGCAAAATTAAGGTACGCACGCTAAACCGGAATCAATTTGGTTCAGAAGCGACGATCGTTGCTTCCAAGCATCGATCGTTACACCCACGATCGAGGTAAGTGCCTTAAACCCTTTTCTCCTCTCTTCTTCTCCACTTCGCCGTCCGTACAACCGAGACTCCTATCGCCTAAATCTCTCATTTCTTCATCATTCTTGTTGATTCAAAGTGCTATTCTACTTGTTTTACTTGCTCTATTTAGTCCTTTAACCCGTTTCAAGCGAATCCAAGGTAATGTACCTCATTTTCATGATTTTCGGATTAAAATTTAGGGTTTTTGAAATTAAGAGATTTTGGTTTGAGAATGATGATTCTGTGCTGTTATTAGCTTGATTTAGGTCGATTTGTAATGAATGCATGCTGTTTATGGATTTGATTAACGATTTTAGGCACGAATTGAGAATTAGCTGTCGACTGTAAAATCGCCTTGCAACGATCATCGCACTTGTGCAACGGTCGTTGCTCTGCGATTTCACAGGGAGTTTGCCGAGACTTATTATGTTTATTTCCTTTGATTGCAGATGGCAACTCGCAGACAATCTCGCAAACGCAAAGCCACCGCCGCAGCTGCTACAACTCATCATGCTCCACCACCAGAGTGGTTCCATCGAGAATCACCACATCCTGAGGACTATCAGAGAGATCAGGAGGCTATACAGCTACCATGGCCTAGAGCAGATGCGCAGTTGATTCCGACAGACAAGGACTGGGGCATGGAGATTTATGACCTGCTCTAGACCGACACTTTTACAGAGAGGCCACTACTTGACCATTGGGATGAGTTTGACACATTGCTCTACAATGGTTGGTGTGGCATGACGCATAAGCCGACCAAGTTTGCAGATTATTCGACTTGTAAGAGTCTGGGCATCGATGAGCAGGTTCTTGTATTGTGTAAGGGTATTGGTCTGGGGACAATGCCTATGCAGCCTCTTGAGATGTACCATGAGTTGGTAAGACAGCTGCTAGCCACTTGCAGAGTGGTTTACCCTGACCCAGAGAGCAGGAAGGCTTCAGGAGGTTTCTTTACCTTCATGTGCTTAGGATGCAGGTATCGGATTCCCCTTATCGATATCTGTAGGATTTATGGATTCAGCACTGAGCCTGCGCGTATTGGTATGTCTCTTCCGTGGGATATGGATGAAGCTCAGTATTTCTGGGAGTGCATTGGTAATGGTCGGTATAACTCACGGACTACAGGGGTGATTCAGGTTAGGCATCTTGTTCTTAGATACGTCTTGCGCATCTTGGGATGTACTCTGTTGTGCAAAGCTGAAGCCAACAAGATGCGTAAGAATGAGATGGAGATGCTATTCATTGGACTGAGGGACCAGTTCGAGGGGACTCCTCTGAGAGATCCTACTAGAGGACCCAACTTGGGAGCTATCTTTTCTCATCATTTATGCGAACTGCAGAAGAAGCCATTTGATGGTAAGGGCACTGAGACAGTAGGGAGTCTGCTTATTCCCATTTTCAGACATTGCAGGATTTCCTTAGAGGGTACGGAGTGTAATGATAGCAAGGAGTTCCTTGATTTCAGCCACTTGCAGAGCGCTACATGGCTCAAGGAGGGACGCGTTTGGGTTTATTATGACCCTGCCACTGAGAAGCGTGGTGTGTATCTTCCTGCTGCTGGTCTTACACAGATTGATACGCTGGATGCCTTGAGATTCCGGCCCCCTATGAGCGATCAACGCAGAGTTCCTATTATGGCTCATCCGCTGGGAGAGCCTTCTACACGAGCTTCATCTTCTTCTGCACCTCCGCCTGCGCCTGCTGCCCCTGTTGATGATATTGGCCCTTATCCCGAGCTTTCGATGCCTTATGGTGATATGTCTGTGGCAGAGTGGAGAGAGCGTGAGGATGGTATTCTACGGAGCATCTGGAACTTCATGCGTAACTGCACTTGCAGGAGACAGCCGTATATACACCATCCAGGACCTTCACGACGTAGACGACGATCTCCGACTCCTGGTTCTTCGAGTGGTACTGATTGCATTGCTGACGCGGATGACGAGTGAGAGTGGCGAGCATTTTCAGACTACGGTTCTTTGTATTTTTCTTTATTTCTTTTTCTTTTTGCATTTTCTTTTGATTTTTCCTAGGATGTTTATGTTTGGATGATGTGTTTGATTTGAGAATATCAGCTGCTTTGATTTTGCCTGTTTTCAGTGTTTTTCAGCTTGCAGGTTCGAAAATTTGGATTTTCTTACGGACTAACCTGCTAACTTGCTGACTGATCCGAGTAATCGCAGTGCGTCGATCGACACACCATTGTGTCGATCGTTACAACACGAAAGAAATCGCATTGCAGCGATCGTTGCGGTCCTGAGCAACGATCGGCCCTAAACGAAAATCGCCCAGCAACGATCGATGCACCTGGTGCAACGGTCGATGCAGGTGCGACAGAGGTAAAAATTAGACAGAACTTAACTCATCCATTAACTCTTAAATTTTTCTTTCTTTTTACCAATCCTTCGCTTGACACTACTGGGGACAGCGTGTCTTAAGTGTGGGGGAAGTGCTACTGACTTTATCTTTCTGTTTTCTTAGAGTCAGTCTGTTTTTAAAAAAATTTGTTTTATCGAGTCAAAACAGTTTAAGTAAGAAACAATGAATTTTTGAGAAGATTAATAGCACTTGCAGGAACTTAAGTAACCATTGGGATGAAGTTGTAGATTATTCTATGACTATTAGAAAACCCAGACACGGATCAGCCTACTGAGGACACCCACATCGCTTCAGGTATCAGAGGATCCTTTTACTGACTTCAACCTTAATACTGACTTAATGTTCTCACCTAAGGGCTTGGAATACCTTGAGTCGGATTCCTTTGTTAGTTCTGACACAGCTTGTAAACCTGTCCTATTTGGTTCCCTTCTCCCCTTCCATAAACTAAAAAAAAAAGAATAATAAACTGAGGATGAGCTAGTAGCTCCGAAGTGGTCACGGGAGTGGTAGCTACCACTATTACCTCCTGTGCGATCCATGGAATGTGTCCAAAGTACACCCCAAAACGGGAAGAACACTGATAAAAAAATTAAAATGATACCCAGTGGGGAAAAATCAGTTGTTAAGGAAAGGAAAAGAGAAGAAATGGACCAGAGAAAGATAGTATGGTGGTCTAGAGCTGACAAGGTAAGAGTCCATGTGCCCTTTGATCGATACTCCTTAGGTGAGACCGCACTTAAATACTTGCAGAAGTCAGTAGGGAGAATTTGAATGCGTGAATGTGATTGTGGAGTTTACTTAGGACAGTTGCTAAGTGTGGAGGAAGTATATGTTGGTCTTGATGTTTGTAGGTGAAATCTTTCATGTGGATTACTAAGGGGAATCTGAGTGTTATTGCTTCTAAGATGAAAAGAGTTTCTGAAAGTTTTCAAACCTCTTCACCATGTCTAGTTCTTTGTTTTGCTTGAGGACAAGCAAAGGCTAAGTGTGGGGGAGTTGATATATCATGGTTTTTACTAGTTTTAGACCATGATATAAGTGTGTTTTAGAGTCTATTAGTGTTTCTTTAGAGTCTTTTGCAGGTCTTATTAGGTACACGCACGTTTGGAGCAGAAGTGGAGATTATGGAGCTTATTGGCACATTTTGGAGTTTAGATCCGAGAGATAGAGTTCACTGTCCAGAACAGAGGACTGCGTCGATCGTTGCACACCTGCATCGATCGATGCACAACGCGAATAGGCCAGACTCGCGAGAGTTATGAAGTTATGAGATATTGCAGAAGTGCCCAGAAGTTCCAGATATTTACACATAAGCCCCAAGTCGTGATTAGGCTATAATAATTAGGTTTTAGACTTTTATTTTCATAAAGCATTCATACTTTGAGCTGAGAGTTTTTCAGAGAGATTTTGGGGCTGATCTGAACCTGTACTTCATCTTGTTTTTGGAGAAGATTTCGAACCCCTTTACTTCTTTTATCTTTTATATGATATATAATTATTCATTGATTATGTTTACATCATCTATGTCCGAGTAGATTCATAGTTAGGTTTAGGGTTTCTCACATAGGATTTCATGACTTGCTAGATATAATTAATTCAGTTAAGAATTCATAACTTTATTTGTTCTTCGATCTAAATTGTGTTTAATGCTAGTTCTAACCTGATCAATTAGAATCTAGATCTTAGGTTGCTAAATACGACACGATAGTGTGGTTTAGAATCTGAACTATTTAGGTTGAGCAATTAAATTACTCGCAAAGGAATTTGGTTTAGTTTAATTGTGAACATCTCGAACTTGGAATTAATGCTGGTTTAATCTGTTAGTAATTGCAAAGGAATTTGGATTGCTGCACTTAGACTTAGAGAATTCTCGCAACGACAGTTGGTTAATTCTATATCCGTGTTTTGAGTTCTAGAACTGTGCTTAATTAGATCTTGACTGAATGATTTATCTGCTTGTCTGATTTCCTGAGAACGCCCTAGACCTAGCGCTTTAAGTTAACTATTTTCACAACCAATCCTGCTATTTGATTTACTTTCTTGCTTGCTTTTTAGTTACATCACATTGCTTTCATCTTAGTTTAATCTCGAAAGTTCTAATATCTATCGTTGAGCGGAGTTTCTGTGGATTTTGATACCCTATATACTACAATTGCATATCTGTGCACTTGCAGTTAAATAGGATTAAAACTAGACACCTATCACTCAACAGAACGAGTCAGCTGAAGGGCTAAGAGTAACAAGATATGACGAAGTCAACAAACTTAGAGCTACACTAGCGCAAACTGCCGCAGATATGAAATCCGTACGATCACAAGTTTACAAAGCAATGAGCGCAGCATCTAAGATTGACCGTGTCTTGGATGAAATACGAAAGACACCGTTCACGGCTCGAATCACTGAAAAAAGATCTCTGACCCATAAAAAATCAGGATCTCCTTTTACAAGGGAACATCTAATCCGAAAGCTCATATATGGCCTTCTGCATACCAATGGGGAGAGCTAATATAAAGGAAAGGGAGAGAGACGTTGGTTTCTGCCTTCTGTTCATAGAGCATTTAAAAGGAGTGGCACTCGAGTGGTTCTCAAGACTATAATGAAACTGTATCAGCAGTTTCTGACACTATTCTATGGCGTTCCTTAAGTAGTATTCGATATTCATGGATCAGGAGACCTCTGATGTTGATCTCTGGTCATTCTCTCAAGGTCCGAACGAAAGCTTGCAGGACTTGATAGGAAGGTTCAAGAAAAAGTTGTCAAAAATCGAAGGCTTAAGCGACAAATTTACTAAGGAAAGCATTATGATACAAGTTAGATTTTATAAAGAAAATCTCGCTTAACGGACCTCAGACCATTTATGACGCTTTGCACAAGGCATTAGACTTCATAATCAACGAGGAAGAAATGAAGATTTTGTCGCAGAAGTATGGCTGCTCGACAAAACCTCAGAGCAAAAACCTCAGAGAAAAGAATGAGGGACCTGAATCTGGCGAAGTACCTCAATAATAGTATTTATTGTATTGTACTTATTTTTATAATTTAACATTTTGCTTGATTTATTATTTTATATGTTAAAAACCTAATTCAACTTTACATAATTGTGTATTTAAGATTCGTGAATATAAATTTATTCACTAATACTAAATAAATAATTTAGTTTACAAATATATGTATATGTATATTACCTATAGTTTCTATTATGTACCATGTTTTTTCACATTTCAAATTTCTTTTTAAAATCCTACAAATATTTTATTTTATTTTTTTTGGTCAACACAAATATTTTATTAAAGTACCCTAAATTATATTTAACTAGTCAGACTTTATTCTACACTATTTATTTTATAATAACTGTACTTGTAAGATTAATATATGTTTCATGCCCCTACTTCAGTTAAACCTTACTGAACTCTAAAACAATGAAGTTAGCACATGCGAAGTAGAACCAGTTCCCTCTTTTGGGCTTAACACTTTTTATTTCAATTAGAATCTTTACTTTATTGATTTTAGGGCTTTCAGAGAATACTTTGCTCTTATTCTGCATCTCTCAAAGTGTTTTTAGGGTTTGTTCTTATCTTCCTAACTTTTAATCCGAGCCGCCACATTGTTCACTTGGTTTTGTTTTCCTCAAGATCTCAACTTCTATAGATCACCGCTCAATCTCTCTAGATGTCTTCTTCGCTAGATCGTGCTTTGCTGGATATGAACCTAGGGGTGGATGTACAATATAAGGAGGGGGGTCACGTGCCCCCGGTAACTTTATAAAATTTATGTAGTTACAAAGACCAGATTTGAAGATTGCAAATTATTTGGTAGAGGTGCCCCCGGTCAAATCCATCTAGCTGCGTTCTATGCCCCTGCTCTACTAAACTTTTTGTTTTGTTTCTGTACAAATAATATTCTCTGACACTTCCTTCTTTACTTAATCATCTTTTATTCTATTAGTTGCACGTACAGACAGTTTGATACTCTCACTTTACTAATAGGATTTTTTTTTTTTTAATTCCTTGTTATTGTTGTGAAATTATTTTATAAAAAAGTGGAGTTTGGTAAAAAAAAACGAGCGAGCAAGAGGGAGGTGAAGAGCTTAATTATAATTAGAAAGTCCTTTACATTCATATATATGTATCACACTTCTTGATATAATGCCTTTATATAGTGTGGCGAACTACAATGATAAGTCGGTTTGACTATGATATTTACAAATAATAATATAATAATAAAAAATATTTATTTTATTTTAATACTCTCCCTTAAATATCTATTTTATATTATGTACTGCCTCTTTAAAAACTTTATCATGGAAAAACTCAATTGGATAAAAACCATGGCAAAGAAAACAGAACAGTGATGTAAACTCCCCCTGAAAGTGATAGATCTTCATAAATCTCGTAAATGGTGCATTCCAATACTTTGAATATGTTTCATGAATGTTGTAGTGGGAAGCGCCTTTATAAAGAGATCAGCTGCATTGTCGTTTGAGCGGATATACTGGATGTCCACTTCTTGATTTTTCTCGAGCTCTTGAATGTAAGAGAAAAATCTTGGGGGAATATGCTTTGTTCTGTCGCTCTTGATATATCCTTCTTTGAGTTGAGCAACACATGTAGAATTGTCTTCAAATACTATCGTTGGTTCCTTGTTCGTAACTATTAGGTCCAGAATTACTTTATATGAGTGCTATATAGCACTCACAAGGCCGAAATGGATCCTTGTCAATATTAAGTAATTTATTGACCATGGGAGTACTCAAAGGATTTGTTTTGTCCATATTAGCGTTTTAACACCCTTGTGATGTAATTTGATTGATGCACAAATATATCATCTTGGAAATGCTCTATTTGGAGCCCAAGACAAAATTTTGTCTTCCCAAGATCTTTCATCTCAAACTCTTCTTTCATATGAGTTCTTGCATCGTCAACTTCCTTTTGAGTTCCAATGATATTCAGGTCATCAACATAAACAACAATGATCACAAATCCTGATGTGGATTTACTTATCAATACGCAAGGGCATATAACATTATTGATAAATTCTTTCTTCAACAAAAATTCGCTTAAGAGATTATACCATATGCGTCCGTACTATTTTAATCCGTAAAGTGATCGCTGTAATTTGACCGAACATATTTCTTCAGATTCTTCTGGAATCTTTGACATTTCTGGGATTTTTATATATATGTCACTATCTAGTGATCCATATATATATGAAGTCACAACACCCATAAGGTACATTTCCAGATTTTTTGATTCCGTTAAGCTCATTAAGTACCTGAATGTGATTGCATCCATTACCGGGGAATATGTTTAATCATAACCAATTCACACTCTTTGAGAAAACCCTTGTTCCACAAGTCGTGCATTACATCTTTAGGTGTAATAACCACAAGTCCAAACACATAACTTTTATTGAGGGAGAGTAATTCATTCTTAATGGTCATTCGCCATTTCTCCCAATCTGGCCTTTTCTGGCATTCCGATACGGACCTTGGTTCTGGATCTTTTTCATTTTCAAGTTCTTTGGATACAGAAAAGGAGAACATTCAATCGTTATCTTCTATTTTATTTCTAGCCCATAATTTTCACATTGGGCGAAGTTAATAGAATTATCACACTTTTCTGCATCATATTCGTCTTCTAGACGAATTCTTTTGATTTAAAATAACTCACCTTTAACAAGGTTTATAACTTGGGATGCTTGAGGACAATCTTGTCTCTCCAAAGCTTTTTTCTTCTAAATTATCTTTATTAACTTGCGACAACTTTTCATAAGTTTCGCTCTATTAGGGTTTCCGGAAACATATATCATTTCGCCAATACTTTTCTCTCTACACTCATCTTTGGAGCAGAGACTCATAATATTCATTGTATCTCTACACTCATCTACGGAGCGGAGACTCATAATATTCATTGTCTCTCTAAACTCATCTTTGGAGCGGAGACTCGTGATCTTTACTTTCTCTCTACGCTTAACTGCATAGCAAAGATTCATGCGCGCTGTATCATTCAATTTGTAGACAATCATATCTGTCTTTGGTCCATATTTTTCCCCGTAATGACATGGTTAATCGAGATCTCTTTATCAATATCATTGATTTCTTTCAGGTACCTGATCTTATTATTAACCATGACAACGATCTCATTACTCCTCTTAGGGAGTTGAATCCTCTTTTCAATAGTCATTTGCTCTTTTTTCTTATGAGGATTTACTTTAGCTTTGGAACCAAAGGGGTCTATAACGTTCCTCACATGCCATAGACACACTATTATTATAGGAGCATTATCAGCTGGAATATGAGATTTCCTTGAACTTCAAGTTCATTATTCATTTGTGCAAGGTTCATAATGAAATCTCATCCATCAGCTTTCACATTAGATTTGCAATATATCTGAATAATGATCATTTCAAACTTTGAACCTCAAGTTCACAATCATTTGTTTAAGGATTCCAACTATTCATGATTCTCTTTATAATGATGGGAGAAAATTCTCACCATAATAATAATATGCAAATCTTACAACGAGCACATCACGGAGTGATAGCTCAACATTATTAGAGCGAGATTCATCTCCAGGTCATACATTTCATCCTCTGTGGATGTTATATGCGGTGTGGAAAACATATATCTCACGCCCATAAATTTTTAAAAAAAAGAAATCTATGATCTCCAATCATGAATTATTTCACATGGGAGATATATTTCTTATAACTAATTGGCTTTATATGTATAATCATTACTACACGCAAAACTGCATGTTCCATGCTAAAACATGGAGTTTAAATTTCACCATATTTGGTCATTGCAATCCCTTGGATTTGCTTTATAAATAAGCTCATTTTGAGTGTGAACATAACCAACTGTATGCATAACTTTATCTCATCGATATACAATAAGTGACAAATTGCATAATATGAACTCACCAGAGTGATCAAATATGGGATTTCAATTCACCAATATTATCAACTTACTGTCGATGTGGGATTCTTTAATTCTCTCCCTCGAGAAGTTAACTCTTCTAGAATATTAATCTCGAATGAATTCAATTCTATGATCAACAACATAACCAAATTTGGTCATGCATTACTTTCTTGGATCCTTTTTGAACTTCCAGCTCGCGTGATTAGTAGGAGGATCAAGATAAGCCATAGAGTGTATACACTAGGTGTTATCATTTGGTGATTCTCTCAATCCTCCCCTAACGCGGGGAATTAACTTTCATCAAACCATCATAGGCCTATTTCAACCAAAATAGTGATTTGACCATAAACCATATGATTCAGTCATATTTATAATTCGGAGGACATCATTGGCACTCTTTCAATGTATGTTTCATCTCCGATGTAATGTAAATATTTTCAATGTCATTTTATCTCTCTTTCGATATATCTCTGGAACTTAACAAAATTATGTGAGATTTTAGGAGAATACAACATTTGGTTCCCCTCAACATTAAAAATCGGCTCATCTCGGCCTACCATGATCTTTGCATTACCATGTATGGTACTCACGCTTTTGGTGGAGTCCTTTATTTTTGAAACAGGAGAAATATCGTCGACAATGCGTGTTGTAGCTTTATCTGCCAGATAGATATCTTCATCTTGAATCCATATCATGACATCATGTCATATTAATCTAAATTCTTTTTTGATATTTCTAGATCAACATGAAAAATTTTGACATCAAGATGAATATCATTAACTTATGAGACGAATATATATTTTTTTTTCACGTCCATGTCCACCACCTTATTCACAAGCGCGACCATGGACTCTACCGTGTCTGCATTCTCGTCATCAAAAATTATTACAATTACTGGTTTCTACGACATTCACTTTTGATAATGAAACTTTTGAGAATGGAGCCAATCAGTTGGACGAGCATGATGGTTCATTATCTTCCAAACCATCATGAAAGTGGTGACATAAAAATATCATTTCATTCGATGTTATTTTAGAGAAGGCATAGTCTAAAACTCGATTTAGGAGGAGGCATAACCTTCCACTCCATAAATAATCTAATGTAAATCTAAAATAAAAACATAATTTAAAGAATCTTCTCAGGACGACAACATACATGTGCTATTTTCCCAAGAAATATGATATATTTAAATGCATAAATTTAAACGCATAAACATAAATGCGAAATTTAAATGCATAATTAAAAAATCAAAATTAAAATAATTGAGGAGGCAGCAGCGCCTACTATAAATTCAATGAGGAAGCATAACTTCTCACTCCATAAAATTTCGATCAGTGAGGAGGCTTATCCTACCACTCCATAAATATGATCTGAGGAGAGATAGTCTACCATATGATCATGATCGTGGAAGCATAGCCTACCATAATGATAATTTGATTAAGGAGGAGGCTTAACCTACCACTCCATAAATATGATCTGAAGAGACATAGTCTACCATGTGATCAAATCGTGGAGGCATAGCCTACCATAACGAAAAGGAGGAGGCTTAACCTACCACTCCATAAATATGATTTGAGGAGACATAGTCTACCATATGATCATTATCGTGGAGGGCATAGCCTACCATAACGATCGGTTCGGTGAAGGCAGTGTCTATCTTTCCGAAAATAATATATGAACGGAAATATAAAAGATATATATTTTTTCATAAAATAAATTATTCATAATTAAACCTTACTTTTTGGTATACGACCGGATCGAGAGACGGTCGTGCTAATAACGTGTTGTGAAATTATTTTATAAAAAGGTGGAGTTTGGTAAAAAAACGAGAGAGCAAGAGGGAGGTGAATAGCTTAATTATAATTAGAGAGTCCTTCACATTCATATATATATATATATATGTGTATCACACTTCTTGATACAATGCCTTTATATAATGTGGCAAACCAACAGTGATAAGTTGGTTTGACTAAGATATTTACAAATAATAATATAATAATAAAATATATTTATTTTATCTTAATAGTTAGCAAACTTTTCTTTTTCTTTTTCTTTTGGGATCCTGTTCTTTTATTTTTTTGTCTTTCCGTAGTTCTTTCCATCTCATTTTCATCTTTAGATTTCAATTTAATTTTCTAAGAAATTTTAAATCCATTGTTTTCACTGTCCACATCTTTCACTTGTTGCTAGCAATAGCAAATAAATAAAATTACTTAATATTAAAATAATAAACATTCCATTTATTTTTTATTTAGTATTCTAGTTTAATTTTTATATGATGACAAAAACTTCTATACGATATTGTTTATCATTATATATGTATATGTAAATTTAAAGACTATTTTTAATATATTTTTAAAAATTGTTTTCAATTTTAACTTGGGCATAATAACATTAGTAAAAAACTCTAATAATTTTTTAAAATATTTTATAAAATCTGTCATGAAAAAAAAATTATATTGTTTATTGTTTTTATTCACAATTTATAATTAGTTTTGTTTTCTGATCATTAGCTTATAATATATTATTTAATATATTTATTATGTGCCCCGTCAAAAAAAATTCTGACTCCGGCACTGTATGAACCTAGAAGAAGAAGATGAACCTTTTAAGCTCTTAGACATCCTGGAATACTCCTCATGTGAAGCAAACAAGCTCAGCTTAATAGGAAGGCTTCTCAACCCATACACCCAGAGCATGTCCAATCTCATCTTGGATATGTCAAGAAAATGGCAACTTTATGATCGGGTCAGAGGTATAGCGCTCACCAGAGAAAAAATCAGTTCATCTTCAAGTATGAACACGACCTGGATATGGTTCTCAACAAAGGAGTCCAGACCTATAACCAGTGGGGTATCGTTGTCGACAGATGGGTACCAAAATCTCCACCAGACTATCTTCAGCACATTCTGGTATGGGTTCAGCTTAGAAACATCCCGGTAAATTACAATACTACTCTTCAATTGCTGCCATGGATGAGTTCGCGGGTGTGGTGAAGCAAGTAGCATTTGACCCAACTAAAGCTCAAAACAAGGAATTCGTAAGAGTGCAGGTCCTCTTTGATGTTTCGAAGCCCTTGAGAATATAGAAGCTAGTCAATCTGCATGATGGTGATTCAACAACGGTTCTGTATGAATATGAAAAGATTCATAAACTCTGTTTCGCCTGCTATCGCCTTACGCATTCACAGGAAGTGTGTCCTATAAAGCGTAAGAATGAAGCTGCTCGGAGGAAGGAATTACTTGAGGCTAAGCAGGCTGCTTAGCGTCCCCAACCTTCTTCTCTCGACCCCAATGATCCTCTGTTTAGTGTCCTTAAAAAAGTCAAGTCGGGTTCAATCATTTGACAGGTCGTCCAAGAATTGCAGCAGAAGTATTGGAAGGAATGTGGCAGTATCTTATAGTTGCAAACGTTCATAAACGTATTATCAGAGAAGAAAGAGTGAAGTCCTCTATAGAAGACTTGGAGAATGATCCCATAGGACAGAAAAACTTGTGTTTGGAGTCTGCGCCTATAATTACGATGAATATGGACAAAGGGAAGGGTCCAGTTTTTTTATTACTCCAATCAAGGCAGTTCTTGTAAAGGATCAGACGCAATCCAAGGGCCTAAGCTGTTATCTTCATCTATCAAAGCTGGTCTCTCCTCGGCTCGTAATGCTGAACCAACCTCGTATCACTCTGAAGGAGTTGCCGGAAACTTTGGCTCTTCTTTTGTGCTGAGTCAGGATTGTTCAACGGTTTACCGAACTGGCTTCTCTAAAGAAGGTTCTTCCGGGACAAAACTGAGAAAGCCTAAACAACGAAAGAGACGATATATCAGTAGAAGGAAGCCAAAGCCTAAAAGGAGATAGACTCCACGGATATGCTGGTTGTGAACAAAAGAAAGGAAGTTGGAAATGTGGAAAAGCGAAAACGCACGGATGATGCTGGTGGCTCATCTAAATTGCGAGGTGTAGTCCACCAGAGATGGTCCCAAGTGAGGGACTGTCCAACCTTTAATGAGCATTTTGGCTTGCAATTATCAAGGATTAGGCTTTGTCGAAGACTTGACAGTTCAACGTCTTAGGAAGATGCGTAAAGAACATTTTCCGGAGATCTTGTTTATTATGGAATCTATGAATAGTAGGGACGTTTTGGTGGATTTGCAGGAGTTGTTGGGTTATGATAGAATATATACTATCGAGCCTATTGGTAAGAGTGGTGGGCTGGCCCTTCTTTGGAAGAACATCATTGTATTGGATTTAAATTATGTGGATAAAAACATGCTCGACATGAATGTACAGTTTGGTAATGAAAACTTTTGGTTAACTTGTGTATATGGTGAACCGGTTATGAAGAGCAAACTAAAACTTTGGGAAAGAATCACACGTTTAGGCATTGCGAGAACAGAAGCGTGGTGTTTAATAGGAGATTTCAATGATCTGCTACATGATGATGAGAAAATTGGCGGCATCAGAAGAAGTGATATGTAACGCCCCTGTTCCGCTTTGACCTTAGTCAACCGATGACCAACAATCAGACAAGAACATGATCACCGGTTTTCCTTAGTCGGGACCAGAGCCGTCACATTTTTACCGTGTTTGACTAATCCGGCCTGGCTTAACAACTTTCGTTATCAAACTGAACTGAACTATTCAATTACACGTTTCCCAAATTTGACTAAAGCGTTGCAACTTTAATAAAATTTGGTAGTATATTAGACCGCGAATCTAATATAAACAACATGCTTATACGAATATAAAACATTATTTATTTAAAATGTGCGGAAGTACAAAATAGGTCCATGTACATTATTTATTTAGAACTTATTACAAACATTACTTGAAAGTTTCGCTGTGAAAGAGACGTCGAGTCTAAACCGGCTGGCCTAATGTCCCGCGTTCCGCTACTCCTAAGGGTTACCTGAAAAAGATGAAAAGAGAGGGGTGAGCGATCTATTATCGACCCAATGAGTTGAGATTCCCCAACTAATAATGTAACTTTCCGTCTACCCAACCCAACCCCAAACACAAGCAATGACGGAAAGCTACGCAAGCAACCCTAAATAGCTGAAGCACTAAAGCAATGATTAAACTATATGCATGTTACGGGCCCTGGCAATATCGTCATTCCCTCGGAATACTTGCCCCATCACCAAATAGGTTAACGGTAGTAATTCCACGACTCTTACTCATAAACACGAAGTACCATGAGTAAGACACCGTTCTCCATCCATCGATACGCGGTGACTCGGACTACCCCTAGATAGCCAGAGCTTCCATGCAGTCCGGCCCTAGGACATGACCCCGTATTCTCCGGACCACACACCTACCGGCGTCACCCAGTAGGTTAACACCTGTCCGCAACACGACCCGAGAGTGCGTGAACTGGCCGGTACGCTCCCGAGGATCCATCGGGTAGGGAAGCCGATATGCCTACTATCTCTCCATGTCACTAACACGTCAAACAAACTATCAAACATACCACATCACAATAATCACAACAATCAATCACATAACATCTCATCAAGCAATCATTCATTACTATTACGTTACTTAGTAGTTTTTCCATATTTTAATCATTCGTTCTTTATTTGGTTATCAATCAATAGCATACTATATAGTAATATCAACCGCATTATTACTATAATTCAATAACAATCTCACTTAACAATCAACCAAGAATAGTCATCACATCAACGCTAACACTTATTATTATATACTAATCAAACCGACACTAATTACAATCCTTACGCCGGATTATAACTTAATGTCGGGAACATGCGGAGTAAAAGTATATTAATCAAAAAATTAACCCCAACTCACCGATACTTTGTCGTGGTTGACCCCAAACCTCCAGACCTTCCTTTAACCCGCCTAGAACGGAAGAGAAGGTCGGTACTTGGGATGAACGTGGAAAATCTCCGTTTAGGAAATATTTCCCCGCTCCTCCGTCACTAACCGAACTCTTCACTACTATCACTCTCTCTCCTCCTTCTCTCTCCCTCCGTCTCCTCCTTTTTCTTCTCTCCGGCTTCTCCTCCTCTCGGCTCCTCCTCCTCCTCTCGGCTCCTCCTTCTCCTCCTTCTTCTGGACGCCTCCTTCTTCTTCTCCTTCTTCCCTTCTACCTCTCTTCTTTCTCTCTTCCTTACCACTCTTGTTGAGAGGTGTTTTTGGTATGAAGATAAGTGAAGGGTGGAGGCTTCTTTTTATAGCCAAAGTGAAGAGATCTCCACCTTTCACTTGTCTCCTCTTCCTCTCCATATTAAGCCACGACCTCTCCACCAAAAACCATCCACAAACAATTCATTTGATCACCCACCATCCATTTGTAGCCTTCTCCATGCAACCCTTAGATTGATGACAACACATCTTTTAGGTTCATTCACCTAAGAAGCTTCTAAAATTCTTGGGCTCAATTTCGTGTCCCATGCTTCATTATGAGCTGGATTTAGGTCCAATATCAACTTAGTAATTAGCTTTAAATACCCTAGTTCAAGCCCAAGGCCCAAATAGTTTATTTTGAATTTTTAGTCACTAATTAGCCCTTAATGATCTAAAAATTATAACTTAATATAGGGATCAAATATTGACAAATACTTTTAAACATAGCTTCAACATATAATAATGGAGTTGTGGTTAAAATTTCATGATTTTTAGTGGCTTCTAAAGGGTTTTTCAACTCGCCCGAACATTTTATCGGTTTCTCGGAAAAACCGGTTATTTTTGAAAATTCCCAAGAATTTCCAAAAATAGCTCCAATGAGTATCTTAGCAAGACAATTCATTTATTATTGATAAAAATACCATTACATTTGATAATAATATTTTATCAACTTCCGAGATCGGGATATCACATTCTCCCCCCCTTATTGGAATTCGTCCCCGAATTCTTTATCGTTCTAGAACTTCTTTCTACTGATCACTTAGAAAAACTCCGGATACGATTCTCTAAACCTTTCTTAATCCTCCCAGGTGACGACTACATGGTTCTGATTTCCCCAAAAGACTTGAACTTGCGAAATCTCTCTATTCTTGAGTTTCCGGATACGCCTCTCTCCGATGTGAATGGGTCCTTCGGTGTAGGTAAGGTTCGGCCGAAGATCCTCTATTTTCTCCGTTTCCACATCCCTTGGGTCACGGATGAATCTTCGTAGCATAGACACATGGAATACAGGGTGAATCTGCATGTCTGACGGGAGATCTAGTTTGTACACCACTTCTCCAACCTTACCAATTACTTGGTATGGTCCGATGTAGCGAATTGCGAGCTTCCCAACCTTACCGAACTGTTCTCTCCTTCTTTGCGATGAGACCCTTAATATACCCAATCTCCGACTTCGAAGTTAACTTCACGTCTTGCTTGGTCTGCAAATTTATTCTGCCGGTCTTGAGCTTTCATCATATTAGCTTGAATCATTTGCAGCTTGCTAGTCGTCTCATCAACGATTTTTGGTCCAAAGATTTCTCGCTCTCCGATCTCGGTCCAACATAGCGGAGTTTTACACGGTCGTCCATATAGAGCTTCATATGGAGACATTCCGATGCTGGAATGGTAGCTGTTATTATACGAGAACTCCACTAATGGTAGATGCTTCTCCCAATTTCCGGCCCAATCAAGTGCACACATTCGCAACATGTCCTCAATAGTCCGGATTGTTCTTTCATTCGGGCCGTCCATTTCCGGATGATAAGCGGTACTGATTTGCAACTCCGTTCCCAACGCTTCTTGCAATGCCCTCCAGAAGAATGATGTAAAACGCGGATCCCGATCCGACACGATATCTGCTGGAATTCCATGTAGGTGAATGATTTGATCGATATAGAGCTCGGCCAAAGCTTCCACCTTATCTGTGTCCTTTATCGGAATCAGATGTGCCACCTTAGTCAGTCGATCAACGATTACCCAAATTGCGTTTTTTTGCCCTTCCTTTTGCTGTCGGCATTCCGGTGATAAAATCCATCGATATGGAATCCCATTTCCATTGTGGAATAGGGAGATTCTGGAGTAAACCACCGGGTACTTGATGCTCCACTTTGATCTTCTGACAAGTTGAACATTGCGCTACCCATCGAGCTACCGACTTCTTCATTCCCGGACAATGGTAGTACCTCCTCATGTCCTTGTACATTTTTGAACTCCCAGGGTGGATGCTAAGCAAAGAATGATGCGCGGCTCCCAAGATTTCTTCTCGCAAACCCTGACCTTCTGGAACAGTGATCCTTCCCCTGAGCAGTAGTGTACCGTCATTGGCCAGATGGTAACCGCTCTGGTTTTGTCCATCTCGATTTTTGACTTCTTCGATGATCTTCAAAATCTTCTCATTCTTCTGCTGCTCTTCTCGGATTCGAAGAACCAAATCTGCCTGCCTTACAGCTTGTAGACCTAACGGCTCGTTTACTTCACCTTCCATTGCAGCCAAATTTACGGACTTGAGTTCTTCGGTTATGGTTTCGAGCTCTTTTTCGATGCTAGCCTTGGTTTTTCGCCGGCTAAGTGCGTCTGCGACCACGTTAGCTTTCCCCGGGGGATACTTGATCTTGAGATCATAATCTGCGATGAACTCCATCCACCTTCGCTGTCGTAGGTTGAGATCTGGTTGCGTGAATAAGTATTTAAGACTTTGATGGTCCGTAAATACTTCTATGCTTTCGCCATAGAGATAGGATCTGCAAATACACAACGCGAATACTACCGCCGCCATTTCCAAGTCGTGCGTCCGATAGTTCTCTTCGTGCTTCCTTAACTGACGAGATGCATAAGCGATGACTTTATCTTCTTGCATTAAGATGCACCCCAAACCAACTCGCGATGCATCGGTATACACCGTATAGGGTTTCCAGGGTTCTGGCAAAGCCAAAACTGGTGCTGAAGTTAAAGAGACCTTCAACTTAGCAAAAGCGTCTTCTGCGTCCTTACTCCATATAAAGGGAACGCCTTTCCCTGCTAGCTTCGTCAACGGCTTTGCGATTGAAGAAAACCCGCGTACGAACTTCCGATAATACCCCGCCAAACCGAGAAAACTCCGTACTTCCGTCACAGAGGTAGGTAGAGGCCACTCTTGAATTGCTATAACCTTCTCGGGATCGGCTGATACTCCTTTCTCCGAGATGCGATGACCCAGAAATCCAATTTCTCTCTGCCAGAACGAACATTTGCTGAATATAGCAATTAGCTTCAGCTGCCGCAATCTCTCGAGAACTAACGCCAAATGCAACCGATGCTCTTCCTCTGTCTTTGAGTAAACCAGAATATCATCGGTAAAAATGATAACAAATTTATCGAGATAATCATGGAAAACTTCATTCATTAACCGCATGAAGGCAGCTGGTGCGTTGGTAAGCCCAAAAGGCATTACTACGAACTCAAACTGCCCATACCGAGTTCGAAACGCCGTCTTCATGATGTCCTCCTCAGCGATAGGAATTTGGTGATATCCAGATGCCAAGTCTATTTTCGAAAACCAGCTTGCTCCTTTAAGCTGATCCAAAAGTTCGTCGATTCGAGGCAACGGATATTTATCCTTGATGGTGATGTTGTTGATGCCGCGGTAGTCGATGCACAACCTCATACTCCCATCTTTCTTCTTTACGAATAGCACTGGATCTCCCCATGGTGATGAGATTGGTCGAATGAAGCCTTTTACGATCAAATCTTCAAGTTTCTTTTTGATTTCCGCCAACTCCGCTGGTGCCATTCGATAAGGAGCCTTTGCAATAGGTTTCGCCTCCGGTTCCAGGTTGATGGTGAAAGGAGTACTCCGAGGTGGAGGTAATTCCTTTAATGGCGCGAATACGTCCTCGAAATCCTGAGCTACCGCGATGTCCTCGATCTTGACGTCTCTGCTGTCGGTTCTTTCGCCGGCCGTGATGGTCACCAAAAACGCTTCGCCATTCTTGATCAAGTCTTGAGCTCGAAGAGACGCTATTATACACACCGACTTACTTGGATTAATCCTGTAGTAGACTACCTCCTCCATTTCATTTCCACGGAAGGTAATCCTCCCTCGACCGCAGTATAACTGGGCCTGATATCTAGACAGCCAATCCATTCCAAGAATGACTTCGTACCGTGTTAAAGGGGTGATTAACAAATTTACGAGGAATCTCTTTGCCTTGATGACTAGCGGGACATTCCGAATACACTTATCTATTTGGAGGTTTTGCTTTCCGGGGGTCAACACAGCGACACTAACTCTGTCTATTTTGTAACTCCCTCCGATCTCAGCGACTACTTGAGGAGTCACAAAACTATGAGTGGCTCCCGAATCGAACAATACATGTCTGGGACGACCCGCGACATGTATGGTTCCTGCCACATTAATTTTGGGGGTTTAAAAAAAAATAGAATACTTATTTTAGTATAATAACCTTTATTTATCGATAATTTTTAAACATCTTAGAAGAGAAACACACTAGGATCAGGGTTCCGGACCCTGAACGGGTGGTGGGGCCTTATTATTATCTATTTCTAACGCATACATCCTACCACCTAAGGCTTGACGCTTGCAGGCAGGCTCAATCGCAGGGCGAGATGGCGGCCGAATGGCGAGTGGGGTGGCTGGGATCGGGTTCGAACATTCACGAGCATAGTGGCTGTAACGCCCCCTTCCCGTTTTCCGCTGACCGACGAGCTGACCGGCCAACAATCAAACAAGAACATGACCGATCGAACCCGAGCAGTCATACAAGAAGAGTTTGTCACAATACGAAAGCTAGAGACAGTTCGGTTTGAGTCAATGGCTCGAACCAAACCATCCTTGACTCCGTTTATCTCGTTTCCACGATACAAAGCTTTTCAACTTATACCGTTTCCACGAGTTGTGTTCGGTTCGGACGAAACCGTATATCAGGGAATTATTCCGTTTTTATTACTTAAAAATATAAATATTATTCATAATAATATACGGTATAATATAAAACATTAGCGAGCGCTCAAGAAATCCGCAACCGAAAATATAGTAAAAAATGCTTGACAACTGATACCCAATGCCAACCCGAGACTACTCCGAGTGTCCTACACGTCCGCCGAGCAATGCCAAACTTGAAAAACCAAAAAATAGTCTAATGAGTAATCTAAGATTACCCAATGAGACGGCTCCAAACTAAAGGCTGCTATCAATCTAATAATCCCGCCCAAAAACCCAAAATAACAATCAAGTATAAATCGCTGGTCACGTGCTACCAAGACGTGACGAGCTCCACAACACACAAGCAATCAAATATCAACACAACAACACGGAAGTAACCAAGGAAATCGAGAACACTGCGGCACATGCTCTCGATTAGACTCGATCTATCTATCGCATCTCTAACGCAATCTCCACACCATCTGGGCCCACTTTGCGAACTCGGTGATTTCCACGGGAACACTTAGCTGCCGCCACGGTAGCTAAAACCTCCCACGACTCCTAGGCGATAACACGAAGTCCAACGGCTAGGACACCGTTCTCCCTCCATCGATACGCGGTGACTCAGGCTACCCCTAGATAACCCAAGCGTCCATGCAATCCGGCTCTAGGACGCGACACCGTATTCTCCGGACCACACACCTACAGACGTCACTCCGTAGGTTAACACCTGCCAGAACCACTACCGAAGGTACGTGAACTGACCAGGTTCTCAACTCCTGAGGCTCCAATCGGGCAGGAAATACCGGAATGCCATCTCTAGACTTGTGGGATCTAACGCGCCCTATAGAGTCATAATAACAGTAATGTAAACAAGCAGACTCACTGGGACTCTATCACGTAATACCAACAAGGTCAAATAGAAACACTATCTTAATCCCCAATCCATCCCGCAAGTCCTATCACCAACCTTCACATCACCCAAACTTAATCGGTCCCACACCAGAGTAAGTATCTACAGTACAGTCTACTCGGCCCAACACCAAAGTAGATAAACAAGCAAGCAATCACATAAACAATCAACAGTCTACTCGGCCCAACACCGAAGTAGATAAACAATCACACAATCAATCACAACACCACACAAAAAATTAACTAGGTTATTCGTCTTTTAATATTTCCTTAACGTTTACTCATTCAGTCCGCTACCTTGGGATTAGTGGATTACTAATCCCGTAGACGGCTCATCAATCACACCACTTCTTATCACTTCCTAAGTTTCTTATAGTAATTCCTCGATCTGTCGGTTTAGAGTTAGTAAAATTACTAACTCCCCGACATCTCATTATTCATTAACTTTCATTCATTAATCCATCCCGTTATTATATTCTAAGCGTGTTATGTCATTTAACCGTATTTTAATCAACTCATAATTTCCCGTATATAGATTCATTTAGATACGTTCTTAAATACTTATATATGCATATACGTCCTACCATGCCATTCTATATGTATGCATCACCCAATCAAGCAATCAACGAACTATTAATGCAACACCCAATCAAGCAATCAACGAACTATCAACGATTAGCATGCATCTCTTAACCTAACCGTTTAATTAATTAACCGAGTTATTAATCAACCTAGCCATTCTAACCAATTCAATCAATCGGGTATGCAACCTAAACTAGGGGTTTACCAATTCCGGGTCTATATGATTCTAACTAAATGCAACACACAATTTAGCTGACTCATAGTGTTATTATGATGACGGATGGATGGATTGACAGAACTCCCGAGACCCGAACTAAACCTGCTGATACCCCGAAACCTTCCCGAACCGTTGACTCGCTTTGACCCGACCTTGACCCGCTCTTAACCGTACCGTTGACCGAATGATTCTGATGGAGCCTCCAAACAATCTTTTCTCTCTTCATTCTCTCTCCTCCGGTTCTCTCTCTCCTCCTTTGCTTTCTCTTCTCCGGTCTTCCTCCATCTCTCTCTCTCTTCCTCTTCTCCATGCTTCTTCTTATCATCTCTCACGCTTCTCTTCTTCTTATCCTCTCTCTTCTCTCACGTTCTCCTCCTTCTTCTCTTCTTTTCTTACGCTTCTTCTCTCTATTCTCTCTCTCCTTGATGCTTCTCCTCTCTCCATCTTTTTCTTCTTCATCTTCAAGCTTCACACTTCTTATCTCTCCATATTCTTCTTCTTCAAGCTTCACGCCTCTTCTCTTCTTCTCTCTTCTTCTTCTCTTCCTCCGGCTCCTTCTTTTTCTTCTTCTTCTTCCTCCTCCAACTTCTCCTCCGGTCTTCTTCTTCTTCTTCTTCTTCTTCTTCTTCTTCTTCTCTCCTTCTCCACGCTTCTTCTCTCTCCCTTCTTCTTCTTCTCACGTTCTTCTCTTCTTCTTCTCTCTCTCTTCTTCTTCTTCTCACGTTCTTCTCTCTCTCTTCTTCTCTTTCTTCTTCTCTCCTCCTCCGGATTCTTCTTCTCTCGGCTCCTCCTCCTCCTCCGACTTCTTATTCCTCAGGCTTCCTCCGGTCTTCCTCTTCTTCTCCTCCTCCTTCTTCTCTTCCTCCGGCCTTCTTCTTCTTCTTCTTCTTCTTCTTCTTCTTCTTCTTCTTCTTCTTCTTCTTCTTCTCCCTCACGCCTCTCTCCTTCTCTTCTCTCTTTCTCTTTGTTGTGTTGTTGATGGGATGAAGAAATGAGAAGAGCAAGGCCCTTTATATAGGAAAGTGAAGTAACTTTGGTGTGTGACATTTGTCACTCTCCTTCTTCTCCAATGGACACCACATCAAGGTAGGTGGTGGCATCAAGTCTTGACAGCTTCCCCTTCCTCTCTTAGCCACAGCCACGCCAATTTCCAAGACATAGAGGTGATTTAGTGTATTTCTTTGCCACATGTCCTCTCTTCCTTCCTTTACTTCTTCTCCAAGTTTCCACAACATGTGTCATTTCTTCAAGAAAAAATAGGTGGCGCCTAAGGAGTTGTCACACTTGTCTCTTGGATGTTTAATCTTGCCAAAGCCATTGTACCAAAACGTTTCTAGAAGATCTTCAATCTCGAACCATTCTGACGTACCGATATTACCGTTTTTTGTGTTTAATATTTTATAAAATCCTTAGATGCTTCTATAAATACACCAAGCCCTATTTTCAGATTCTATATGATTTTAGATGAATTTAGCAATTTGAATCACTCCGTTTGGACACTCGTAGCTCCGGTTATGGATTTTACAAGTTGCTTCGGTTTTGTCGGTTTCCATTCCCGACAAACCGTTAAAATCAGTGAAACTCCGTAGCCTCTGAAATAAACCCTCCAAGCTTCTTTTGAAGATTTTATACTCTTTTATATGAATTTAGCAAGTCGTTTCACCTCAATCGGACTCCCGTAGCTCCCGTAAGGATTTTTACAAGTTTTATCGGTTATATCGGTTCCCTTCCTCGATAATCCGTAAAACTCGTTTAATCTCCGTTTCTTCCACTTCTGGTCTTCTAAATGTTCTTTATGACCAAAAAGAATAACATTTTGCCCGTCTCCACTTCCGGCTCGCATTTTGGTAAAATTACCAAAATGCCCTTTATCTTCTGAAAATTACGAAAATGCCCTCTGTTAACTTCTCTGCTGCCCGTTGACTATTTCTTGGAACAGAATATTACATTCTTCCCCACTTACAGGAATTCGGTCCCCGAATTCTCCGTTACTACAAACTTCGAATCGGAAACTGAACTCTGTAAGTCGCCACGACTGAACCAATTCAACTGCTCTGACGCTCGAACTCTGAATCAACTGAAAATGCACTCCCGATGTTCACTTACTTCTGAAATACGATCTTGCACAAACACAAATTATCGACACCTTGAACTCTCTTCATTGAAAAACTTAATTCCTGATTACTTCTGGTTCCCCATCTGATTGCTTCACTGACTCCAATCTTGATTCCCAGAACCGATAATTCCATTTGTATTGCTCCATTCTGCTTCCTCGACTCCTCGATGCTACTTTTTGATCTTCCCCACTTTGCCTTGACTTCCCAAATCACGCAATAATGACTCATCCTCCGTTCCCGTTGCTTAACTTGTTTTCAATGATTACCGCCTCGATCAATATTATCTTCATATCGATTTTCTTCCGTCCATTTAAATCGTCATACTCATGCACGCCTCGATCCTCCTCGATCACTGATCTCCACGCTTTGCTGACTCCAAAACTGTTCTTTCAACTGATATCCTCGAACGGACTCCTCCACTGACTTTGATGCTTCTGAATCTCTTCACTAACTCTGCAACTAATCCGTCTTGATTTCTTCTGCCACTGATATCCGCTCAGCTGCTGAAACTCTACTGACTCACTTGCAGGCTCAGGTCAAACTGCTTCCTGTAACACCATCTTGTCTCTAGGGTTTGGGTTCGGTCTCGTGTCCACGTCAAATCGTCCATCACGTCCTACAACAACCATCTCAACAACACTGGAACGGTTAGACCTCTTTTAACTTAATCCCGATATCACTTCCTCATAGAAATATGGTTACTTAGTCATGTACCTTACGGTCACACATGGCTAAATAACAATATCCTATCATTCCGCTCAATCTCGAATAAGTTTTCTAAAAAACCGCTTTATCAATTCTGAGCTTACCAAAAACAATTCTACCCAAGCAAACCAAACGATCTCGCTAATGAAAATCAAAAATCACTTTCTAGCAACCTAGCGATTAAACGAAATGCAAAAATTCAAAATCAACAACTACCAATCTAGCGAGCAATCACATCAATTAACAATTCTAATACCCTAGCAAGGCAATCAATCATACACAATCAATCAAGCAAATCAGCGATTGCAGTCGTCTCTCAAGGTTCTGATGGAAACCGTCTGCTCGGACCATCATCTATTTTCACATCGTAACTACATTGCATTCACAACCATCATGAGTATGCAATATAACCACTCCGCTACTCAAAACGACAACCGAAATACTCCACCTCCGCTATGTAAATAAAATATCTATTCACCGCATAGATTTTAGATACGTAGGTCCGTCGGAGTCTACATACTAGCGGTTCCCAATCTGTTCCAAAAGAAACACCGCTACACACGACCGATATACACACATCAAAAAGCGAGTTAGAGCCCTTACTTACCTGGGCCTAATCTACTTCCTAATCTCCAACATGAGTGGTACAACTCACGTTGATCCTAACCGACAGGTGCGTTAGGAGGATGGAATGAGTGCGGTGGTGGTGGCGGAGTGACGCGGTCTCGATCATGACACGAAAAGAGCGTAATGCACTTCTCGGCCGACAGGAGATGTGCTGGTGGTGACGACAACTGATACTCCCGGGAAACAACAGTGGTAATGATGGAATAACATCCGGTGGCGGTGGCTACTGCCAAGTGACCCCGAACTCCTGAGTCTCCGATAACTTGATCACCATGTCATCGGGGATGAATATCGGCAATGCACGCTCTGCTGACGGTGATACTTCGGATGTGGTTGTATCATTAGGTGGCCTCGGAATGAGTGGGGCGGTCAGCTGGCTCGACACTGGTAATTACATGCTCCGGAATAGGCTTACAAAATACAGGAGTGCTCTGCAGACTGGGAGTATGGCCCTTGACTATCTGAAGTAGACTCAATCGACTCACGGTCCTCCCCGCTGATATCGCTCATCATGTCGTCGCAAACCACACACACACACCAATCCTCCTAGGACAACGCTGATGTGTGTCTGCACCAAACATAAAACAGTTAGTACAATCCTAGAAAATTTTCTAATTTACCCAATTCCCCGGTTTGACGGACGCGACTCGGATTCCTAATGGTTGCATTGGCGACACATTTTGACTCGATAAAACATTGAAAATTTTAAAAAATCGAAATTTTCGAACCCATGACGAACCATGCTCTGATACCACCTTTTGTAACGCCCCCTTCCCGTTTTCCGCTGACCGACGAGCTGACCGGCCAACAATCAAACAAGAACATGACCGATCGAACCCGAGCAGTCATACAAGAAGAGTTTGTCACAATACGAAAGCTAGAGACAGTTCGGTTTGAGTCAATGGCTCGAACCAAACCATCCTTGACTCCGTTTACCTTGTTTCCACGATACAAAGCTTTTCAACTTGTACCGTTTCCACGAGTTGTGTTCAGTTCGGACGAAACCGTATATCAGGGAATTATTCTGTTTTATTATTTTAAAAATATAAATCTTATTCATAATAATATACGGTATAATATAAAACATTAGCGAGCGCTCAAGAAATCCGCAAACGAAAATAATGTCAAAATGCTTCACAACCGATACCCAATGCCAACCTGAGACAACTCTGAGTGTCCTACGCGTCCGCCGAGCTATGCCAAACTTGAAAAACCAAAAAAGAGTCTATTGAGTAATCTAAGATTACCCAGTGAGACGACTCCAAACTAAAGGCTGCTATCAATCTAATAATCCCGCCCAAAAACCCAAAATAACAATCAAGTATAAATCGCTGGTCACGTGCTACCAAGACGTGACGAGCTCCACAACACACAAGCAATCAAATATCAACACAACAACACGGAAGTAACCAAGGGAATCGAGAACATTGCGGCACATGCTCTCGATTAGACTCGATCTATCTATCACATCTCTAACGCAATCTCCACACCATCTGGGCCCACTTTGCGAACTCGGTGATTTCCACGGGAACACTTAGCTGCCGCCACGGTAGCTAAAACCTCCCACGACTCCTAGGCGATAACACGAAGTCCAACGGCTAGGACACCGTTCTCCGTCCATCGATACGCGGTGACTCAGGCTACCCCTAGATAACCCAAGTTTCCATGCAGTCCGGCCCTAGGACGCGACCCCGTATTCTCCGGACCACACACCTACAGACGTCACTCCGTAGGTTAACACCTGCCAGAACCACTACCGAAGGTACGTGAACTGACCAGGTTCTCAACTCCCGAGGATCCAATCGGGCAGGAAGTACCGAAACGCCATCTCTAGACTTGCGGGATCTAACGCGCCCTATAGAGTCCTAATAACAGTAATGTAAACAAGCAGACTCACTGGGACTCTATCACGCAATACCAACAAGGTCAAATAGAAACACTATCTTAATCCCCAATCCATCCCGAAAGTCCTATCACCAACCTCCACACCACCCAAACTTACTCGGTCCCACACCATAGTAAGTATCTACAGTACAGTCTACTCGGCCCAACACCGAAGTAGATAAACAATCACATAATCAATCACAACACCACACAAAAAATTAACTAGGTTATTCGCTTTTTAATATTTCCTTAACGTTTACTCATTCAGTCCGCTACCTTGGGATTAGTGGATTACTAATCCCGTAGACGGCTCATCAATCACATCACTTCTTATCACTTCCTAAGTTTCTTTTAGTAAGTCCTCGATCTGTCGGTTTAGAGTTAGTAAAATTACTAACTCCCCGACATCTCATTATTCATTAACTTTCATTCATTAATCCATTCCGTTATTATATTCTAAGCGTGTTATGTCATTTAACCGTATTTTAATCAACTCATAATTTTCCGTATATAGATTCATTTAGATACGTTCTTAAATACTTATATATGCATATACGTCCTAGCATGCCATTCTATATGTATGCATCACCCAATCAAGTAATCAACGAACTATTAATGCAACACCCAATCAAGCAATCAACGAACTATCAACGATTAGCATGCATCTCTTAACCTAACCGTTTAATTAATTAACCGAGTTATTAATCAACCTAGCCATTCTAACCAATTCAATCAATCGGGTATGCAACCTAAACTAGGGGTTTACCAATTCCGGGTCTATATGATTCTAACTAAATGCAACACAGAATTTAGCCGACTCACAGTGTTATTATGATGACGGATGGATGGATTGACAGAACTCCCGAGACCCGAACTAAACCTGCTGATACCCCGAACCCTTCCCGAACCGTTGACTCGCTTTGACCCGACCTTGACCCGCTCTTGACCGTACCGTTGACCGAATGATTCTGATGGAGCCTCCAGACCATCTTTTCTCTCTTCATTCTCTCTCCTCCGGTTCTCTCTCTCCTCCTTTGCTTTCTCTTCTCCGGTCTTCCTCCATCTCTCTCTCTCTTCCTCTTCTCCATGCTTCTTCTTATCATCTCTCACGCTTCTCTTCTTCTTATCCTCTCTCTTCTCTCACGTTCTCCTCCTTCTTCTCTTCTTTTCTTACGCTTCTTCTCTCTCTTCTCTCTCTCCTTGATGCTTCTCCTCTCTCCATCTTTTTCTTCTTCATCTTCAAGCTTCACACTTCTTATCTCTCCATATTCTTCTTCTTCAAGCTTCACGCCTCTTCTCTTCTTCTCTCTTCTTCTTCTCTTCCTCCGGCTCCTTCTTTTTCTTCTTCTTCTTCCTCCTCCAACTTCTCCTCCGGTCTTCTTCTTCTTCTTCTTCCTCTTCTTCTTCTTCTCTCCTTCTCCACGCTTCTTCTCTCTCCCTTCTTCTTCTTCTCACGTTCTTCTCTTATTCTTCTCTCTCTCTTCTTCTTCTTCTCACGTTCTTCTCTCTCTCTTCTTCTCTTTCTTCTTCTCTCCTCCTCCGGCTTCTTCTTCTCTCGGCTCCTCCTCCTCCTCCGACTTCTTCTTCCTCAGACTTCCTCCGGTCTACCTCTTCTTCTCCTCCTCCTTCTTCTTCTCCTCCGGTCTTCTTCTTCTTCTTCTTCTCTTCCTCCGGCCTTCTTCTTCTTCTTCTTCTCTCTCACGCCTCTCTCCTTCTCTTCTCTCTTTCTCTATGTTGTGTTGTTGATGGGATGAAGAAATGAGAAGAGCAAGGCCCTTTATATAGGAAAGTGAAGTAACTTTGGTGTGTGACATTTGTCACTCTCCTTCTTCTCCAATGGACACCACATCAAGGTAGGTGGTGGCATCAAGTCTTGACAGCTTCCCCTTCCTCTCTTAGCCACAGCCACGCCAATTTCCAAGACATAGAGGTGATTTAGTGTATTTCTTTGCCATATGTCCTCTCTTCCTTCCTTTACTTCTTCTCCAAGTTTCCACAACATGTGTCATTTCTTCTAGAAAAAATAGGTGGCGCCTAAGGAGTTCTCACACTTGTCTCTTGGAGGTTTAATCTTGCCAAAGCCATTGTACCAAAACGTTTCTAGAAGATCCTCAATCCCGAACCATTCCGACGTACCGATATTACCATTTTTCGTGCTTAATATTTTATAAAATCCTTAGCGGCTTCTATAAATCCACCAAGCCCTATTTTCAGATTCTAGATGATTTTAGATGAATGTAGCAATTTGAATCACTCCGTTTAGACACTCGTAGCTCCGGTTATGGATTTTACAAGTTGCTTCGGTTTTGTCGGTTTCCATTACCGACAAACCGTTAAAATCAATGAAACTCTGTAGCCTCTGAAATAAACCCTCCAAGATTCTTTTGAAGATATTATACTCTTTTAGATGAATTTAGCAAGTCGTTTCACCTCAATCGGACTCCCGTAGCTCCCGTAAGGATTTTACAAGTTTTATCGGTTATATCGGTTCCCTTCCCTGATAGTCCGTAAAACTCGTTTAATCTCCGTTTCTTCCACGTCTGGTCTTCTAAATGTTCTTTATGACCAAAAAGAAGAACATTTTGCCCGTCTCCACTTCCGGCTCGCATTTTGGTAAAATTACCAAAATGCTCTTTATCTTATGAAAATTACGAAAAATGCCCTCTGTTAACTTCTCTGCTGTCCGTTGACTATTTCTTAGAACAGGATATTACAGTGGCCCTTCTGACCACATCGGAAACAGGGAAGACCGGGCGGTGCATGCTGCGCTGCATTCCTCGGGCAGTACTTGGAGATATGACCAGGCTGACCGCAGTTGAAGCACACTGATGCTCCCTTGAACGAGTTTGATGATCCTTGGGGTCCCTTGCCTTTGTCCTTGAAACGATGGTTTTGTCCAGAGTGTCGGCCCTGCTGATTTGATGATTTTCCGCCTTGGTTTGAGTGGAAGTTTCCCCGCGTTGCCCGTTCTGCTGATAACCCGATTTCTACGCTTACTGCTTTCTCCACCAAGTCCGTGAGGCTTGAGAAGTTCCACACCGCAAGTCTGCTTTCTAGCTCGGGTCGAAGACCGAATAGGAAATTGGTGATCATTGCCTCCTCATCTCCATTTTTATTCCCCACGTAACGCTTAAGTCGCATGAATTCGGATTCGTACTCTCGAACTGACTTACTTCCTTGCTCGAGATTAGCAAATTCCCTCTGTAGTCGATGCTTTGATTCCGGAGTAAAGTACTTGCGCTCAAATTCCTCCTTGAACGCTAACTAGATTTTCACCATGTGTCCCACTTGGGCTTCTCGGCTCTCCCACCAGTCGGCTGCATCTCGGTCCAGATAGTAAGCTCCCACGCTCAGCTTGTTGTCCTCCGGGCATCTTGTAGCTTTGAAATTTTTCTCCATCATTCGGATCCATCGATCATCGACCAAAGGGTCAGTTCCACCAGAGAAGTGCGTAGTTCCCATCTTCTTCATGGAGGAGATCAAAGATAGAAACGGTGGACGCGTAGTTGCATCGGGTGTTGTCTGTGGTGATTGCATGGCTCGCGTCATTACTTCGTGAAGCATCTTCAGGGTATGCTCCGGGTTTACGTCATGGCCTCCCACCGCATTCTGATCATCCTTTGGCATTTCTTCTCGACGATCATTGCTAGATCCAGTGTCTTCAATGTCCTTTTCCGCCGATTCTTGCGTCTGGTCTGCATGTCCTTCCTGGTTGCCTGGATTCTCCGGTGACTTAGATCTTTCGAATGATTCCTCGTGTCCTATTCCTCCGCGTTCCGAACCCCTTTCGGACCCCACACCATGCCCGCCACTACCGATTGCCCAGTCCTCCATCTGCATCATAAACGGGTAAGTGACTAATTCCTAACTAAACAGGACGTGGCCGGGTTCCTAATGTCTCTTTCACGATTCAAATTTGACTTGATAAAACTGAAAACACATGTTGTGTGAGCATGATCGGAACCATGCTCTGATACCACCTGATTGTAACGCCCCTGTTCCGCTTTGACCTTAGTCAACCGATGACCAACAATCAGACAAGAACATGATCACCGGTTTTCCTTAGTCGGGACCAGAGCCGTCACATTTTTACCGTGTTTGACTAATCCGGTCCGGCTTAACAACTTTCGTTATCAAACTGAACTGAACTATTCAATTACACGTTTCCCAAATTTGACTAAAGCGTTGCAACTTTAATAAAATTTGGTAGTATATTAGACCACGGATCTAATATAAACAACATACTTATACGAATATAAAACATTATTTATTTAAAATGTGCGGAAGTACAAAATAGGTCCATGTACATTATTTATTTAAAACTTATTACAAACATTACTTGAAAGTTTCGCTGTGAAAGAGACGTCGAGTCTAAACCGGTTGGCCTAACGTCCCGCGTTCCGCTACTCCTAAGGGTTACCTGAAAAAGATGAAAAGAGAGGGGTGAGCGTTCTATTATCGACCCAGTGAGTTGAAATTCCCCAACTAATAATGTAACTTTCCGTCTACCCAACCCAACCCCAAACACAAGCAATGACGGAATGCTACGCAAGCAACCCTAAATAGCTGAAGCACTAAAGCAATGATTAAACTATATGCATGTTACGGGCCCTAAATATCGTCATTCCCTCGGAATACTTGCCCCGTCACCAGATAGGTTAACAGTAGTAATTCCATGACTCTTACTCATAAACACGAAGTACCACGAGTAAGACACCGTTCTCCGTCCATCGATACGTGGTGACTCGGACTACCCCTAGATAGCCAGAGCTTCCATGCAGTCCGGCCCTAGGACATGACCCCGTATTCTCCGGACCACACACCTACCGGCGTCACCCAGTAGGTTAACACCTGCCCGCAACATGACCCGAGAGTGCGTGAACTGGCCGGTACGCTCCCGAGGATCCATCGGGTAGGGAAGCCGATATGCCTACTATCTCTCCATGTCACTAACACATCAAACAAACTATCAAACATACCACATCACAATAATCACAACAATTAATCACATAACATCTCATCAAGCAATCATTCATTACTATTTCGTTACTTAGTAGTTTTTCGTATTTTAATCACTCGTTCTTTATTTGGTTATCAATCAATAGCATACTATATAGTAATATCAACCGCATTATTACTATAATTCAATAACAATCTCACTTAACAATCAACCAAGCATAGTCATCACATCAACGCTAACACTTATTATTATATACTAATCAAACCGACACTAATTACAATCCTTACGCCGGACTATAACTTAATGTCAGGAACCTGCGGAGCAACAATATATTAATCAAACAATTAACCCCAACTCACCGATACTCTGTCGTGGTTGACCCCGAACCTCCAGACCTTCCTTTAACCCGCCTAGAACGGAAGAGAAGGTCTGTACTTGGGATGAACGTGGAAAATTTCCGTTTAGGAAATATTTCCCCACTCCTCCGTCACTAACCGAACTCTTCACTACTATCACTCTCTCTCCTCCTTCTATCTCCCTCCGGCTCCTCCTTTTTATTCTCTCCGGCTTCTCCTTCTCTCGGCTCCTCCACCTCCTCTCGGCTCCTCCTTCTCCTCCTTCTTCTGGCCGCCTCCTTCTTCTTCTCCTTCTTCCCTTCTCCCTCTCTTCTTTCTCTCTTCCTTACCACTCTTGTTGAGAGGTGTTTTTGGTGTGAAGAGAAGTGAGGGGTGGAGGCTTCTTTTTATAGCCAAAGTGAAGAGATCTCCACCTTCCACTTGTCTCCTCTTCCTCTCCATCTTAAGCCACGACCTCTCCACCAAAAACCATCCACAAACAATGCATTTGATCACACACCATCCATTTGTAGCCTTATCCATGCAACCCTTAGATTGATGACAACACATCTTTTCGGTTCATGCACCTAAGAAACTTCTAAAATTCTTGGGCTCAATTTCGTGGCCCATGCTTCATTCTGAGCTGGATTTAGGTCCAATATCAACTTAGAAATTAGCCTTAAATACCCTAGTTCAATCCCAAGCCCCAAAGAATTTATTTTGAATTTGTAGTCACTAATTAGCCCTTAATGGTCTAAAATTAATAATTTAATCTAGGGATCCAATCTTGACAAATCCTTTTAACCATAGCTTCAACATATAATAATGGAGTTGTGGTTAAAATTGCATGATTTTTAGTGGCGTCTAAAGGGTTTTTCAACTCGCCCGAACATTTTATCGGTTTCTCGGAAATACCGGTTATTTTCTGAAAATTCCCAAAAATTTCCAAAAATAGCTCCAATGAATATCTTAGAAAGATAATTCATTTATTATTGATAAAAATACCATTACATTTTATAATACTATTTTATCAACTTCCGAGATCGGGATATCACATGATCCATCGTTTACTCTTTTCTCAGACATGATCAGAAGCTGCAAGCTGCATGAACCTCCATCTTATGGCAACAACATGACATGGGATGGTACGAGAGGATACCATTACGTGCAATTCCGTTTAGAAATGAGATTTAAAAACAAAGAATGGTTCAGAAGCTTCCCGGTTTCCAACCAAACCTTTTTGGGAAATAGAGGGTCTGATCATCCTCCAGTGTTACTAAGGTTATTAGCCTCTAAAGATCAATACAAAGGAAGTTTCAGATTTGACAAGAGGTTCTTAAATAAACCTGAAGTAAAGGAAACCATATCTCAAGTATGGTCAAACTAACACATCGGCAGAAGGGAATTAGTTTCAGACAAGTTGAGGGATTGTCGTAATGCATTAAGTCGCTGGAAAAAGACGAATTCTATGCACTCCTTAGACAGAATGCATCAGCTTCAGATCGATCTTGAAAAATAACAGTCTGCAAATTTACCCAGAGTTGCAATGATCAAGAACCTTAAAATCTATTTGGTTGAAGCTCATAAAGATGCGGAAACATTCTGGAGGCAGAAAAGCAGAGAAAAACACAGACAAGCACTACAAAAAATATGGACATCAATAGCACTTTAGGATAGCACGATTTCACTAACTGCTATTAAAGAAGATATGTTTAATCAAGATACTTTATGATAGCATTTTATTAATGTTAAGCGATAATTTTACTAAGCGGGAAACAAAAAATAAGTTTTGGAGCCTTGTTTTTTAATAGGCGCTAACACTTACCAAATAATTTTTTTATCTTCATAGTTTCTGGCTTTGGCTTTGATAGGGGTCTAGTTTTAATCCTATTCTACTGCAAGTGCACAGTCAAGTGATTGTAGTATATAGGGTATCGAATCCACAGAGACTCCGGTTTCGATAGATCAAGAACAGTAGAGATTTAAAACTAAGAAGAAAGCAATGTGAAGTAACTAAAAGTAATGCGAGAAAGTAAATAAGTAGCAGGATTATCGGTTGTGAAAGCAGTTAATTAAGGGCGCTAAGTCTAGGGCGTTCTCAGGAAATCAGACAAGCAGACAAATCATTCAGTAAGGATCTAATTAAGCTCAGTTCTAGAACTCAAAACACGGATATAGAATTAACCAACTGTCGTTGCGAGAATTCTCTAAGTCTAAGTGCAGCAATCCAAATTCCTTTGCAATTACTAACAGATTAAACCAGCATTAATTCCAAGTTCGATATGTTCACAATTAAACTAAACCAAATTCCTTTGCGAGAAGTTTAATTGCTCAACCTAAATAGTTCAGATTCTAAACCACACTTTCGTGTCATATTTAGCAACCTAAGATCTAGATTCTAAGTGATCAGGTTAGAACTAGCATTAAACACAATTTAGATCGAAGAACAGATAAGTTATGAATCCTTAACTGTATTAAACAAGTCTAGCAAGTCATGAAATCCTTAATGAGAAACCCTAAACCTAACTATGAATCTACTCAGACATAGAAGATGTAAACATAATCAATGAATAATTAGATATCATAAAAGAGATTAAACAAGTAAAGGGGTTCGAAATCTTCTCCAAAATAAAGGTGTAGTACAGGATCAGATCAGCCCCAAAATCTCTAAAAACTCTCTTCTCTAAATTATGAATGTTGTATGTAAAATAATGTCTAAAACCTAATTAATATAGCTAATCACGTCTTGGGGCTTCTGTGTAATATTCTTGAACTTCTGGGATTTTCTGCAATATTCAATAACTTCATAAACCTCCGAGATCTGGCCCATTCGCGTAGTGCATCGACCGTTGCATGATGTGCATCGATCGATGCAGATCCCAAAACTGGACAGTGAGCTCTATCTCTCGGACCAAATCTCCAAAACGCTCCAAATAGTTCCATAATCACCACTTTTGCTCCAAACGTGCGTGTACCTAAAAAACCTGTAAAAGACTCTAAAGAAACACAAATAGACTCTAAAATACACTTATATCATGGTCTAAAACTAGTAAAAACCATGATATATCAACTTTCCCACACTTAGCCTTTGCTTGTCCTCAAGCAAAACAAAGAACTAGAATGTAGTGAAGAGGTTTGAAAACTCTTCAGAAACTCTTTTCATCGTTGAAGCAATAACAATCAGATTCCTCTTAGTAATTCACATGAAAGATTTCACCTGCAGACATCAAGACCAACATATACTTCCCCCACACTTTGCAACTGTCCTAAGTAAACTCCACAATCACATTCACGCATTCAAATTCTCCCTACTGACTTCTGCAAGTATTTAAGTGCGGTCTCACCTAAGGAGTATCGATCTAAGGGCACATGGACTCTTACCTTGCCAACTCTAGACCACCATACTATCTTTCTCTGGTCCCTTTCTTCTCTTTTCCCTTCCTTAACAACTGATTTTTCCCCACTGGGTATCATTTTATTTTTTTATCAGTGTTCTTCCCGTTTTGGGGTGTACTTTGAACACATTCCATGGATCGCACAGGAGGTAATAGTGGTAGCTACCACTCCCGTGACCACTTCGGAGTTACTAACTCATCCTCAGTTTATTAATCTTTTTTTTTTACTTTATGGAAGGGGAGAAGGGAACCAAATAGGACAGGTTAACAAGCTGTGTCAGAACTAACAAAGGAATCCGACTCAAGGTATACCAAGCCCTTAGGTGAGAAAATTAAGTCAGTATTAAGTTTGAAGTCAGTATAAGGATCCTCTGATACCTTAAGCGATGTGGGTGTCCTCAGTAGGCTGATCCGTGTCTGAGTTTTCTAATAGTCATAGATCATATGCAAACTAGTCCCAATGGTTACTTAAGTTCCTGCAAGTGCTATTAATCTTCTCAAAAAGTCATTGTTTCTTACTTAAACTGTTTTGACTCTAAAACCAAAAATTTGAAAAACGGACTGACTCTTAAGAAAACAGAAAACTAATGTCTGTAGCACCTCCCCCACACTGTCCCCAGTAGTGTCAAGCGAAGGATTGGTTAAAAGAAAGAAAAATTATGTTAATGGATGACTGAGTTCTGTCTGATTTTACCTCTGTCGCACCTGCATCGACCGTTGCACATAGTGCATCGACCATTGCTGGGCGATTTTCGTTAGTGGTCGATCGTTGCTCAGGACCGCAACGATCGCTTCAATGCGATTTTGATCGTGTTGTGACGATCGACACAATGGTGTGTCGATCGACGCACTGCGAATTCTCGAGACCTGCATAACAAAACTCACCAAAAACAGAAAGAAAACGTAAAATCCTATAAAAACACTAAAATTAAAATGCAAAAACGAAAACAGTGGGTCGCCTCCCACTTAGCGCTTGTTTAAGGTCATTAGCTTGACCGGATGAACAAGATTTTTAGGCACCAAGAGATCTTGACAGAGACTTTGATTGACCGGATGAACAAGATTTTTAAGCACCAAGAGATCTTGACAGAGACTTTGATTGTCTCTGTTCAAGTCTCCTCATCCATGGCGGCGAGTAGGCCCAGGATCCAAAATCACAGTATCGCTTGGCTACTTATCATCTCCATCCATGATGGTGAATGTCTGCCCATCTATCAGCGGCTTGCGCAGCTTATCTATCTCATAATACAGTGGCTCATCTCCCAGGTGGAGATCAATCAGACTGTGCCTAACATCTATCACTGCTCCTGCTGTAGCCAAAAATGGTCTCCCTAGTAGCAACGCGTCATCAGGATCACTGTCATACTTCAGCACTAAGAAGTCTGTTGGAACCAAGTAGTTTCCAACTCTCACCGGGATGTCCTCAAGGAGTCCTTCTGGAACTCTTATAGACTGATCAGCTAGGACAAGAGAGGTCCTAGTAGGCAAAAAATCCAGCATACCCAGCTTCTCTGCCACAGAATATGGCATAAGACTTCCAGCAGCTCCCAGATCACACAGAGAACGCCTAAAACTATCCTCGAAGATAGAACAGCTCAGCACAAAGACTCCAGGGTCAGGCAGCTTCTTCGGGATTTTGGTTAACAGCATATCACTTATCTGTTGAGGAACCACAATCACCCAACCTTTCAGCTCTTCATCCATAGGCAGCATCTTTCTTAAGTACCTTTGCACACAAGGATGATAAGGTGGATCATCAGATGATGGAATTTCTTCCAACTCTTCACCAATCTCTCTCAGCTGCTTAAGCTTTTCAATCTCTTGCTTAATTACTTCAGACACTGAAGGATATAGTCTAATGGATTGTGCATAAATCTCCTGCTGAGTAATCTCAGACACTCCAGGGAATAAACGATCAAGCTCTAAATCTGCATCAATGCCATCAGAATCCTGCGAGTCTGTCTGTTCACGACCTGCAACGACCGACGCTAAGGGTGCAACGATCGATGCAACACTGTTTTCACAGATTCTACCCGAGAGATTTTCCTCAAAATCCGAATTTTCGGCCTCTTCTACCAACTCAGCTGTTTTCAACTCAAAATCTTCACCTTGCGTTGATCCATCATCAATGTACACTGACCAGGCTTTAATATGAGTTTCCGCTACTCCTTTTCCTTTCACAGAACTTGAGATTTGGCTCACCTGAGTGTCCAATTGCCTCACATGAGTACTCAGAGACTCAAACTTACTACTGAGATCTTCGCAGACATCATCTAACTTCTTATTGCAGTCCAAAGCAATTTGTGTCTGTCCCTCCAGCAGCTGTTCCATCATTGCCTCTATCTTACTCTCATGAGTGCTAGCAACAGGAGGTGTCTGGTAAGAAGAAGATCCATAAGTCCTCTGATTACCTTGTCCAAAAGGCTTCTGGAATCCGCTAGTCTGTCCAAAGCCAGAAGAGTTTTGATTGCTGTTGAAAGCACTCTTCTGTCCTCCACCAAAGAACTTGTTCCCAGACTGATACCCAAATCTGTTCCCTTGAAAACCAGATCCTCCAACGTAGTTCACGTCCTCTTCTTGGTTCTCTTCCTCAGCTCCTAAAATCTCAACATCCTGAGCAAAATGCACTCCCTTTTTCGCAGCCAAGACATTGCACACAGTGTCCAGCTTAGATCTAATATCAGCTATCTCCAAATTCTCTACTTTTCCACCGGATCTCTTCCTCCTCTCATCAGTAGACTTGCAGCTATTGCTGCTCACTAAGTTCTCAATAAACTGCTTAGCTTGTGCAGGAGTCCTGGTGTTAAAATTTGCATTGCTAGAGTTATCCAGCGCAGTCTGATATGGAAGATCTATGCCCCTGAAGAAGATACCTAGCAATGTGACCTCAGTAAATCCATGATGTGGGTAGTCACGCTGGTACTTCTTGAATCGCATCCAGGCAGCTTTTAGAGGCTCCACAGGACCTTGGGAGAATGTCAGAATGTCCTGTCTGGACTTATCGGAGCGCGCATCATCGTAGAAATGCCTCAGAAACTCACTCTTAAGAGCATCCCAAGTAGTAAACTGCCCAGGTGGCAGTTGCTTTAGCCATGCAGCAGCGTCTCCAGTGAGACTGTGTGGAAAGAGCTTAAGAAACAGATAATCCTGGCACACTCCATCATACTTCATGCCAATGATTATATCCTCGAACTGATCGATGTGATCCATAGGCTGCTCCGATGGATGACCATGGAAAGCATTCTGTCTCATCAGCGAGTAGTAGATGGTTTTGATCTCAAAATCGTTCCTCTCAAAACCAGGAGGTACTAGAGCTGACCGGTTGGCATGAAACTCATCCGGACAATTGTAGTCAGCCAAAGTCCTCTCATGGATCACCATCTGTCTACCTTGGGCCTGTCCTTGGCCTTGCGCCTCCGGTTGTGGTTCAGGTTCCTCAATATCCGGGATCACATGCCCCTCAGCATCAATCCTTTGCCCAACAGCATTGTAAGGATTGTTTTGCGGATCTCTCAGGGTACCTTGAGCATCGGCTATCAGAATCAGTCGTTCACGTTGTTGGGATAGTGTCCTGAAATCACACTTATACTCACTCCTGTGATAGTTGTGTGTCGAGATCAGACATTCGTATAATACTGGGCGTTTGCAATGCTTTGCTAGAAGCCTCTTGCAATCTGTAGGTCGTGGACTTACTGCCAGTATTATATGATCTTATAGGGTCACACACCTAAGAGAACTGGAAGCTACGACATGGGAATGATCATTGTGGCAATGATCATATTATGTGTATTGAAATACACATAAGAATCGATATAATGGTGTTGTGTCGATCGACACAGCTTGTGTGTCGGTCGACAAAGTTCGGATTTTCCGAACAGGCTTTTCGGGTTATGGCTTAATTGAGTCTGGCCCGTTAAGCAAGTTTAGGTCGAATAAAATCAGTTTAGTTCGACCTAAACGATAGAGCCGTCCAGTTTTCTTGAGAGAAACACTTGACACACCAGACACCATCGATCCCCATTGATCCTTCACTAGCATCCCGTTTCCAGCGAGCGTGCGTGTGTATCTGGTAGAGGCAAAGCGTTGCGTTGCTCCACTGATCTCGTTCACCATCTCTTCCGCTGCCAAAAGGTAAGAACGAGGTTGGTTCTAAATTTCAATATAACAAACCCTAGATCCATCGGGATCCAACAGTGGTATCAGAGCATGCTTAGGGTTTAGCTATTGAATTTGTTGCAAAATAATTCGAATCCTGATGTTGTTGAATTGATTTTTGCATGTTCAAATCGTGTTTTCATATTATATTCTCGGTTTTGTTCCTGTTGAAAAGACGAAGAATTGATGAAAACGCACTGTGTCGATCGACACAAAGCGTGTGTCGGTCGACACGCCGCGGCGCAAAATATAAAATTTTAGGGTTTTTCGCAGGGTGTCGATCGACAAAAAGCGTGTGTCGGTCGACACAGAGCGAAAACTCGCGAATAAAATTTAGGGTTTGTCGCACAGTATCGATCGACACAAAGCGTGTGTCGGTCGATACAAAGCGAAAATCCGTAAATAGTTCTAGGGTTTCGATCTGAGATCGAGTACCCGTTATCGTGTTGCGTCGATCGATACACTGGGTGTGTCGGTCGACACAGGCAATGCGATCAGATAGATCGGTTCAATTGGATTGGACCGGTTATCTAGCTCGGTTAATTTTATTAACCAAATTGATTCTGGTTTGATCATATCGATCGACACACAGTGTGTGACGATCGACATGGACCATTAAACCGAACTGGTTCAATTGAATTGAATCGGTTAAGTAAATTCGATCCGGTTTGACCGGTTATCGAAGAACGGTTTAAATATAGTTGCATCGATCGATACCAATAGTTGGCGTCGATCGACACAACGTCCGCGGACTTGTTGGTTTGACCACAAATTTGCATGAACCAGAATAATTTAATCCTAAAAGTATTAGATGAATCTAATCTTAACAAAACTAAATGTTTTAATTAAAAGTTATTATTTTTTGATATATATAGTGAATATAAATCAAGATAAGATTAGTTCTTTTCCTCAACTAAATATCAAGTGATCTTGATGTCTTGCCCGATCTTGTCTACTGTCAAAAACTCATAAAGTTGTTGGGTATCCTTGGAGTCCTTGGTATCCACAGCAAAATGAGTAAGGCAGGTGGTCAGTGACAGACTTGCAGTGCAACTGTCAGTGATCACAAGACAGATAAAAGATTGGTTATACTTGACTGGGCTGTCAGAAGTTCTGGGCCCAGAGACATCAGAGTGGATTGGACATAGTTTGTCTTGTTCACGACCAAGAGTTGTACTGAGTACAATTAGCAATGATTTGCTTACCTAGATAACTAAAGCTTGAGTAACGGCGAGTCGCCCACTCGAATTTTAGTAATCTGAGGATCTTGGATCATTGTATTCATATGAGGAAACATAGTTTGAATACAATGCGAGTTTTCTTATTAGATAAGAATTCTCATTCCTTGTGCTTTATAACTAAAATCTACCTTTTGTTTGAATTACAGCTATGTCTGTCTCAAATCACATCAACACTTTCTCACTAAGATCCGTCCTTGAGAAGGACAAGCTAAATGGATCTAATTTCTTGGAATGGTATCGGAACCTGAGAATAGTTCTCAGGCAAGAGAACAAGGAATATGTACTAGAAAGAGTTCTCACCGAGAGGCCACGTTCCAATGCTCCGCAGACAGAAAAGAATGCTTGGGATAAGCATTCAGCGGATGTCAAAGATGTTAATTGTCTAATGCTGGTGACTATGAACTCTGAGCTGCAGAAGCAATATGAGAACGTGTTGTCACCCATTGAGATGATTAACAGCCTGAAAGCTTTGTTTCAGGAGTAAGCTCGCACAGAGAGATACCAGACGGTCAAATCTCTCATGGATTGCAAGCTGGCTAAGGACAGTCCAGTAAGTCCTCATGTCCTTAAAATGATGGGTTACATTGATAACCTGGGGAAACTGGACTGTGCCATTAGCCAGGAGCTGGCCACTGACATGATTCTGCAGTCATTGCCGTCGTGTTTTGATCAGTTCATTATGAACTACAACATGCAAAACATGACTAAGACATTGACTGAGTTGCACGGTATGCTGAAGACAGCAGAACCAAATCTCAAGAAGGCTACTCCCAGTGTCCTGATGGTACAAGGGAATAAGAGGTTTAAGAAACCTAAGAAGGGTAAGGCCCAGGTTGTCCAGGCTGAAAGTCAGGACAAGCCCAAGCCGAAACCCAAATCCGGGCCTTCTCCTGAGGATAAGTGCAACTACTGCAAGCAGTTGGGGCATTGGAAGAAAGACTGCAAGAAGTTCATGGAAGATTACAAGAAGCTGAAGAAGACGTATGACGCGTCTGATTCAGGTATTTATGTTATCGAACTTGGTATTATATCTTCTCGTTCTACTTCGTGGGTATTGGATACCGGCTGCGGTGCTCATATTTGTACTGATGTGCAGGCACTAAGAAACAGTAGGACGCTGAAGAAAGGACAAGTAGAGCTACGAGTCGGGAATGAAGCTAAGGTTGCTGCACTGGCCGTAGGCACCTACGAGTTGTCTTTACCTTCGGGCATGGTTTTAATTTTGAATAATTGCTACTATGTACCTGCGATTAGCAGAAACATAATTTCAGTTTCCGTTTTGGATTTGGAAGGTTTTGATTTTGCTGTTAAGAATAAAGTTTGTTCTTTTAATCGTGATGGTAATTATTATGGTAGCGCCCCATTAGATAATGGGTTATATATATTAAACCAAGAAATGCCTGTCTTTAACATAAATACAAAGAGGTTTAAGTCCAATGACGAAAACCCGACTTTCTTATGGCATTGTCGTTTGGGCCATATCAATGAGAAACGCATCCAGAGGCTCCATCGAAATGGGCTTCTGGGCTCATTTGATTTTGAATCATGTGAGAAATGCGAGTCTTGTTTGGTGGGCAAAATGGCTAGAGCCCCTTTCAACAAACCAAATGAAAGGGCCAGTGATTTATTGGGCCTTGTTCATACTGATGTATGTGGGCCAATGAGTACTGCTGCCAGAGGAAACTTTAAGTACTTCCTTACCTTTACTGATGATTTCAGTAGGTATGGCTATGTCTATTTGATGAGACACAAGTCAGAATCCTTTGATAGATTCAAGGAATTCAAGAATGAAGTACAGAATCAACTTGGCAAGAGTATTAAGATTCTGCGATCGGATCGCGGAGGAGAATACTTGAGCCAAGAATTCAGCGACTATCTGAGCGAGTATGGAATCGTTTCACAACTCACTCCTCCTGGAACACCCCAATGGAATGGAGTGTCGGAGAGGAGAAATCGAACTTTATTGGATATGGTTCGGTCTATGATGAGTCATTCTAATCTTCCAGTATCCTTTTGGGGATATGCTCTAGAAACGTCTGCGTTTACACTGAATAGAGTGCCATCTAAATCAGTAGAAAAGACACCACATGAACTGTGGACTGGGAACGTTCCGAGTCTGTCTTTCCTAAGGATTTGGGGTTGCGAGGCTCATGTCAAACGTTTAATCTCCGACAAGCTTGCACCCAAATCAGATAAATGCTACTTCGTTGGTTATCCTAAGGAAACCAAGGCATACTACTTTTACAACCAATCTGAGAACAAAGTATTTGTTGCTCGGGACTGTTCTTTTCTTGAGAGGGAGTTTCTCTCTAAGAAAAACAGTGGGAGTAAAGTACATCTCGAAGAAATTCAAGATGCACAGGAGACTGCCCAACCTATTGAGGAAGAGCAGCAGTTGGATCCACAAAGTTCTGTGGAACCGGCGCCTGTGGAGCCTGAAGTTCGCAGATCCGGAAGGATCCGTCACGAACCCGAGAGATACTATGTATTTCTCGTAACCAATTCAAATGATCTGATGATCATTGAAGGTGACGAACCAGCGACCTTTGCGGAAGCAATGATGGGCCCGGACTCCGAAAAGTGGCTTGGAGCCTCTAAATCCGAAATGACATCCATGTCAGAAAACCAAGTATGGTCCTTGGTCGATTTACCTAGTGGTGTAAAAGCCATTGAGTGTAAATGGATCTTCAAGAAGAAGATTGACGTGGATGGCAATGTACAGATTTACAAAGCGAGATTGGTGGCTAAAGGTTTCAAACAAATTCATGGTATTGACTATGATGAAACCTATTCCCAGTAGCTATGCTTAAATCTATTCGGATTCTTCTAGCGATTGCTGCTCATTATGACTATGAGATTTGGCAGATGGATGTCAAAACCGCATTCCTGAATGGTATTCTGGAAGATGATGTGTACATGACACAGCCTGAAGGTTTTGTCGATCCTAAAAACGCTGGGAAGGTATGCAAGCTTCATAAATCCATTTATGGGTTGAAGCAAGCATCACGGAGTTGGAATCTTCGTTTTGATGAAGCAGTAAAACAATTCGGTTTCATCAAGAACGAAGAAGAATCATGTGTATACAAGAAGACAAGTGGGAGCAAAATTGCATTTCTTGTACTGTATGTCGATGACATACTCCTCCTCGGTAATGACGTTCCGTTGCTTCAGTCTATTAAGACTTGGCTAGGAAGTTGTTTTTCCATGAAAGACATGGGAGTAGCCGCATACATTCTTGGAATCAGAATCTACAGAGATAGAACTAACAAGTTGATTGGATTGTGCCAAGACACTTATATTGATAAGGTGTTGCACAGATTCAGGATGCACGATTCCAAGAAGGGCTTCATACCAATGTCTCATGGCAAGAGTCTCTGCAAGAAGCAGTGTCCGGCGACACCTGCTGAGCGAGAACGCATGAATAGGATTCCTTATGCCTTTGCAATAGGATCTATTATGTATGCCATGCTCTGCACTCGTCCAGATGTAGCTTACGCGTTAAGCATGACGAGTAGATACCAATCTGATCCAGGTGAAGCTCACTGGACAGCTGTCAAGAATATTCTCAAGTATTTGAGACATACTAAGGATAAGTTCGTTGTGTATGGAGATAGTGATGAACTTGTGGTGAATGGATTCACCGATGCGAGTTTTCAGACGGACAGAGACGATTTCCGATCACAGTCTGGATATGTCTTCTGTCTAAATGGCGGTGCGGTGAGCTGGAAGAGCTCTAAGCAGAATACCGTAGCTGACTCCACAACGGAAGCTGAATATGTTGCTGCTTCAGAAGCGGCAAAGGAAGCTGTTTGGATCAAGAAGTTCATGACTGAACTTGGTGTGGTTCCTAGTATCTTGGAGCCAGTGGCTTTAATCTGCGATAACAATGGAGCCATTGCTCAGGCGAAAGAACCCAGGTCACACCAGAAGTCCAAACACGTTGAGAGGAAATATCATCTGATTCGTGATATTGTCAATAGAGGTGATGTGAAGATCAGCCGAGTTCCGACAAACGAGAATGTCGCTGATCCTCTAACCAAGTCACTCCCAAGGCCTAAGCATGAGAGTCATACGACTGATGTAGGCATTAGAGATCTTAAGATGTAATCTTGATTCTAGTGGGAGTTTTGGATTTTGTTTTAGTTATAATAAGACGCCATTGTAAACATTCTTTTAGAAGTGTTTAATGAAATTTGATTTCAGCATTATTTATTGTGATCTAAATAATGGTCCCAAAATAAGTTTATGACATATTATAGGTCATCAAGTTGAGAACTTGATCATGAAACCCTATAAGTTAATAAATTATTTTGTCCCTAGTCAAGGTTGTAGAATCGGGACACTGACAACCGTTAGAGACTAGATTGTGAGGTGACTGTTGGCTAAGTTTCATGGAGCCAATGATATGATTATCGCAGTCAGTCACATAGATATATGTCAGTGGACATATGATCGGACATGACCCGCTAATGAGAAGTCTACAAGATAGTAATATCTGTGTCATAAGAGGTTCTCATTACGACTATAGAGTATAGTCCTAAGACCTGAGTTCATCATGCTTTCTTGCATATGAATTGGTACATTTTGACTTTGTCAAACGTCGATCCGTAACTGGCGGCTATAACGACACTGTTCAAGTTTATCATGAAGTGTGCGTCGAAACAGGGATGGAACAAGATGGAATTTGTCCCTCCTGAAAAACGGGAGATAAATATCTCAGGGCCTATCGAAGATTGAATACTGAGAGAATGTGTGGCCGCACTCAAACGAACTGTAGTTCAGTTGTTTGTAATGTTCAGTATGAGATCAGGAGTTCGATAAACGCGATGTTGGCTTAATAAGGATGACACAAATCTTGCCTTATGCCAAATCGAGATATAGAGACAAAAGGATTATAGGAATTGATGATTCCAGTACAAGTGGGAGATTGTTGGGATAGTGTCCTGAAATCACACTTATACTCACTCCTGTGATAGTTGTGTGTCGAGATCAGACATTCGTATAATACTAGGCGTTTGCAATGCTTTGCTAGAAGCCTCTTGCAATCTGTAGGTCGTGGACTTACTGCCAATATTATATGATCCTATAGGGTCATACACCTAAGCGAACTGGAAGCTACGACATGGGAATGATCATTGTGGCAATGATCATATTATGTGTATTGAAATACACATAAGAATCGATATAATGGTGTTGTGTCGATCGACACAGCTTGTGTGTCGGTCGACACAGTTCGGATTTTCCGAACATGCTTTTCGGGGTTATGGCTTAATTGAGTCTGGCCCGTTAAGCAAGTTTAGGTCGAATAAAATCAGTTTAGTTCGACCTAAACGATAGAGCCGTCCAGTTTTCTTGAGAGAAACACTTGACACACCAGACACCATCGATCCCCATTGATCCGGCACTAGCATCCCGCTTCCAGCAAGCGTGCGTGTGTATCTGGTAGAGGCAAAGCGTTGCGTTGCTCCACTGATCTCGTTCACCATCTCTTCCGCTGCCAAAAGGTAAGAACGAGGTTGGTTCTAAATTTCAATATAACAAACCCTAGATCCATCGGGATCCAACACACGTACCATCCTTGCTCTTCTTTCTCTTCTGTTAGTCCTCTCTAGTCGTCCAAGTTCTTCAAGTCCGAGATTAACGAGGTTCAAGTTCTGATTACTTCTAGTTTCACCCGTCTGCATAAACTGTCTGTAATCGTCAAGCAACGATCGATGCTAACAGTGCAACGATCGATTAAATCTTAGAATCGCCTAGTGACGATCGACACAAAGGGTGCAACGATCGACGCTATACGAAATCGGTACCTGCGACAGAGAGAAAAAAGAGAAAAATATTAGTAACTAAAACAAAAAATAAAATCCTAGTATAAACCCTAGGTTCGAATCTATCGAAGACTCAACGGAGTCCCCGGCAACGGCGCCAAAAACTTGATAGGGGTCTAGTTTTAATCCTATTCTACTGCAAGTGCACAGTCAAGTGATTGTAGTATATAGGGTATCGAATCCACAGAGACTCCGGTTTCGATAGATCAAGAACAGTAGAGATTTAAAACTAAGAAGAAAGCAATGTGAAGTAACTAAAAGTAATGCGAGAAAGTAAATAAGTAGCAGGATTATCGGTTGTGAAAGCAGTTAATTAAGGGTGCTAAGTCTACGGCGTTCTCAGGAAATCAGACAAGCAGACAAATCATTCAGTAAGGATCTAATTAAGCTCAGTTATAGAACTCAAAACACGGATATAGAATTAACCAACTGTCGTTGCGAGAATTATCTAAGTCTAAGTGCAGCAATCCAAATTCCTTTGCAATTACTAACAGATTAAACCAGCATTAATTCCAAGTTCGATATGTTCACAATTAAACTAAACCAAATTCCTTTGCGAGAAGTTTAATTGCTCAACCTAAATAGTTCAGATTCTAAACCACACTTTCGTGTCGTATTTAGCAACCTAAGATCTAGATTCTAAGTGATCAGTTTAGAACTAGCATTAAACACAATTTAGATCGAAGAACAGATAAGTTATGAATCCTTAACTGAATTAAACAAGTCTAGCAAGTCATGAAATCCTTAATGATAAACCCTAAACCTAACTATGAATCTACTCAGACATAAAAGATGTAAACATAATCAATGAATAATTAGATATCATAAAAGAGAACAAACAAGTAAAGGGGTTCGAAATCTTCTCCAAAATAAAGGTGTAGTACAGGATCAGATCAGCCCCAAAAGCTCTAAAAACTCTCTGCTCTAAATTATGAATGTTGTATGTAAAATAATGTCTAAAACCTAATTAATATAGCTAATCACGTCTTGGGGCTTCTGTGTAATATTCTGAACTTCTGAGCTTTTCTGCAATATTCAATAACTTCATAAACCGCCGAGATCTGTCCCATTCGCGTAGTGCATCGACCGTTGCATGATGTGCATCGATCGATGCAGATCCCAAAACTGGACAGTGAGCTCTATCTCTCGGACCAAATCTCCAAAACGCTCCAAATAGTTCCATAATCACCACTTTTGCTCCAAACGTGTGTGTACCTAATAAAACCTGTAAAAGACTCTAAAGAAACACAAATAGACTCTAAAACACACATATATCATGGTCTAAAACTAGTAAAAACCATGATATATCAGGCTTCCCGACATTTCCCCTATCTTTGTTTTCTCCTAGTATCTCTCTTAACCCTAAAAATTTATTTCTTTCCTCCCTCAATCCTAGATCTAAAGCCGACTATTCTTTCTCTATTATTATATGAGATGAATTCGATGAACTACACCTGGGAATCTAGTGATGGATCTGACCAGGTTTCAGTCAAAGGCTCTAGTGGTTTCAATTTTATCGGATAATTCGAACCCTAATCTCTCACACGCGACTCCGGTGATAATCCCCTGGTCTTCGCTCGCCAAGTCGAGTTAATCTGTGCAGAAGATTAGAAAATCGAAAACTAATCCAAGGCGTGCAGTATCAAATATAATTTTTTTATATAAATCCAATTAATATACAAAAATATATAATAATAATAATAATAATAATAATAATAATAATAATAATAATAATAATAATAATAATAATAATAATAATAATCTAATTTGGCTCCGCTCGGCTACATAATGCTATTATAGATAGATCGAGTTATAGCATCTCGATATTGCTATTGTATAAGCATATATTATAACATATTAAAAACGCGTTATTGTATATTTGGAACCTCCGATAGCTTGGGATGTCTTAGCGTTTATGAAAATGCTATCAATGACATATTCTAGAATTTTTTCCGTGTTAATAATGTGCATATTTCTTGTAGTGAAGTGGTGACCAAAACACAAAGTTCTTTCACAAGTCTGTAAAAGGCAATAGAGCACGGAAGCACCTTGAACTCCTAAAGGATGATTTTGGTCAGATTCAAAGATCAGAGGAGGCTAAGGGACATGTAACAGTGCAGTATTTTACAAACATCTTTAAAAGGTCAGATGTGGATGGTTTTGATGCGCTCTTTGAAGGATTCATGCCTCGTGTTTTTGAAGCAATGAACTCTGAGCTGATTAGATCGGTTACTAAAGACGAAGTTAAGGAGGAAGTATTCTCAATCAAACCTTCAAGCGCATGGTTCCGATTGTATGACAGGCCTATTTTATCAGAGATATTGGGGGACGGTTGGTGACCAAGTAACCTCAGAAGTTCATGATTTCTTTGTTTCGGGTTGCTTTCCCCGAGAATGGAACTACACTCATCTCTTCCTTCTTCTAAAGGTCTCTCCTCCCACTCAGATGTTAGAGCTGCGGCCAATCAGTCTATGCACCGTGATTTACAATATCATCTCTAGAATCATGGTCATGAGACTTCAACCTATGCTGCCTTTCATTGTTTCTGAAACTCAGCCGGCATTCTTCTCCGATAGAATGATATCTATTAACATATTAGTCTCACATGAAGTGCTTCATGCTCTAAGAACACAATCTTCTATCTCGACAGAGTATATGGCTATGAAGACTGATATGTCAAAAGCATTTGATAGAGTGGACTGGCGATACATAATGGTGCTCCTCATTGCCTTAGGATTTCATCATAGATGGGTTGAATGGATCACGGCTTGCATCTCAATGGTGAAATTCTCAGTTCTTATAAATGATCAGCAATTTGGCATGATAGCTCCGGAAAGAGGCTTATGCCAAGGCGATCTATTGTCACCATTCATGTTTGTTCTCTGTACTGAAGGTCTCACCCATCTACTCAACCGAGCAGAAGGGATATAACAAATTAAGGGGTTACATTTCTCCAATGAAGGTCCATCCATACACCATGTGCTGTTTGCAGACGACACCCTCTTTGTCTGTAAAGCTAATGAAGATCAATGCAAGGCGATCATGGAAAATCTTAAGTGATATGAGGATGCATCTGGGAAATACATAAACCAGAAAAATCAGCCATTTCATTTGGAGCAGAAGTTTTAGAAGACGTCAAACTAAGGATCAAGGAAGTATATTTGAATCTTGGATGAGGGAGGAACATGTACTTACCTTGGACTTCCTGAATGTTTCATTGGTTCCAAGATAGAAATGTTGGCATTCATCCAAGACAAGCTCAAAGGTAGACTAATAGGATCGTTTGCTCGCTACTTATCCATAGGAGGAAAGGAAATTCTTATAAAAGCTTGCTCTTGCTCTACCAGTGTACACGATGTCATGCTTTAAACTTCCAGCCTCTACCTGTGCTAAACTCACCAATGCAATGGCATATTTTTGGTGGAACTCCTTAGAACACAAGAGAAAGATACATTGGATGAGTTGGGACATATTATGTCTCTCTAAAAAGCTGGGAGGTCTCGGGTTCAAAGACATTCAAACCTTCAATCAAGCACTTCTAGCCAAGAAGGCTTGGAGACTTCTACAATTCCCTGATAGCCTCTTTGCACGACTTTATAAAAGCATATACTTTAAAAATGATGACTTCCTCCGCGCTCATGTTGGCTCCAGACCATCTTTCGCTAGCGAAGCATCTGTTTTGGGAGAGAACTTCTGATCAAAGGTCTGAAAAGGTTTGTTGGTAACGGTAGCTCTCTATGTGTTTGGATGGATCCATGGGTTTATGATGGAACAATGCACATGCCTTGGATTAAAAACTCTCTAGTGAATATTGATATGCTGGTCAAGGACTTGGTTGATTTGCAGAATCAATGCTGGAAAAAGGAGCTACTAGTTGAGATTTTCTTCCCAAATGATGTCGCTCTGATCATGAGTCAACCTCCGGTCATAAACAAGAACGATCACTGGATTTGTGTAACGCCCCCTTCCCGTTTTCCGCTGACCGACGAGCTGACCGACCAACAATCAAACAAGAACATGACCGATCGAACCCGAGCAGTCATGCAAGAAGAGTTTGTCACAATACGAAAGCTAGAGACAATCTGGTTTGAGACAAAGGCTCGAACCAAACTATCTTTGACTCTGTTTACCTCGTTTCCACGATACGAGGCTTCATAACCTGTATCGCTTTCACGAGTTGTGTTCGGTTCGGACGAAACCGTATATTAGGGAATTATTCCATTTTTATTACTTTAAAAATATAAAATCTTATTTATAACAATATACGGTTTTACACAAAACATTTAACGAGATCCCAACAAAACCCGAAACCGAAAGTATCAGTCAAAATGCGTAAACTACAAACCGATACCCAATGCCAACCCGAGACTACTCCGAGTGTCCTACGCGCCCGCCGAGCTACACCAAACCTGAAAACACAAAAGAGTCTAATGAGTAATCTAAGATTACTCGGTGAGACGGCTCCCAACTAAAGGCTGCTAAGAATCTATTAATCCCACCCAAAACCCAAAATAACAAACAAGTATAAATAGCTGGTCACGTGCTACCAAGACGTGACGAGCTCCACAACACACAATCAATCAAATATCAATACAACAACGCAAAAGCAATCAAGGGAATCGAGAACACTGCGGCACATGCTCTCTATGAAACTCGATCTATCTATCGCAGCTCTCCACACTCCACACCATTTGGGCCCACTCTGCGAACTCGGTGACTTCCACGGGAACACTTAGCTGCCGCCACTATAGCTAAAACCTCCCACGACACCGTTCTCCGTCCATCGATACGCGGTGACTCAGGCTACCCCTAGATAACCCAAGTTTCCATGCAGTCCGGCCCTAGGACGCGACCCCGTATTCTCCGGACCACACACCTACAGACGTTACTCCATAGGTTAACAACTGCCAGAACCACTACCGAAGGTACGTGCCTGATCAGGTAACTACCCGAGGATCCAATCGGGTTGGAAGTACCGGAACGCAATCTCTAGACTTGCGGGATCTAACGCACCCTACAGAGTCCTAATAACAGCAATGTTAACAAGCAGACTCACTGGGACTCTATCACGCAATATCAACAAGATCAAACAGAACTAATATCTCAATCCCCCGTCTATCCCGCAAGTCCTATCACCAACCTCCACATCACCCAAACTTACTCGGTCCCGCACCAGAGTAAGTATCTACCAGTACAGTCTACCTGGCCCAACACCGAAGTAGATAAACAATCAATCAATCAGCGGTCTACTCGGCCCAACACCGAAATAGATAAACAATCAAGCAATCAATTGTCTACTCGGCCCAACACCGAAGTAGATACACAATCACACAATCAATAACCAAACCGCACAAACAGTTATTTAGGTTTATTAGTCTTTTAATATTTCCTTAACCTTTCCCCATTCAATACTTAACCTGTACTAAGTATCTTTTAATACGTCCTCGATATGTCGGTTTAGATTTAGTAAGATTACTAATTTCCCGACATCTCATTATTCACTAACTTTCATTCATTAATACACCCTGTTATTATATTCTAAGTGTGTTATGTTATTTAACTGTATTTTAATCGACTCATAATTTCCCGTATATAGATTCATTTAGATACAACACCCAATCAAGCAATCAACGAACTATCAATCAATTAATGCAACATCCAATCAAGCAATCAACGAACTATCAACGATTACGGATATAAGCTAACTAACATGCATCTCTTAACCTAACCATTTACATAATTAATCGAGTTATTAATCAACCTAGCCGTTCTAACCAATTCAATCAGTCGGGTATGCAACCTAAACTATGGTTTATCAATTTCGGGTCTATATAATTCTAACTAAATGCAACACACAATTTAGCCAACTCACAATGTTATTATGACGACGGATGGACAGATTGACGGACTAGCGGAACAATGAGACCCGACACGAACCCGACGCTAACCCGAACCTTCCCGAACCTCCGTTGCTTTGACCCGACCTTTACCCGCACTTGACCGTACCATTGACCTTGGTGCTTCCGAAACTCCGGACAACCCTCGTATGATGTCTACTATAACCGCCTATCCTATTTATAAATAAAAGAAATCCGGTTTATCGGGAAGATTATTACGTCGGAAAGATTCCTTTCCGAAGAATATTCTTCAGAATATTCCGACGTAGTAATATTCCTTTCCCCATCTTTCTTCTATTTTTCTCACTCTCTCTCCTCCTTCTCTCTCTCCTCCCCTCCGGCTTCTCCTTCTTCTCGCCTCCCTTCGACTTCTTCTTCTTCTCCCGGCTCCTCCTCCTCCTCCTCCTTCTTCTCGTCCTCCTTCTCCCACGCCTTTCTTCCTCTCCTTCTCTTCTTTCTCTCTTCTTCTCTTGTTTTTGTTGTTTTGGTGTGAGGAAGAATGGAGGCCCTTACCCTCTTTTTATAGCAAACTTGAGTTGAGAATTAGGTGACAAGTGTCCCTCCACTCTTTTCCCCTATCTTCCTTCCACGTCTCCCTCTTCCATGCAAAGAGCCACGCCATTCTTCAAAGCTGGAAGATTCATGTATTTCCTCTCCACGTCTTATGCTTGGACACCTAATGGTTTGATGTTCAATGAATCTTTTTATTCTCTTGCTATGCTTGCGTGACCATGTGATCAAATACAATTGATTTATTCCCTCTTTTCTGGCCACGTGTACAGCCCAAAATTAATCCAAAACAATTCACATTTCCCTTGTGAAGCCATGCCATCCATTCATGAATAAAGGAGAGGTTCATTTGATAATGTGGCCAAAATCAAATACATTGTATACTTCCTTTACTTCTTCTCCAAGTCACAAGCTTCTAGAAAAATTAAGTGGCGCCCAGGAGGATATGACATTTGTCTCTTGGAGATTTAATATTTCCAAAACCATTGAACCAAACCGTTTTTAGAAGCTCCCTATCCCCGAACCATTCCGACGTACCGATATTACTGTTTTCGTGTTTAATATTTTAGAAACTCCTTAGCTGCTTCTATAAATACACTAAGCCTTATTTTATGATTCTAGATGAACTTAGATGAATTTAGAAATTTGAATCGCCTCAAACGGACACCCGTAGCTCCCGCTATGGATTTTACAAGTTTTATCGGTTCTATCGGTTTCCTTTCCCGATAGTCCGTAAAACTTGTTTAATCTCCGTTCTTTTACGTCTGGTCTTCTAAATGTTCTTTATGACCAAAAAGAAGAACATTTTGCCCGTCTCCACTTCTGGCTCGCAATTTGATAAAATTACCAAAATGCCTTTCATCTTCTAAAAATTATGAAGATGCCCTCCCTTGACTTCTCTGCTGCCCGTTGACTATTTTTTGGAACAGGATATTCGTTCTTCCCCACTTACAGGAATTCGGTCCCCGAATTCTCCGTTACTAAAAATTTCGAATCGGAAACTGAACTCTGTAAGTCGCCACGACTGAACTAATTCAAGTGCTCCGACGCTCGAACTCTGAATCAACTGAACTGCACTCCCAATGCTTACTGACCTCTGAAACACCGTCTTGAACAAACCCAAAATACCGACGCCTTGAACTCTCCACACTGAGAACTTGAATCACGATCACTTCTGGTTCCTCATCTCATTGCTTCACTGACTCCAATCACTGATCCTGACTGAACTGCTCCACTCGAGTTTCTGATTCCTTCTGCGTCAACTAATACCATCTTGAACCAACACTTCGGACTTCTCCACTATGCTTCAACCTCTGCGAATGGCACATTACCGACTCTCCCTTCATTTGATTGCTTCATCAATCATATCTCTGATTCCCAAATCCAAAATCCTGACTGAGTTGTTATACTTCGCTTCATGAATTCATCTATGCCGATCAATGCTCCAAGCTTCCTTGATCTCGCAATAATAACTCGCCCTCCATTCCCGTTGCTTAACTTGTTTCTAATAAGTACCGCCTCGAGTGACTTTCTTTCTTCCAACTAAACCGCCATACTTATGCATGCCTCGAACTTTCTCGATCACTGAACTCCATGCTTCATGGATATCAAACCGCCTTTTCTTGGTAACCTTGCACCGATCCAAAACTATCACTGACGCTTCCAAATTCCTTCGCTAACTCATCATACCCATCTATCTTGGTTCCTCTTATCACTGATACCCACTATGGTGATGAAACTCCACTGACTCACTTGCAGGCTCAGGTTAAACTGCTTCTTGTAACACCATCTTGTCTCTAGGGTTCGGGTTCGGTCTCGTGTCCACGTCAAATCGTTCATCACGTCCTATATCAACAACCTCAACAACACTGGAATGGTTAGACCTCGTTTAACTTAATCCCGATATCACTTCCTCATAGAAATATGGTTACTTAGTCATGTACCTTACGGTCACACATGGCTAAATAACATTATCCTATCATTCCGCTCAATCTCGAATAAGTTTCTAAGAACCGCGTTATCAATTCTGAGCTTACCAAAAACAATTATACCCAAGCAAACCAAACGATCTCGCTAATGAAAATCAAAAATTACTTTCTAGCAACCTAGCGATTAAACGAAATGCAGAGATTCAAAATCAACAACTACCAACCTAGCAAGCAATCAAAAAAATTCACAATTCTAACAACCTAGCAAGGCAATCAATCATACACAATCAATCAAGCAAATCGGCGATCTTAGGGTTCTGATGGAAACCGTCTGCTCGGACCATCATCTATTTTCACATCGTAACTATATTGCATTTAAAACCATCATGAGTATGCAATATAATCACTCCGCTACTCAAAACGACAACTGAAATACTCCACATCCACTATGTAAATAAAACTTCTATTCACCACATAGAGTTTTAAATGCATAGGTATGTAGGAGTCTACATATTAGCGGTTCCCAATCTGTCCCAAAAGAAACACCGCTACACACAACCGATATACACACATAAAAAAGCGAGTTAGAGCCCTTACATACCTGGGCCTAATCTATTTCTTAATCTCCAACATGAGTGGTACAACTCATGTGGATCCTAACGGACAGGTGTGCCAGGAGGATGGAATTAGTGTGGTGGTGGTGGAGCGACGCGGCCTCGATCATGACACGAAAAGAGCGCAATGTACTTCTCGGCTGCAAATGAAACAAGGTAGGAGTAGTGTTGATGGTGGCGACAAGTGATACTCCTGAGTAACAACGGTGGTAATGATGGAAACATCTGGTGGCTGCTGCCGGGTGACCCCGAACTCTTGAGTCTCCGATAACTTCATCACCAGGTCATCGGGGATGAATATTGGCGACGCACGCACTGCTGAAGGTGGTACTCCGGATGTAGCCATATCATAAGGTGGCCCTGAAATGAGTGGAGCGGTCAACTGGCTCGACACTGGTAATTACATGCTCCGGAATAGGCTTTCGAAATACAGGAGTGCTCTGCAGACTGGGAGTATGACCATGGTCTAACTGGAGTAGAATCAATCGACTCAAGAGCCTCCACGCTGATGTCGCTCATCATGTCGTCGCAAACCACACACACACACACCAATCCTCCTAGGACAACTCTGCTGTGTGTCTGCACCAAACACAAAACAGTTAGTACAATCCTAGCAAATTTCCTAATTTACCCAATCCCCCGGATTGACGGACGTGACTCGGATTCCTAATGGTTGCCTTGGCGACACATTTTGACTCGATAAAACATTGAAAACATTGAAAAACCCGGAATTTTCGAATCCATGACGAACCATGCTCTGATACCACCTTTTGTAACGCCCCCTTCCCGTTTTCCGCTGACCGACGAGCTGACCGGCCAACAATCAAAGAAGAACATGACCGATCGAACCCGAGCAGTCATACGAGAAGAGTTTGTCACTATACGAAAGCCAGAGACAATCTGGTTTGAGACAAAGGCTCGAACAAAACTATCTTTGACTCCGTTTACCTCGTTTCCACGATACGAGGCTTCACAACTTGTACCGCTTCCACGAGTTGTGTTCGGTTCGGACGAAACCGTATATCAGGGAATTATTCCGTTTTTATTACTTTAAAAATATAAAATCTTATTTATAACAACATACGGTTTTACACAAAACAATTAACGGGATCCCAACAAAATCTGAAACCGAAAGGAACAGTAAAAATGCGTAAACTACAAACCGATACCCAATGCCAACCCGAGACTACTCCGAGTGTCCTACGCGTCCGCCGAGCTATGCCAAACCTGAAAACACAAAAGAGTCTAATGAGTAATCTAAGATTACCCAGTGAAACGGCTCCCAACTAAAGGCTGCTAAGAATCTATTAATCCCACCCAAAACCCAAAATAACCAACAAGTATAAATAGCTGGTCACGTGCTACCAAGACGTGACGAGCTCCACAACACACAAGCAATCAAATATCAATACAACAACGCAAAAGCAATCAAGGGAATCGAGAACACTGCGGCACATTCTCTCGATGAAACTCGATCTATCTATCGCAGTTCTCCACACTCCACATCATCTGGGCCCACTCTGCGAACTCAGTGACTTCCACGGGAACACTTAGATGCCGCCACAGTAGCTAAAACCTCCCACGACTCCTAGGCGATAAAACTAAGTCCTGCGGCTAGGACACCGTTCTCCGTCCATCGATACGCGGTGACTCAGGCTACCCCTAGATAACCCAAGTTTCCATGCAGTCCGGCCCTAGGACGCGACCCCGTATTCTCCGGACCACACACCTACAGACGTCACTCCATAGGTTAACACCTGCCAGAACCACTACCGAAGGTACGTGCCTGATCAGGTAACTACCCGAGGATACAATTGGGTCGGAAGTACCGGAACGCCATCTCTAGACTTGCGGGATCTAACGCGCCCTACAGAGTCCTAATAACAGCAATGTAAACAAGCAGACTCACTGGGACTCTATCACGCAATATCAACAAGATCAAACAGAACTACTATCTCAATCCCCCGTCTATTCTTGGTCCCGCACCAGAGTAAGTATCTACCAGTACAGTCTATCCGGCCCAACACCGAAGTAGATAAAAAATCAATCAATCAGCGGTCTACTCGGCCCAACACCGAAGTAGATAAACAATCAAGCAATCAACCGTCTACTCGGCCCAACACCGAAGTAGATACACAATCACACAATCAATAACCAAACCGCACAAACAGTTATTTAGGTTTATTAGTCTTTTAATATTTCCTTAACCTTTCCCCATTCAATCCTTAACCTCTACTAAGTATCTTTTAATACTTCCTCGATCTGTCGGTTTAGAGTTAGTAAGATTACTAATTCCCCGACATCTCATTATTCACTAACTTTCATTCGTTAATCCACCCCGTTATTATATCTAAGTGTGTTATGTCATTTAACCGTATTTTAATCGACTCATAATTTCCCGTATATAGATTCATTTAGATACATTCTTAAATACTTATATATGCATATATGTCCTAGCATGTCGTTCTATATGTATGCATCACCCAATCAAGCAATCAACGAACTATCAATCAATTAATGCAACACCCAATCAAGCAATCAACGAACTATTAATCAATTAATGCAACATCCAATCAAGCAATCAACGATTACGGATATAAGCTAACTAACATGCATCTCCTAACCTAACCGTTTAAATAATTAATCGAGTTATTAATCATCCTAGCCGTTCTAACCAATTCAATCAGTCGGGTATGCAACCTAAACTATGGTTTATCAATTTCGGGTCTATATGATTCTAACTAAATGCAACACATAATTTAGCCGACTCACAGTGTTATTATGACGACGGATGGACGGATTGACAGACTAGCGGAACAACGAGGAGATGCATGTTAGCTCCAAACTTGATTAGGTTTGACCCGACCTTTACCCGCACTTGACCGTACCGTTGAACTTGGTGCTTCCGAACCTCCGGACAAAACTCGTATGATGTCTACTATAACCGCCTATCCTATTTCTAAATAAAAGAAATCCGGTTTATCGGGAAGATTATTACGTCGGAAAGATTCCTTTCCGAAGAATATTCTTCGGAATATTTCGACGTAGTAATATTCCTTTCTCTATCTTTCTTCTATTTTTCTCACTCTCTCTCCTCCATTTCTCTCTCTCCTCCCCTCCGGATTCTCCTTCTTCTCGCCTCCCTCCAGCTTCTTCTTCTTCTCCCGGCTCCTCCTCCTCCTCCTTCTTCTCATCCTCCTTCTCTCACGCCTTTCTTCCTCTCCTTCTCTTCTTTCTCTCTTCTTCTCTTGTTTTTGTTGTTTTGGTGTGAGGAAGAATGGAGGCCCTTACCCTCCTTTTATAGCAAACTTGAGTCGAGAATTAGGTGACAAGTGTCCCTCCACTCTTTTCCCCTATCTTCCTTCCACGTCTCCCTCTTCCATGCAAAGAGCCACGCCATTCTTCAAAGCTGGAAGATTCATGTATTTCCTCTCCACCTCTTATGCTTGTACACCTAATAGTTTGATGTTCAATGAATCTTTTTATTTTCTTGCTATGCTTGCGTGACCATGTGATCAAATACAATTGATTTATTCCCTCTTTGCTGGCCACGTGTACAGCCCAAAATTCATCCAAAACAATTCAAATTTCCCTTGTGAAGACACGCCATCCATTCATGAATAAAGTAGAGGTTCATTTGATCATGTGACCAAAATATTTAGAAGCTCCCTATCCCTGAACCATTCCGACGTACCGATATTACTGTTTTCGTGTTTAATATTTTAGAAACTCCTTAACTGCTTCTATAAATCCACCAAGTCTCATTTTATGATTCTAGATGAACTTATATGAATTTAGAAATTTGAATCGCTTCAAACGGACACCCGTAGCTCCCGTTATGGATTTTACAAGTTTTATCGGTTCTATCGGTTTCCTTTCCCGATAGTCCGTAAAACTTGTTTAATCTCCGTTTCTTTCACGTCTGGTCTTCTAAATGTTCTTTATGACCAAAAAGAAGAACATTTTGCCCGTCTCCACTTCCGGCTCGTATTTTGGTAAAATTACCAAAATGCCCTTCATCTTCTGAAAATTATGAAAATGCCCTCTGTTGACTTCTCTGCTGCCCGTTGACTATTTCTTGGGACAGGATATTACAGTTTGGCTGCACAATAAAAGTAAAGAATACACTGTCCGCTCAGGTTACTGGCTGGCTTTTCAGACTAACAAATCAAGCTTCATTAAACATGCCAAATTTTCCCCTTCCATAAACGATCTCAAGTCTCAAATTTGGTTACTTAAATGTCCACCAAAAGTCAGGTCTTTCTTGTGGAGGATGTTAAGCAGTGCTCTGTCCGCTTCAGACCTTCTATCCCACCGTGGAGTCAAGGCTGATTCTCAATGCCAAATCTGTGGTCTAGAAGGTGAATCTGTCAACCATGTTTTGTTCTCTTGCACAGTGGCTAAACAAGCCTGGGCTATATCAGAATTTCCTACACCCCAAGGTGGTTTTGACAATGGAAATGGTATACCAAAATGTCCAATATATGTTGGACTCTCTAAAGAATAACAATATTGACAAAGCCAACAAGAGTCGCTTTCTTTGGATTCTTTGGAACCTTTGGAAGAACATGAACAGTCTTCTCATCGAAGGTAATCAATTGTCTTCCCTTGCCTTGATTGATAAATCTAATGATGAAACTGTGGAATGGTTTACTGTTGCAATCCTAGATAAAACAGAACTGGTCACATAAACTCGCAGAACCTGCAACAGGTCAAAAAATTGGAAGAAACCTCCGGAAAATTGGATGAAATGTAACACGACCTTCTCTTGGTGCAAGTGCAGTGGTATTATTGGAGTTGCTTGGGTTTTGAGGGATGATCAAGGTCGGGTAACACTTCACAGTAGAAGATCCTTCATGAACATCAAATCACTAAATGAAGCCAAACTTATATTTCTTATATGGTCCATTGACAGCATCTCAAGCCATTGTATTCTGAGGGTTATCTTTTCGTCGGAGATAGAAGAATTGGTAGGCGTGACAAATAGACCCGATGCATGGCCGTCCTTATTATATCAGGATCATGAGATCATGTCTAGGTTAACCCCTGTTTTGAATTGGAAACTGGTTTTGGAAAAATGAGCTTCAAATATAGGGACATCACTCATTGCACAAAGTGCTATTCAAGACTGCTTTGCACAGTCTTATGTAGCTGAAGGTCCGCTGATGTGGCTTTAGCAACAATTTGTTGATGAGAGCTGTCCTCCCTCTACAAACTGTCCTTAAGCTCATCATACTAACCCCATTTTTGGTATATAAGGCATTAATGCTTGTGCTCGCAACAACTCCTTGTGCCTTTTGGTTGAGCTATTGATGGTATATAGGATAGTTTACTCTCTTTGCCTAGTTTGTGTTTAGCATGGCTCCCCTCCATTCTCTCATTGAGAAAATAGGATGTGACTTCACCTTGTAATGGTCTACGGACAACCCTTTTATATGTGCAAAAATCAGTCGACAAAAACAACTTTAAAACAATGTACTCCGTACCAAATTACCATTGGGACCCACGTAGCGACGCATTGTTGTTTCAGTGAATCATGAATATCTAATTAATAATTCTGGAAAACAAAATATCAACGAGCATTATATGTCCCACTTCAGAAGGGCATCTTACGCTTTTGTGATTCATTGTGACATCGACGCCAGCGAAGCCGTGACGATAAATAATGAAGTTTATTGGATCAATACTAAATTTATCAAACTGGCCAAATTTACAAAGCTTTAACATGTCTGGGAATTTTTGGGTAGGTACCCATTTAATTTTATAATCAAAATTGGAAAATTGGTGTTCGATAAAAGAGTTTGTGTTATAAAGTTGATTATTCATCAACATAAACATGTGTCAATAAAATACTTAAACACATGGTACATGAATCTTCTTTGATTTAGAAAAGGAGATGAGTCATTGACATATGTTATGTTGTTATTTAACTAGTGATTAGTCATATCTCCAAGTGTCTTAATTTAAACATTGTAAATTTTCCTATAAATAATACTTGTTGCTAGAAGAAAGAAATACACTTGTAAAAAAAACAAAAATATAAAAAAATTAAAAGAATCAATTTCTCTCTCTCTCTCTCTCTCAACTCTCACGTTCACCACCACCACCAATCTTTTTCTTTTCTTTCGCTTCCTTACTTTAATATTTAATATAATATATATACATAACACAATTATTTAGATAACTTATATAAGAAATAATTTCACAACACGTTATCAGCATAAACGTCCCAGTGTCTGATCAGTGTCGTTTCACCATATGTTCAATACCGTGCCGTCTTTTTTTCCACTCATTATCATAAAAAGATAAAATTTATTTTAGTTAAATTTATGCGAAAATTATGTTAAATTATTACTTACAGATTAGAAGGTTATACCTCCTCCTAAAACGAATGGTAGGCTAGACCTCTTCAAAATCACATGGAAAAGCTTTACCTCCTGAGATGATTAATTTAATATTATATTTTAGTATATGCTTTTATTGCAATTAAATATTCTATATAATATTTAAAGTATTTTAATGTCTTTCGAGAATTAATAATTGTTTTAATTATATACATATCATGTCGAACTTGGCAAAACTCGAAATCATTGCCCTTGATGCTGCTGACAAAAACTATATGACAGGGCATCAGATGCAAAATGGCATCTAAGATCAAATGGTCTTCTAAAAACCATTGATCCGCAGGAAATGACGTCTGATGAGGATAAGGCTAAGGCCATGGTGTTTTTTACGCCATCATATCCACGACAATTTGAAAAATGAATACATCACGAAAGAAGATCCATTTGATCTCTGGCAATCACTTAAAGATAGGTTTGATCACCAAAAATACGTGATATTGCCAAAAGCCAGATATGATTGGTTGCACCTCCGATTCATGTACTACAAAAATGTTGAAGAGTATAATTCTGCGTTGTTCAGTATCACTGCCAGAATGACATAATGTGGAGAAATCATAAGCGGATATGATTGAAAAGACGCTCTCCACATTCAATTATGAAAATATAGTCCTGCAGCAACAATATTGGGCAAAAGGTTATTCTCGCTACTCAGAGTTGATGTCAGTCCTCCTTGTAGCGGAGCAAAGTAATGAACTTATGATGTTAAACCCTCAGACTCTTCCAGCTGGATCAGCTCCATTACCTGAAGTGAATGTCGTAGCATCCAATAATAATGATAACTATCATGGGCGAGGACGTGTACGCGGCAGAGGTCGTGGTTGAGGTTATGGACGATATCATGGACGTGGAAAAGGAAGAGGTTTCAACACTGGAAGAAACAACAACTTCCAGATAAATGAAGGTGGTCGCACCATAAAGAAGCCAACCGACATTACTTGTCACAAATGCGGCATGAAAGGGCATTGGGAACGTACATGTCGTACATCTAAGCACTTCGTCGATATGTACCAAGCATCGCAAAATCAACGGTGAAAAATGTTGAAACTAACTTCATCAACAATGAAGCCGGCCCTTCCTTTAGCAATCTAAATGACGACACCCATTTGGATGTTGCAGATTTCCTTATCGATGAAGCTTAAATGAGTTGCCAAAGATGTTGAAATACTAAAACTTGATATTTTATATTATTTTTTTCTAACTAAGTTTAAATAGCAGTTTAATAATGTTGTATAATATGGTTGTATCAAATATATGTAAAATAGTTTTATAAATATTTCTCCATCAATATTATGAATCTCTTTAGAATTTTGTTTCATTTTTTGATACAATTTTATGAATATTATGACACAAAAGATGTCACAAATCGAGAATCATGATGGAGATATATGTTAGCAGATAGTGCTACAACGCACTCTATACTCAAAGATAAAAAAAATATTTCTCCTGTCTCGAATTAAAAGACTTCGCCGAAAGCGTGAGTACTATATCCGGAAATGTAAAGATAATACTAAGCTCCGGAAAAGCCAATTTTTCAATGTCAATGGGAACTAAATTTGAAAAAAATAATGCATTATATTCCCCTAAATCACACAGAAACTTGATAAGTTTCCGTGATATCCGCAAAAATGGATTTCACATAGAAACTATGAATAAGAATGACACTGAATATTTTTGCATTATGTCTGAGAATAAACATGTATTAGAAGAGCTACCAATATTAGCCTCCGGATTATATTGCACAAAAATAAACTTGATTGAATCTCATTCTATAATAAACCAAAACATTTCCAATACTTTTAAAGTCTGGCATGAAAGGCTAGGACATCCATGATCAATCATGATGAGAAAAATTGTGCAAAATTATAATGGTCGTCCCTTGAAAAATGAAAAGATTTTTCAATCAAGAGAGTTTCTATGTAATGCTTGTTCTCAAGGGAAACTCATCACTCGGCCATCACCAACTAAAATAGGGAATGAATCCCCATTATTCTTAGAAAGAAAACATGGTGATATATGTGGACCTATCCATCCACCATGCGGGCCGTTTCGGTATTTTATGGTAGAATTGATGCATCTAGCAGATGGTCACATGTGTGTTTGTTGACCACAATAAATACGGCTTTCGCTAGATTCATTGCCCAAATAATCAGGTTGAAAGCACAATTCTCTGATTATTCCATAAGGAAAGTAAGGCTTGATAACGCTGGTGAATTCACTTCAAAAGCCTTCGATAATTATTTTATGTCAATGGGAATCGATGTTGAGCATCTAGTGCCCCATATGCATACACAAAATGGCTTGGCCGAAAGTTTAATAAAACGGTTGCAATTGATTGCAAGGCCACTGACAAGACCACTGACATTGAGAACAAAACTCCCAATTTCGGTATGGGGACATGTTATATTGCACGCGGCCGGATTGGCATAGATTAGCCCAAGTGCATATAATAATATTCCTCATTACAGTTGATATCTGGTCAAGAACCTAATATATCCCATCTCCGAGTTTTTGGGTATGCAGTATATGTTCCTATAGGACCACCGCAAAGGACAAAAATGGGGCCGCAAAGGAGATTGGAGATATATGTTAGGTATACGTCACCAAGTATAATAAGGTATCTGTAACCGCAAACCGGTGATATGTTTACATCACGGTTTGTTGATTGCCATTTTAATGAGGATGAATTTCCCGCGTTAGGGGGAGGTTTAAGAGAATCACCAAAAGATATCACATGTTGTACAAAATCTTTGGCTTATCTTGATCCTCCTACAATTCAACGCGAGATGGAAGTTCAGAAAATTATACATTTACAAAATATGACAAATCAATTACGATATGTATTTATAGATACAAAGAGAGTGACTAAATCATATATACCTGCTGCAAATGCTCCTTCTACAATTGATATTCCTCAAGAACAAACTGATAGGAGCATTGCTAAAGAACCGAAGGTTCAATTAAAAAGGGGGAGACCGTTGGGTTCTAAAGATAAAAATCTCCGTAAGAAAAAGAAGTTGGGAGAACAAAATAAAAAGGTTCAAGAAGAACCACATCATGAAAAATGTCCAGAAGACATTTGTGAAGAGGTTCTCGAAGAACCAGATAATGAGAAAAATCTTAAAGTCGAGCATAATACAGAAAGTGTGAGATTTCCATTAATTACATTCACGATGGAAAAATAAGGATTAGATATGAAATTGATGATGATGACAGAATATTCTCCTTTTCTGTATCCAAAGAAATTGATAACGAAAATGATGATCCAGACCCAAGGTCCGTATCGGAGTGCCAGAAAAGACCTGATTGGGAGAAATGGCAAGAAGTTATGAGAAATTGAATTACTCTCTCTTAATAAAAGAAATGTTTTTGTACCAGTTGGTATTACAGCTGCAGATGTAATACCAGTCGGATGTAAATGGGTCTTTGTAAGAAAAAAAAATGAAAATAATGAGGTCACCAGATATAAAGCTCGACTTGTGGCACAAGAATTTTCTCAAAGACCAGGAATTGATTATGATGAAACATATTCTCCGGTAATGGATGCAATCACATTCAGATACTTAATGAGTCTAACAACATCGAAAAATTTAGAAATGTACCTCATGGATGTTGTGACTGCATACCTATATAGATCACTAGATAGTGACATATATATGAAAATTCCAGAAGGATTCAAGATCCCAGATGGATCAAAGATTCCAGGAGAATCTAAAAAAAATTGTTCGGTAAAGTTACTTCGGTCACTGTACGGATTAAAACAATCCAGACGCATGTGGTATAATCGCTTAAGCGAATTTTTGTTGAAAAGAGATTTATCAATAATGAGATTTGCCCTTGCGTATTTATCAGGAAATCCACATCAGGATTTGTGATCATTGTTGTTTATGTTGATGACCTTAACATTATTGGGACTCAAAAGGAAGTTGATGATGCAAGAACTCATATGACAGTAGAATTTGAAATGAAAGATCTTGGAAAGATAAAACTTTGTCTTGGACTCCAAATTGAGCATTTCCAAGATGGAATATTTGTGCATCAATCAAATTACACCACAAGGGTGTTAAAACGCTTCAATATGGATAAAGCAAATCTTTTGAGTACTCCAATGGTCAATAGATCGCTCAATATTGATAAGGATCCATTTCAACATTGTGAAGATAACGAAGAAATATTAGGTCCACAAGTGTCTTATATGAGTGATATAGGTGCATTCATATATCTTGCAAACTGTACCCGACGAGATGTAGCATTTGCTACTGATCTTCTTGCAAGATACCTTTAATCTCTTACGCAGAGACATTGGACTGGGTTAAAACATATTCTTCGTTATCTCCGAGGTACGATTGACCTAGGATTATATTATCCTAGAAATTTTGATCTTGGCTTGGTTGGTTTTGCAGATGCAGGGTATCTATCTGATCCACATAAAGCTCGATCGCAAACCGGATACATTTTCACAATGGGAGGTACTACGATCTCGTGGCATTCTGAAAAGCAGACTCTAGTCGCCACTTCTTCAAATCATGCAAAGACAATCGCGTTTCATGATGCATGTCGAGAATGTGTATGGTTGAGGTCTATGACCTATCATATACAAGAAGTTAGCGGGATAATCACAAGGAAAGACCCGACAAAACTGTTCGAAGACATTGATGCATGTGTTGTTCAGCTCAAGGAAGGCTACATCAAGAGTGATAGGACGAAACATATTCCACCAAAATATTTTTCCTATACTCAAGAGCTCGTGAAAAAATCAAGAAGTAGACATTCAGTATATCCGCTCAAGCGACAATGCTGTAGACCTATTCACAAATGCGCTTCCCATTACAACATTCAAAAAACATCTTCAAAGCATAGGAATGCGTCATTTGCAAGATTTGTGAAGAAAATATGATATCTATCTTTCGGGGGGGGGGGGGGGGGGGGGGGGGGGGGAGGGGGGGAGGAGTTTACGTTACTGTACTCTTTTTTCCTTATCATCGTTTTTATCCCAATAGATTTTTCTATGATAAGGTTTTTAATGAGGCAATACGTGATACTTCAAAACTGATGAATAATCAAGGAGGAGTGTTATAAAGTTGATTAGACAAATTCTACATATTTACTTTTACGGAAATACATATAGAATATTTGTTAAGTTTAATTATGTTAAGTATATTTGAAGATAACTACTGTTTGTTAAGTTTGATCATGTTAGGTTTGATTAATTTATTGGGATATAAGTTAGATAAAGCAGCCTCCAAAACCCGATCATGTTAGGTTCGATAAGTTAGGTTTAAATCTTTGTAAAGATACAATATGGAAGTTTGGTCTTCGATTGAAACATCTTATGTTTCACATGTTCTCTTGGTGCTCTGTTCATCAGTAGAAATATATACTTTTCACACAAAAATTCTAAAGAAACTAAGACGTCTAGACTACACCAAAATTCATGATCAAGTCTTGATATATGACATCAAATGCACAAAGAGAATGAAAAAAATGGTAAAATTATTGGTCGTGTTCAATGATATACTCGCGCAACTTATGTGGATCTCGAACTTTGCGTATTACCTAAGTCGTTTGTCCAAATTTCGTCGCATTCTCTCAAAGCTCGTGTCCGAATTACCTAACAAAACTTACTTAAGCTTCAAAAAATTGATTTTCAACTTTCGACCTTCTCTCCTCTTCTGATCAAATTCATTTTCTCTCTCTTTCGTTTGTCCAAATCCTCATAACTCAAACAATACATTAACCAAATCCATAAATATTAGAGCTTGGTATCAACTTTAAGCAAATATATTCATGATCTTTCTAAAAAAACTTTAAACATTGGAGGTTGGTGAAGTAAAATATGCAAAAACCAAAACAGACTATGAAAACAATTCTATTACCTACATTAAAACAAACCCCGAATCAGAGGAATCTAACTCATCACAAGTAGATCCATCCTCGTTTGTATCATCATCTGAATCACTGCATATTGTCGTTTAATTCGGTGAGAAACAACAAACTATAGGATGATATAACGTAAAGTAATGATAAATATACCTGAATGCCGTAGTGTTATAAGCA